>LPNX010713085.1:67012-131027 GCA_001517045.1 Pseudotsuga menziesii
GTTTGTCTGTTGGAGAAAGAGATGTGAAGTTTCCAAATGCTAACAAATGGATGGCGAAAAGATGAACTACTTTATTTTTCAGCTTATGTCCATAATTCGTGAGATCGTTCTAACTTCATGACCTGTGTCTTGTTAAATGGTTTCTGATTCATTGTGTGGAAAGTTCACTCAGAGTAATGCTTGTGGCTCATATAACAGTTAGCTATCTGATTGTTAGAATATTTTCTTGTTCATGTGTTGTAAACGTAAATATCAGCTATCTGTAATTTGGTTTATTATACATGGAGATAATGCATTACTCATTAATAATCATTTTCTAGCTCCCCGGGGATAGGTAGTTAGGTGTTTAGATAGTAAGTGTTTTACTTCATAGTTGCATATGTGGTTTGGATGTTCGAGAACCTAAGACGAGAGGTAAGAACCTGCGCAGCACATTGTGTCGTTCCTTACATTTTTATCACCCTGCATGTTTAAGATAGGCATGTGCATTGCATATATTAAGTCAAAATACAAATTCCGGTGGACCGGGCCGCAACCGGTAAACCCTGGTAGTTACTTTGACCTACGGTAGCCGGACCGTAAACCGGACGGATTCCCTATTCCAAACAGTCAACGGGCTAGTTGGGAACGTTGATTGGGGAGAATCCCTTTCTGTTGTCGCCTGCGAATTTCCAGGCCTCAACAAGACCGTATATACTTAAGAACCGTACATAGGTAATAGTTCCACACCCAGCTGTGAGGTCTATTTTCGTACAAAAGGAGTTAGGAGAAAGAAGAGGCAACTGGGTAACAACTCTACAGGAGTATGACCTCGAATTCAAGCAAGCCTCCATAGTTAAAGGGCAGGGATTGTGCAAACTAATGACTGAAAGTAAAGACAATGAAGAAAATAACTGAGAAAATGAAGCTAAGTTACATTTGATGGATGGATGTCCTATTTTCATAGCTTCGGATTCCTGGTATCGAGACCTTGTGCATTACCTTTAGGCGGGATTGTTACTAGAACATTGGAATTCTAAGCAAAGAAGAGCACTGCGTCTTAAATCAGCCTCATATCATATTGTTGAAGGAATATTATTCAGAAAGAATTATGATGGAGTTCTTCTTAGATGCTTAGAGAAAGAAGATGCGAAGAAGGTCATGATAGACTTACATGATGGGCCTGTTGGAGGACATTTCTCCGGAGATACAACAGCCCATAAAATTCTCAGAGTCGGATACTATTGGCCCACACTGTTCAAAGATACACATGCCCATGTCAGAAAGTGCAACATCTGTCAAAGGTGTGGTGGAAGACAAGTTAAAGCAGCAGGACCATTAAAGCCTGTGATGATAACAAAACCTTTTGAGCAATGGGGATAGATATCATTGGAGAGATAAAGCCAAATTTTTCCTTGCAACAAGAGTATATTCTGACGACAACCGATTACTTCACTCGTTGGGTCGAAGCCGTTCTGTTGCGTAAAGTGAATGAAGATGCGGTCATGGACTTCTTGCAAGATCATATTATGACCAGGTTTGGAGTTCCAATTTCTCTAGTTTTCGATAATGCTACTTATTTTTCCTCTATTATATTAACTGCATTTGCTCATGAAAAAGGAATTAAGTTGCATTACTCTGCAAATTATTATCCACAAGAAAATGGTTTGGTTAAATCTTCGAATAAGAATCTGATTAGAATCTTAAAAAAGACTGTGCTAGAAAACCAGAGAAATTGGCATTCAGCATTACCAAATGCTCTTTGGGCTGATAGGGTCACCCCCAAGAGTTCGTTAGGTGTGTCCCCATATACCCTTGTTTATGGAAAAGAGGTCATTTTACCCCCCAATATCATGTTACCCTCTTCCATAATAGCTCAAGAATCAAGAGGATCAGATAATGAAGTCTTGCAAATGAGGATACAGAATCTTTTGAAGGTAGAGGAATCTAGATCCAAGGCTAGAGAACGTTTTAAACAACAATAGGAGGTAGTGAAGAGGTGGTTTGATAAGCACAAAGCTGGGACAAAATGATTTGAAGTGGGAGACTTGGTTCTTAAGTGGGATCACCCTTATGATGAGAAGGGAAAGCACACGAAATTTCAACAGTTATGGGTAGGCCCTTTCCAGATTGCGGCAAAGCTTGGCCCCTTAACCTATAACTTGTAGGATTTATAGGAATGGGAGGAGAACTTACCAGTAAATGGTTTAGTTCTTAAACATTATTTTTCTTGATTTTGTTTTATTTTGTTTCGTTTTGTACATAAATTATTGGCTTGTTTTGCCACTTTGATTTGTTCTTTTCGTGTTTGTTTAGTGTAGTTTTCTTCTGATTCCAATAAAGAAAGCAAACTTTTGGTTGTATTGAAAGCATCAGAACCCTTGATAAATTGAGATTCCTTGGGCATTAGACTGTGTCTTATTGTTGAATCTGATGGAATTTCTTCTAGTACGTAGTTTTCCTAAGTGTCTATGAACACATTGAGGTCCAACGTAATCCCTAAAATAACTTAGAATCAAAAGGTCTGGAATACTATTTCGACGCTCCATCCATTTCATATCTAAAACATCCTAGGAGGTGACAGCAAAAGACCCATGGAAAGGGGAGCAGAGTAAACAGTATATTATATCTAAATGATCCCATGCCAAAAATGGAAAGTTAAAAGGCTAATAAGAGTCAAAACTCCTAAGAAAGCAATATTCATCGAAACAAAGTACTGAATTATATGAGTACAGATTGTCAAAAGTTATTCTCCATCCGTGAGCTGAAAATTAAATGCATCTCTCACACAAAAGGACACTATGGATAGAAGAGCCTGAATAAAATTCAGAAGAAAAGGCATGAGGAGGACTCAAAATGACATAAAGTCCACAAACGAAAAATGCCAAGTGGCATGGGAATGGGGAACAAACGAATATTTCTGTTTACCATGTGTTACAATCATGTGGTGTCTAAGCTGGAAGCTACCCAAAGACAGAGTTAAAATGAAATCCGCCTACTTAAGCCTCAAAAGAATTACCCTCACCTTGAGATTTTGGTTTCCATTCCCTAAAATTTGGACTATCATCAATGATTACAAGTACATATATGTGACATTATAGGAATCCAGACATCTAGAAGAATTCATCATGTCGGTTTCACTCCTAAACAGTCTGTTGCCTAAGGAGGAGTTTATTCAGAGATTTGGGTTCACTAGTGAGCCGCCAATTGTTGCAGCCGCAAATTTTCCCAAATTTCTGAAAATGTTGGACCCTCCTTGTTAATTTTGTTTGTCCCACTCTGCTACATGTTTGGGTTGTTTGAAGCCAGTTTTTCTTGCTATTTGGGATTTCGTTTGGGCCTGTGCATGCTTTGGACTATAAGGCTTAGCAGGTTTTACGATGTTTTATCGTTGAGGTTTAAAGTGGGATTGTCATTTGTCGTTTTTCAGAGGTCAAACTGCGTTTTATTGTTGGAAAAATAGACCTCGCTTTTCGATTTTTTCGAAAAAAGTTATGACTTTGATCGGAGGCCGCAGGCTGATTGAGTTCCGCCGTTGCGGCCCCAGAATAGACTAATTGCCCGTCGGACTGTTTGTCCTTTCGCCGATATCATGTTCTTTATTTCTCCGATGTTGACTAGTCTGTGATTTTTTCTTGACTTTTTGACTTCCACCGTTGCGGCTGTGTAGCTCACTAACTATGCCTGCAGAGGATCCAACCCCTGACGTTGTATCGCGCAAATTTTGGTTTGTGTGCCGGAACCCCTAGATTTTAGGTTACCCGCTGTTGCGGCTGTGTAGCCTGCAAGTGAGCCGATGTCAAGTTTTTCGATCCGTCAATGGCGGTTTTTATGTGCCCATTTCTTAATCGTTTTCTCACCGATTGTTATGAGAACGTAATTGTTTTCATAAGAGACCGGTGTGCCTTGTTTTTAGGTTGAAATTTGCACATAAGAACCCAACTTCGGTTTTCTCTTCTTTAGTACTCACTTTATTAATATTATAATTTATGTTTCTTAAAGACAGTCGGAACAAATGATAAATTCTCGTTTGATCGCAGATAGACATGGCAGTTTTTCTCAGATCCCTTTGAAGATTATTGCGGCGAAAAAGATGCAGTTGGAGGACAAAGCATGTTAAAGCATAAGGCGGCAGAGTCGTTACTCGAGGAAGAAAATTATAAGGTTCTAAAGAGGGACCGAGGAATGGTAGGGCGTAATCATTAGAGAGCAAAGGCCCAGGTTTGGGTGTTTCGTCAGTTACCTAGCTATGCCCGTTTTATAAAGGTCTTTATTTGAACGTAACATGGAATTATGAGCATTCGCAAAATGACAAGACTAGAGATTGAAACGTTTGTGAGACAACCGAAAGGTTGGGCTGGTTCTTGTATAAATGGGAAAAGAGAGAAAGGGAATGGGCTTTTTCCCAGAGAGACTTGTGAACTACTTGTTGTAAGAGGAACTATTTCATTTCGCAATAATAAAATTACAATTTTCCTTGTTGGGGAAAGTGTTGTGTGGAATGTTCAAATGTGATGAAATGAACAATGTTGAAGGGGAACTATTTCGTTTTCAGTCTTGTTTCATTAACTGTGAGATCGTTCTAACTTTTTGAACCTATGATCTTATTTGAATGTTCTCTAGTTTATTTTGTGATAATTTCCACTATGAGTAATGAATGTTTTAACAAATGACGAGCTATCTTGTTGTGCATATCTTTATTCATGTTTATGTGTTTTGATTCTAAGAACAGCTATCTATGATTTATCTTAACATATGAACAGTATTACATTACTCATTAATTGATAATCTTGCTCCCTAGGGACAGCGTAGTTAATATTTTTCTTTTCAATTGTGTGTGATTTAGATGCGAGAGAGTCTAAGACGAGGGGTAAGAACCTGCACATCACATTATGACCACTCATCGTATTCTTTATCAATCTGCATTTTAAATAGACACTTGCATATCATACTTAAAATAAAAATACAAAAATATACACGATGGACCGGGCCGCAACCGGTAAAACCCTTTGTTTTTGTTACTTGACCTGCGGTAGCCGGACCGCAAATCGAACAGATTCCCCATACCAAACAGTCACGGGCTAGTTGGGAACGTTGACTGGGGAGAATCCCTTGCTGTTGTTTCCTGCGAATTTCCAAGCCTCAACAGTTTCTGGCACTAGAAGGAGGGCCATCAGTGCATGGCTAGCCGGGGAAATCCATTTCCTTGAAATTACTCCACCAGTGATAGTTTTGAAAGCAGTTTATTTCCTGATCCAAATACTGAAGAGAATAGAGAACATTTGTTTTCTATGGACAACCAAGTAGTCAATGATATGAGAAGACACACAAAGGACTATGTAAAGAGTATTGGAGGATTACCCACTATCCCTGATTTACCTCGAAGATAATACAAGAAGAAAGATTGTCCATTCTTGGAAGATTCAGTGTTGGTTGGAGATTTGGAAGAGTTAGTAGAAGTAGCTTTACAGGAAGTTGTTCAGCATTTGAATCAAGTAGGCCCTAACACACCTTACTGTTCTCCTATGCATACTCATGTTCCTTCACCTCCTCACTCTCCACCCAGACTCATGGCAGGCGTTAATGCCAATCAGCCACTTAACCCACCATATCCACCACCGGCTTGGAAAGCCAGATCACCCTTGAACTTAACACCTCCGTTGCATGACTTACCTTAAGATTTTGAAAATATGTTGCCCAAGTTTGATCTGAATGAGAAGATGTTAGTAGATGACCATTTACAAAGTTTCTATTTGGCAATAGAAAGATCGAGGGCTGAGGAACGTGAGGATGTAGTTTGTAGACTTTTTCCGCGTACCCTTAAAGGAGCAGCAGCATCATGGTATTTTGGTTTTCCTACAAACTCTATCCCAGACTGGGATACCTTTGAAAATATTTTCAGAAGTAAATATGCAACCCAAAAAACTCATGCGGCTCTCATGAAAAGACTGTGCACCTTAAAGAAAGAAAGAAAAGAGAAGGTGCATAGTTTTACCCAAAAATTTGCAGCTTATCTTAAGAATTTTTCTTAAACTAACAAACCCTCGGATAAAGTTTTGATCGAGTATTATACTTCAACTCTAGAGCCTGATTTGGCCATGTTTGCCAAAATGAAAACCAAACCTAAGCTAGCAGAGACTTATGAAGAAGCGGAGAGAGTAGAGGTTGAAAAGGAAAGCATCGAAGATTACCCTGAGCAGTCAGGAGAAAAAAATGTTGAGAGAAAAGCTTTGTTATTCACTAAGCCTAAAGAGGAGCAATCACCAGATTTTGAAGAAATGGCGAAGATGATGCAGAAGCTCTCTAACAGAATAATAGATCTGGAAAAAGAAAAGGAGGCCCAGAAGTTTTACAAGCCTTATTACAAAAAAAGGGAGGATAACAATCAATCCCAACCCCCTCCGCACAGTCCTGCATCGATGAACTTAACAGAGGTGGGGATGGATAACTTTTGCACTTTTCACCAACAACCCCATTCTGATAAGAATTGTCCTCAATGGATAAATTCAATGACGTTGGTAATGAATCAGCTGTTGGATTCCAAATTGACTGAGGATAATGATGAAGAAGGAAAACACAACAATAAATCAATAGAAAAACAAGAGGATGAGGCCATTGTTTTATGGGACTGTGTATCGTTGTTTGATACCGAGGAAGAAAAGGATATGAGACATGAAGATATCTTGGAAACAAATGTAACGACAAAAAGCCAGGGGTTGATTAAGGAAAACAATATTACGCTCCCAAAGATTAAGAGACTTCAAAATAATGTTAAGAAATTTTAGAAAAACACCGCAGCTAATAAAATTCTGGAATTTACCACCACCAGTCAAAATCCAAGACAGATCAACATGCCTACTAAGCCCATTGAAGAAAAAATAAATAATGTTAAAACGAATCTCACAGAACATTAGATGGATTATGACATTGTAGAGGATATCAAAAAGGTAAGGGCAAATATCTCGTTATTTGAGATGTGCAATGTGCCGCAGCAGAAAGAAAAGTTATTGAAAGCACTTGAAATATCAGAGGAGAAGCTTCCCACTGACAATCAGCCCCAAGAAGAAGAAATTGGTGAAGCTAGTGTGGGATGTAAGCCTAAATGCAAAACTCCACCTTTTCTCGTTACTTTTGAAATTTTCAACCACAACGTGCACCACTGTCTAGTAGACTCGAGGGCTTCAGTCAACGTTATGCCGCTATCGGTCTGCAAAAAGATAAATGGACAACCTAAACCATCCACCTGGAGGGTCATTCAGTTGGATAGAACGAATGTGAGGGTAATTGGGGAAATGGAGTATGTTCTCATTCCCTTATCTTCAAATGATAAGGTATGTCAATTCATTGACATTAATTGACATTGTGGTAGCTGACATACCTGAAGCTTATGGACTTGTTTTGAGCAGAGATTGGTCGGCAAAGCTGAGTGAATATTTTGCCTCAAACTGGTCACATCTATGGCTACCTTATAAAGGAAGCCCAAATCAAATTAAAGTTTTAAGAGAGCCCCACATGAAACACAATGTTACTCAGTTTGAAGGTAAAAATGAACCAATAAATTCTATTTTGGGAAATTACTTTATTGAGCTAGAACCGGGAAACTATCAAGCGGAAGAAGCCAGCGATACATCAGATGCTCAGCCTGATCTCCTTCGGTTTTCACAGGCTGATGAAATTGATTGTAAAATAGTAGATTTAGCTGTAAATGTAGATGTTGATTCACGCATAGTAGTGATATGCGATTTTTGGACGCTTTTCTTTGATGGGTCTAAAACTTTGGAAAGGCTAGGAGCCCGTTGTGTCCTAATTGATCCTAAGAAAAATAAACATTTTCTTTCATGTAGGTTAGAGTTTGAATGCACCAATAACAAAGCCGAATATGAAGCACTAGTTCAGGGACTAAGAAAAGCAATTGAGTTAAAGGTAGAAAATCTGAAAGTGTATGGGGATTCTGAAATAGTTGTAAAATAGATTCGAAATCAAATACATTGCATTTCCCTTCATTTAAAAGCTTATCAAAATGAAGTATGGGATTTACTTAAATGTTTTCATGCATTCAATATCGTATCGATTCATAGACTTAAGAATGCAGCAGCTGACTTATTGACCACCCCAGCAGCGAGGCTTGTGCCCTCTAATAACCGGTGTTCTATTAAATTGTTTTTCAGGCCTACGGTTCCAGATATGATTACCAATTTACGGGTTTTTGATAATGATCAGCAGATTCTAGAATGCTTGACAAATGACGAGACCTTCAAAGGGGCAATTATTGACGATGAAGAACATCAGGCCAAGCTAAAATTCGACAATTTTATTCCTAAAGGAATCAGGACTTTAGAGCGAATGTTTGATCTAAACGAGAAATTCAGAAGGCCAATGAATGTGAAGACTCGTAGCTCGTCTCTACAGTTCGAGTTGGTTAATTTGGGGACTGAAATTGAACCTAAATATGTGAATTTAGGAAAGTGTTGCTCTCCAGGTGAAAGGAATAAGTTCATCAGTCTGTTCAAACAATACAAAGAATTTTGCTTGGACGTATGAAGATCTAAAGACATATGACACCAATATTATTCAGCATGTTTCACCATCAGACCTGGAGTCAACCCGTATCAACAGTCTTTAAGGAAAATGCATCCAAAATTGAAGCCTCTAATTCAAAATGAAGTAAAGAAGCTGTTGGATGCTAAAATTATTTTCAAAGTTAGACACTCGGAATGGGTTTCAAATCTGGTCCCAGTAAAAAAGAAATCTGGAGAAATTAGACTATGTGTGGATTTCAAAAACCTAAATCCCACTTCGGATAAAGACAATTATCCTGTCCCACCCATGGAATAGATATTGCAAATAGTTTCGGGTTCTGAACTATTTTCTTTATTAGATGGATTATCTGGCTACAATCAAGTCTTAGTAGTTGAAGAAGACAGACTTAAAACTACATTCAGAACTAGCTGGGGGACTTTTGCTTACAGAAGGATGCCCTTTGGACTTATAAACGCTGGAACTATTTTCCAGAGGGCTATGGACATAGATTTCCGCGATCTGATTGGCCGCAGTGCTGTAGTATACCTTGATGACATCACAATATTCTCAAAGAAAAGGGAGGAACACGCATTCCATCTAAAACAGATTTTTGAACGCTGCCGAAAATATGGTATCTCGTTAAACCCCAAGAAGTGCATGTTTGCCGTTACCGAAGGTAAGTTACTGGGTCACGTGGTTTCTAAGAAGGGGATATCCATAGACCCAGAGAGGATCAAAGCCATCAAACAGATTCTCTTACCCCATAATAAAAAAGGCACACAATCATTTATGGGGACAATAAATTTCGTGCGAAGGTTTGTGCCATATTTCGCTCAAATTGTTAAACCTTTGCAGCAAATGGTAAAGCAAAGTGTACAATTCAAGTGGACTGATGTAGAGAAGAATGCATTTAGTAAAATAAAGATAGTTGTTGCGCATGCACCCTCCCTCAAAATTCCAGATTTTGAGAAAGATTTTATTTTGTAGACTTTCGCATCTGACGATTCACTAGCAGCGATGCTTACCCAAAAAGAAGATGGGGGAGATGAGTTCCCCATATCATTTATGATCACCGGTCTGCAAAGGGCCGAATTGAATTACCCAGCTGTGGATAAACAAGCTTACGCAGTGTTCAAAGTGGTAAAACAATTCAGACCATATATACTTAAGAACCGGACAAAGGTAATAGTTCCACACCCAGCTGTGAGGTCTATTTTCGTACAAAAAGAGTTAAGAGAAAGAAGAGGCAATTGGGTAATAACTCTACAAGAGTATGACCTCGAATTCAAGCCAGCCTCCATAGTTAAAGGGCAGGGATTGTGCAAACTAATGACTGAAAGTAAAGACAATGAAGAAAATAACTGGGAAAATGACGCTGAGTTACATTTGATTGATGTATGTCCTCTTTTCACAGCTCCGGACTCCTGGTATCGAGACCCTGTGCATTACCTTCAGGCGGGATTGTTACCGGAATATTGGAATTCTAAGCAAAGAAGAGCACTTCATCTTAAATCAGCCTCGTATCAGATTGTTGAAGGAATATTTTTCAGAAAGAATTATGATGGATTTCTTCTTAGATGCTTAGAGAAGAAAGATGCGAAGAAGGTCATGATAGACTTACATGATGGGCCTGCTGGAGGACATTTCTATGGAGATACAACAGCCCATAAAATTCTCAGAGCTGGATACTATTGGCCCACACTGTTCAAAGATGCACATGCCCATGTCAGAAAGTGCAACATCTGTCAAAGGTGTGGTGAAAGACAAGTTAAAGCAATAGGACCATTAAATCCTGTGATGATAACAGAACCTTTTGAGCAATGGGAGATGGATATCATTGGAGAGATAATGCCAAATTCTTCCTTGCAACACAAGTATACTCTGACGGCAACCGATTACTTCACTCGTTGGGTCGAAGCCATTCCGTTGCATAAAGTGAATGAAGATGCGGTCATGGACTTCTTGCAAGATCATATTATGACCAAGTTTGGAGTTCCAATTTCTCTAGTTTTCGGTAATGCTACTTATTTTTCTTCTATTAGATTAACTGCATTTGCTCATGAAAAAAGGAATTAAGTTGCATTACTCTGCAAATTATTATCCACAAGGAAATGGTTTGGCTAAATCTTTAAACAAGAATCTGATTAGAATCTTAAAAAAGACTCTGATAGAAAACTAGAGAAGTTGGCATTCAACATTACCAAATGCTCTTTGGGCTGATAGGGTCACCCCTAAGACTTCGTTAGGTGTGTCCCCATATACCCTTGTTTATGGAAAAGAGGCCATTTTACCCCCCAATATCATACTACCCTCTTCCATAATAGCTCAAGAATCAAGAGAATCAGATAATGAAGTCTTGCAGATGAGGATACATAATCTTTTGAAGGCAGAGGAATCTAGATCCAAGGCTAGAGAACGTTTTAAACAACAACAGGAGGTAGTGAAGAGGTGGTTTGATTAGCACAAAGCTATGACAAAAGGATTTGAAGTGGGAGACTTGGTTCTTAAGTGGGATCACCCTCGTGATGAGAAGGGAAAGCACACGAAATCTCAACAGTTATGGGTAGACCCTTTCCAGATTGCGACAAAGCTTGGCCCCTCAACCTATAAGTTGCAGGATTTACAGGGATGGGAAAAGAACTTACCAGTGAATGGTTTAGTTCTTAAACCATATTTTTCTTGATTTTGTTTTATTTTGTTCTGTTTTGTACATAAATAATTGACTTGTTTTGCCACTTTTATTTGTTCATTTCCTGTTTGTTTAGTGTAGTTTTCTTCTGATTCCAATAAAGGAAGCAAACTTTTGGTTGTATTGAGAGCATCAGAACCCTTGATAAACTGAGATTCCTTGGGCATTAGACTGTGTCTTATTGTTTAATCTGATGGAATTTCTTCTAATAAGTAGTTTTCTTGAGTGTCTATGAACACATTGAGGTCCAGCGTAATTCCTGAAATAACTCAGAATCAAAAGGTCTGGAATACTATTTCGAGGCTCCATCCATTTCATATCTAAAACGTCCTAGGGGGTGACAGCAAAAAACCCATGGAAATGGGAGCAGGGTAAACAGTATATTATATCTAAATGATCCCATGCCAAAAATGGAAAGCTAAAAGGCTAATAAGAGTCAAAACTCCTAAGAAATAAATATTCATCAAAACAAAGTACTGAATTATATGAGTACAGATTGCCAAAAGTTCTTCTCCGTCCGTGAGCTGAAAATTAAATGCATCTCTCACACAAAAAGACGCTATGGATAGAAGAGCCTGAATAAAATTCAAAAGAAAAGGCATGAGGAGGACTCAAAATGACATAAAGTCCACAAACGAAAAATGCCAAGTGACATGGGAATGGGGAACGAACGAATATTTATGTTTACCATGTGCTACAATCATGTGGTGTCTAAGCTGGAAGATACCCAAAGACAAAGTTAAAATGAAATCTGCCTACTTAAGCCTCAAAAGAGTTATCTTGACCTTAAGATTTTGGTTTCCATTCCCTAAAAATTTGGACTATCATCAATGATTACAAATACATATATGTGACATTATGGGATTCCAGATATCTAGAAGAATTCAGCATGTCGGTTTCATTGCTAAACAGTGTGTTGCTTAAGGAGGAGTTTATTCAGAGATCTAGGTTCACCAGTGAGCCGCCAATTGTTGCAGCCGCAACTTTTCCCAAATTTCTGAAAATTTTGGACCTTCCTTGTTAATTTTGTTTGCCCCACTCTGCTATATGTTTGGGTTGTTTGAAGCCAGTTTTTCTTTCTATTTGGGATTTTGTTTGGGTATGTGCATGCTTTGGACTGTAAGGCTTAGCAGGTTTTACGATGTTTTATCGTTGAGGTTTGAAGTGGGATTGTCATTTGCCGTTTTTCGGAGGTCAACCCGCATTTTATTGTTGGAAAATAGACCTCGCTTTTCGATTTTTTTCGGAAAAAGTTATGACTTTGATCGAAGGCCGCAGGCTGATTAAGTTCCGCCGTTGCAGCCCCAGAATAGACTAATTTCCCGTCGGACTGTTTGTCCTTTCGCCGATATCTTGTTCTTTGTTTCTCCGATGTTGACTAGTCTGCAATTTTTTCTCGACTTTTTGACTTCCGGACTTCCGTCGTTACGGCTGTGTAGCTCACTAACTATGCCTACAGAGGATCCGACCCCGGACGTTGTATCACGCAAATTTTGGTTTGTGTGCCGAAACCCCTAGATTGTAGGTTACCCGCTATTGCGGCTGCGTAGCCCACTAGTGAGCCGATGTCAAGTGTTTCGATCCGTCGATGGGGGTTTTTATGTGCCCGTTTCTTAATCGTTTTTCCACCAATTGTTATGAGATTGTAACTGTTTTCGTAAGAGACCGGTGTGCCTTGTTTTTAGGTTGAAATTTGCACATAAGAGCCCAACTCCGGTTTTCTCTTCGTTAGTACTCATTTTATTGATATTATAATTTATGTTTCTTAAAGACAATCGAAACAAATGATAAATTCTCATTTGATCGCAGATAGACATGGCAATTTTTCTCAGATCCCTTTGAAGAGTATTGCGGCGAAGAAGATGCAATTGGAGGACAAAGCATGTTAAAGCATAAGGTGGCAGAGTCGTTACTCGAGGAAGAAAATTATAAAGTTCTGAAGAGGGACCAAGGAATGGTAGGGCGTAATCATTAGAGAGCAAAGGCCCAGGTTTGAGCGTTTCATCAGTTACCTAGCTATGTTTGTTTTATAAGTGTCTTTATTTGAACGTAACATGGAATTATGAGCATTCGCAAAACGACAAGACTGGAGATTGAAATTGTGAAGCAACCAAAAGGTTGCGCTGGTTCTTGTATAAATGGGAAAAGAGAGAAAGGGAAGGGGATTTTTCTCTGAGAGACTTGTGATCTACTTGTTGTAAGATGAACTATTTCGTTTTGCAATAATAAAATTACAATTTTGCCTGTTGGAGAAAGTGTTGTGTGGAATGTTCAAATGTGATGAAATGAACAATGTTGAAGGGAAACTATTTCGTTTTCAGCTGTGTTTCATTAACTGTGAGATCGTTCTAACTTTCTGAACCTATGTTTTTATTTGAATGTTCTTTGGTTTATTGTGATAATTTCCACTATGAGTAATGAATGTTTTAACAGATGATGAACTATCTTGTTGTGCATATCTTTATTCATGTTTATGTGTTTTGATTCTAAAAACAGCTATCTGCGATTTATCTTAACATATGAACAGTGTTACATTACTCATGAATTGATAATCTTGCTCCCTAGGGACAACTTAGTTAATATTTTTATTTTCAATTGTGTGATTTAGATGCGAGAAAGTCTAAGACGAGAGGTAAAAACCTGCACATCACATTGTGACCACTCCTCGTATTCTTTATCAATCTGCATTTTAAATAGGCACTTGCATATCATACTTAAAGTCAAAATACAAAAATATACACGGTGGACCGGGCCGCAACCGATAAAACACTTTGTTTTTGTTACTTGACCTACGGTAGCCGGACCGCAAACCGAACAGATTCCCCATACCAAACAGTCACGGGCTAGTTGGGAACGTTGACTAAGGAGAATCCCTTGCTGTTGTTGCCTGCGAATTTTCAGGCCTCAATAGGTCTTTAAACCATCTTGTACCATATATCACCTCAAATTTGGGCCTAAACAAACAACAAGTTCGAATTTTGCAACAACAACAACAATAACAAAAAAATTGCGGATTCCATCCAAACTTTCACCAAAAAGTCAAAATCATCACTTGGTTAGACTTCTCCGTATTAGAGCTCACCTTTGGGCCTACGATCTGGCAAGGATACACATGATCCTCTATCTTTTCAATTGTAGACCTCTCGAATCAAAATCCTACAATTCAATGGTTTGTGGTGGGATCTTAGATCGCTTGAACTTTGTTGTGATATTTACAGGGATTCGTGCACACAGCAACCATTAATGTTAACAAATCTGAAACCAATATTGTTATCAAATCTAAAAGTTAGGGACATCCCTACTTTTTATAAGGGGAGGATTCCCTTCATAGTCACAACCCATGAGCCTCCAACATGGGCTCTCATTCAATCTGGAACTTCCTAGGAGCTTTTCTGATGGAGCTAGTCACAACCCATGAGCCCCCGGCACAGGCTCTCAGTCAATCCGGAACTCCCTTGGAGCTTTTTGGATGGAGCCTGTCCAAAGCAACTAAGTACTTGTGGTGCTGATATAGTCCCACCTAAACTCAGTTCATTATTAGTTCATTATTAGTTCATTATTACTGCCTCAGGGTTGGGGTTTGGAGTTGGTCGAGGAACTAATACTAGGGCAGAGTTAGTACCCCTTTGGGCTCTTTTAAATTTTGCAATGAACATAGGTGTCCCGGACCTTCGGGTAGTAGCCAGAGCCTCAAAAGTTGTAATAGAGGTTTAAGGGCTCTGCTCGATTGGACTGATTGCTTCTTTTTCGTCGGTAGAGTAGAGTTCATGAGCTACATGAAGCCTATCACTCGGTTGTCATCCAACATGTACACAGGGTGTTCAATAATCAAGCAGATAGACTTTCAAAGAAAGCGATAGTGATCATGGAAGGGACATTGGAAGGCAAGGAATTCAGAGGAACCGATCTGGTGTCAGAATTCCAAGAAAATTTGTTTTGATTGGATTTATCAGGCTATAATATGTTTTTTTCTGTCATAAGGATGCATGTAATGGATAAAATGAAAAAATACTTGTTTGTAATGTTTTGAATGGACTTCTGGAAGATTCGGATGTTTACACTCGAGGAAGTCATTTGGGAAAAACTCTGCATATATGAAACATCCAATGTATATTTTGATTTCTACTTGAAATAGCAAATATACTGATTTTTATCACAACCCACGAGTCACGATATTATCATGCAAATCCCCTCCTTCCATATGAGATCAGGAAACACAATTTAGGTAATGAATATTCCACTATTGCCATACTAAATTTAGGATGAACTAGCAGAAAAAGTTGCAGTACATAATCTCTTCCAGTACATAACATGAAAGTGAATTGTAAATTGTAACCCAACAAAACTTGAAGAATGGAATTCATTAAACCCAAAGAATTCGTGATAATCCAACTTAAATCACCGCCGACATCTCCCCTTCAAAATAGAGACGTAAATATTAAATCTAAAAAAGAAGGGTTTTAGAAACTAACTACAAATTCCACGATATTCATTCTCAAGATCTTCAATACTATAAGCTTCGATTACATTAAGCAAATGCCTAGAACACAATTACATTAAGTAAGCAAATGCCTAGAATAGAGCTGGCCCGAAGGAAGTGTGTGACAATTTAGATGGGAAGATGAAAAAATTTGTAGTTCTCTACTGGTCGATCGGGAGGTGCTAATTATTGTTTGTGCTGAGCATAAGCTCTTATAGATAATTGTTGTTGCTGGAAGTAACAGCCTCTCTTTCTCCTTTCTTCTTCCTTTTGAGCTAGGCATTATATCATTTCCATTCATTTTCACAGGTCTTCATAAAAGAATTCCCAAGGATTAGGATTATCCCACGGTCTCAACAGAGAGTTTTCATGATTTTCTCCTTCATTTGATACTTCCCCACCAAGGCATGTGCTGGTAATAAAAAGAATGCTTTTATATAGAGTTTTGCAGGTAGAAAGAATAGCTCACACCATTGAAATAACAACATTTCATAATAAATCATTTCAGTTTTTGTTTCTGCGGGAGTGTAGCACATAGAAGATGAACACTGAAGAATATCTATATTGATGAAATGAGTCGAGATGATATTAGAGTACAAGCCAGATTCTCCTTGCCATTACAAACATTTCTTAAACCAGCCAAGCGTGGCAAAAGAGAGAGTCCCCATACAACACAGTGGTCCCAGGGTGGCAAAAGAGCAAAGATAAGACCCAATGCAGCATGCCTGAGAACTTTTGCATCAAGCTGCCATTTAACAGCAAAAAAATATTTGTAAAAGTTCTTACAATAAAAAGTGTGGACTAGGAAGGGGGGGGGGTGTTTGACCCTGGAGGAAATGTTGTAAAGACTTGTGAGTGTGACTTGGGCATTGGAACTAATAATTATGCTGAGGTATTCTTTGTATCTTGAAATAAAAAAGTCCCTTTCAATGGATATTCTTTCTTTAATAGTGATTGGGGATTCCTTGACTGTCCTTTCTCAGTCTCGCCAGGGCAAAGAAATTCGGGATCAAATATCTGGATGTCTACACAATCGAATCCTTTGTCGTATTTCTCAATTCCGCTCCATTCAGTTATTTCATATTAAGAGAGAATTAAATTCTTGAGTGCATGTTTTGGCTAACAGTGCTACTAATCTTCCCCAAGGAGGGATACAAGGAAAACGGAGAAGTTTATAAACTTATCCACCTTCCCTAATGTTTTTAATTCTCTTCTTTGGCGGTGGCTGCTCTCTCTATATGGGTCAGCATGATGGAAATTTGTTTGAAATTAAAGATCTTGGAATGTAATCCAGCCTGGATCAATACCTATGCTATCGAAACTTTCTTTTCAAAGCCTAGGAATGTAATCCAGCCTGGATCAATACCTATGCTGTCAAAACTTTCTTTTCAAAGCCTTACTTCATTTCATTCTTCCTTATCTTTGGTACGAGGTTCATTCCCTGTGTCATTTCTCACTGTTGTCTGAGGTGGTGCAATCAGGCAATCGGGACACCTGGAATTTGCCTAGTTCGGGAATGTTGGAGATAGTTGGTCAGGACTGTATTGCCTTCTCCTTCACCTGTGAAGGTGGTTGAAATGATGATGTTGAGGATCGTCTTTGGTACTCTCAGATATTAAGGGTGCCGTGTTTTATTTTCAAGCTCAATTGAAAGATATGAAAGAACAAATGGAGGAAATGAAAGACTGTTAATCAGATTCTTTTGCATTCCTGAAGTTGATAGTAAATTCAAGAAATTTGAGAACTTTTCACTCAAATTCATTCTGTTATGGATAATAGGTTTAATTCACTCAATGAGAAGGTAAGGCTCTGTTAATGGAAGAAATGAAAGGCTCAAAGATATGAAAGAACAAATGAAGGAAATGAGAGGCTCTGTTAATCAAATTCTTTTGCATCTTCCTGAAGTTGATAGTAAATTGAAGAAACTTGAGAACTTTTCACTCAAATTCATTCTGTTATGGATAATAGGTTTAATTCACTCAATGAGAAGGTAGGGGTCTTTGAATCACAGTTGCATGAAACTGTTCAGAATGTTCGTAAACACGATTCTCTGTTATGAAGAGCTTGTGGGTGGAAAAGATTCTAATGATATTGAGGACTCTGTTGATTGTTTGGGTGATGGATTCTGTTTGACACAGCCTGTGTATTTCGACAGTGAATAATGTTCATGTTGCCCCTGGTGCTAATGTTGAATTCCCTCATGATGACCAGATGGATAGTGAAGACACTGCTAATGGTAATAATCACTCTGAAGACTCAGCAACGGCTGATGACACTCAGGTTCCTGTGAATGAAGACCTTGATTCAGTTGAAGATGAGCCAGATAATTCTTCTTCTGCTGCAACAGAGACTTCTTCAAGCTCTGATTTTGTCTCAGAAATAGAAGCTGTTCCTTCTGTGGAGTTGGACTCCCAAAATGATTTTTAGTATCTAGTTTTCTGTATGAAGTTTTTTTGTTTATTACTGCTCGGACAATATATTAGAATCTATAGTTGGTTGGGCTTTTTTGGATTTTGGAGCAGAACCTCTTTGCTCAGGATGACTGTAATTAATGGTTTTCCTAGTTTTCCATAGTCTTTCTTAAAATTCTGGTATTGAAGTAATTTGTAACTTTGCTGACCTTCAGTTCAGCCTTTTATCAATATACAAATATCAGTTTTTGTTATAAAAAATAAAGAGTGTGCACTGGTACATGACAAGCACCATAACAAGTAGACACCACTTCAACAAAGTTGACAGTTAGTAATCAACAAGGAATAAATACAAGGAAAACCCCCTAACTCACAAGGATGGTAATCAATTCTTCATGCAATGATTGAAACCTACAGCCGTTGCAACAGGAATTTAAAAATCTCTTATCAGTGATGAATAAAAAAGTAAAGCCGTCATATTGCATCCGAGCATCTGAGGCCAAGAAAAACTACAGTTTTGAACCTGTTACCCTGAGGTTTTAGAGAAGAATTCAACTTTAAAACGATCTTATTCCAGTCTAGGGGTCTCACATTTTGAAAAAATGATGAGGGTTCTAAAGGGAGGTGGTAACTAACGACCTTTGCTTGATATCCAACACATTGCCTCTACTATATTATTCTCAGGCAGCTCTATGCCATTTTCTAGTCATTTTTTATGGATGATTCGAGGTTATCAGCAGTTCCACTCAATGTCTAGGCTTGCAGATTAATGTTTAGCCCCTGGTATTGCAATAGGCGTGTGATCAGTATGACAGTTTCGTAATATGTTCTCTACCTTTTCTTTTTATCTATTAGAAATTATCAAGAAAGTCACACAACAAAAGCTATGTTAATTCCTTGACCAAGAAGAATAACTCTTCTAGGTCAGATGGTAATTCCTCTTGCAAAGGAACAAATGGTTGGTTTTAATGAAAACCCTTCGGAATCCAACTTCCAACGTCATAAAGGCCTGCATATATAATTTCGTATGAGGGCATATAGAATAATCCTTTTAAAACAATAAATATTCCTTTATATTGCCTTGAAAGACATGAACATAGGGTGATCATGTATAATTTCTTATGACATATATATATATATATTCATTTTTATACAATAAAATATTCCTTTATATCCCTTCATACAAGTAAGGCCCATAGAGTGATCGTCTCTATATTCCACCCTCAATATCTGAGACTAGTAAAGATCAAATATTATGTCATACAAGATTTACTGGGCCTTTACAAATAAGTAGAGTGCAACATCAAGCCATAAATTTGACGTCCAAAAATGGGAAAATAATATATAAGCATCATTTAAACAATTGAGGAATATTGAAACTTGGGCACATCTAAATCATCTATCCAAAACCAAAATTGAAGAACTGATGATTGAAATGCAATACAGAAGACATAGTTTTAAGATTGTGCACATAAAGATAAATTCAGATTCGGTACAATTAAACTTCCAAAAACACACATATAGAAAAATTAGACATTAATGATCAACTCAAACACCATAAGGAAGACAAAATTTAGATGACAATCTTCCAAACTTTAGATGAAAATCTTCCATGATTGTTGCACAAAAGAGCCTCTTACAAAATTTAATTTACCAAAAATTTAAGTTCATGATGTCAAAACATAAAAAACGTAATGCCTTCTTGCCAGCCACCTTACTCAACAGACCCCTTCTAGGTGGAAAAAAGGCTGTAAACCCCGAGTGCAATTCTCTATCGGGGACCAGCAGGCGGATTTGTAACACCTGGGCGAGGACCCTGGCCAGGGCGAGGACCTTCCTCCTGCAAAGAGAAAAACAAGGAATTTGTTACTAAGGTATCCCAGTATTTTAAGGTTTATGATATATAAGCGTGACAACAAGCAATTGCTGGCTTTTGTATAATCTAGCTTCTATTGTTGTGCTTTAATATATAACAGTCAAGAACGGTATCCTGCTTTAACTCTTTAGCCAACAACATCCACCATTCTGAAGAACTCCTTAACACTGGTTTTGAATTTAAAAAAGAAAAAAAGAACTCAAACACCTTTCAATGACACAGGTAAATTGATCTGGCACTAAGGTTCTCCATATCCATGTCTAATCTCAGGCCAGATAAAATTTGGAATTTTAATTTTTGACAAAGTTGTCTGTAACCCCATACTGAAATATAACATCCATTGCCCTATAGCTTTTCACTAGGATTTTGACAATGCCGTGTCAGTAACCAATATCAAAACAGGTGAAATCTGAACTTCTAACACAGTTTATGGTGTCTGATATCAAACCAGGTAAAATCTCGAATTTTAATTTCTGAAGACTGTTTGTAGCTTATTCTGAAATACATTTATAACATCCATTAAACATAGTTCTATAGCTTTTCAATATACTTTTAACAAATGCCATATCCGTGTTGAATTTCAAGCCAGTTAAAATCATAACTTTTAAACACAATTTTACTTCATACTGACATACATTTTAACAGCCATTAAACATTATTCTGTAGCATTCCAAATGCTCTTAGAAAAGGCCTCGGTATATCATTTCTGGTGCATTTCGTATCAGCAAGTCTAGGCCTTGTTTCTTTTTATATTTTGTGTCTACAAATCCCTGTTCTGAGAAGTATTAAAGTCTTCAATTCAAATAAAGGGAATCATAATTGATATTACATCCTCCATTGTACATGACAAAAGAAATAGCCTTTGTACTGGTGAATACAGAAAATTTACCACTGCAGTAACCCAAAATTGATTGACCTAGACAAGGCAAAACATGAAACTGCGTGCGATCCACTGAAAATATGATACTCCTCATGAGTTTAACAGTGTATTTCATGAATTAAACCTCTGCTACAGCTACTGCCTCTTCTAAATTCTCAGAACCCAAAATATAGAAATGGAGACTTGCTACAGGCCACCTAATCTTTGGCAGAAACTCAACTGCTCACACAAGGAAATACATAAACGCAAAATTGCATTGCATCTACACCACCATTTAAAGTAGAGAAAACTCTGAAAATATCGAAGGCTGATTTACAGAGTTTGGTTATATAGTCCCCTTGACCCTAATGTCGGGGGCAAGGGTTTACAATGTACATCCCGAACCATCTTGCCGTACCTGCAACCTCTTTCTTGCCTCTTTCCTCTATCTCCTCGCTGATATATCCTGTATTTCTTTCTACTCAACACGACCCGATAAACCCGGACTAATACTACTAAATTAGGGATAGTAACTGCTTGGCAGTTACTTCTACGTGACTTTCAGTTCTCTTTCTTAGGATTATTATGTTCTTATATTTTCTAGAATGCGATTATATCAATAACTTTTTTATGGATTCTTCAATCCACAGGAAAATGAAATGAACTTCTAGAGTTATTGTACATCCTTTACACTGATTGCCAGCTGCAAACTACTAGCAACTACTACAGAAGAGCTGTTTGATTAGGCTGAAAATCACAGCAAAAGGCATAGAATGATGACTATGTACATACCCGGCGTCTAAAACGCTGTGGGGGCTCACGCTTGCGGCGCTCAGTGCGAGATCTGACGCGGACAACATGGGAGTGAATTGCACAAGACACGCAGTACTGCATCTTGGCATACAATTTTGGAAGCATGTATCCTGATATTCATAAAACCCATTAAAGAATCAGTTTTTGTATCAAAAACCCTAAAAAAAATTAACCAAAAATAGACCTAATATCACAGTTATAAAAATCAAAATCAAAACCAGAAACGGTGTAGAAAAGAGCACAGATCGAAGAAACGTGAACGAATGAAAATCAATATTACCATCGTAGACACACGCCTCCTGGACATCACGCACGGCAGCTTGCTCGACTATGTTACGAACAAGAAATCTCTTCACAGCCTTATCCTGCATTCATTTGCGCGCGTTTAGTCCTATGTCATTGGGTATATTGCACAGTAAATAGAATAGAAAAGAAGGGAATTGAATGCAGTACCTTGGGAGTGCATCTGCCGCAATTGGAGCAGCGAATGAACTTAACATGGCCGCGTCCATGCTTGTTGCGGCCTCCATTCCTTCTTTTGAACGTCTGCAATCAATGAAACCATATCTCTTAATTTTTTCAGCAAGCCCTTTGATTTTACTCCATTTTAAATGAAAGAAGAAAATAGCGGAAAAAGGCATCAGATTAAAGCGGTGGTGGTTCATAGTGAAATACCATGGTCAGGTCTGTGCACAACGAAACCTGTAATCAGTATCTCCTCCTCTCTCCTCCTCGGCTGCGCCGAACAATAAAACGGAGATTGAAGGTAACCTATCTGAAGGGTTTTGACTTTTGAGTTAGACTAGGGTTAGGGTTTGTAAAAACCGGACATCGTCCTATGGGTTATGGTTTGGAGAAACCGGGGTTAGGGTTTAGTTGAGCGATTTGAGTTTAGTAAGGTGAAATCACATGTTTAACCATTCCCCAAAAAAATATGTTGAAGTAATAGTTTATGCATACGCAAATAAAAAACCCAATCCTTTCCATAAAAGGGCGATGATAGTATTGGAAGCTTTGGTCTTGGTTATGTTTTTCTATTTGAAATTGTTATACACTAAAGGCTTTTTTAAGAAAGCTCTTTATAATTTTGTTTTTTTCTCTTTAGATATGTATTCATGAGAAGAAAATAAAATTTGATTTAATATCTAGTATTTCTTAAGTAATAAAATCAATGTTGTATACACCTTTGTGTATTATTGATCAAATTGACAACTAACATAGAGTCACCAGATTATGTAAATATTTTTCCACAACAAAGATTATGAGAATTTTAAGGGATAAAGCTCAACATAATTGTTTATTCCCTCCCCAAAACCCAAAGAAATCTTGAAGAAATGTGACTCAGATAGATTTAGAGTGACCCCTCCACCACAGCTCAATTGATCATTCTGCGAGGCACCATCAAAATAAGTCCACGACAAGGATTTATTAATCTCTACCTCCTTAATTCTTCGAATTGTTGACTCCCATATACCTTTTGAAAAGTTGGACAAATTTGCAATGTTAGAAGCTGCTACAAGATTTGGGACAGTAATCTTATCCTGGAAGATTGAATTGTTCCCAACTATCCAAATGCCCCAGGCAATAATTAGTGGTAGAGCTTTATATTGATGGTTTTCTTTGTTGTTTAACCAGCCTTAAAGGGCCAATTCAATTGTGTCTCTAGTCCAGGAGAATATGCATCATGTTACTTTGTTAACCTCTTGCCACACCAAATTAGTAAATGGACATTTCAAAAAGAGGTGTAAGATAGTCTCCCCATTCGTTTTATAGAGGGAACACCAACCTGGTCCTTCCAATCTTCTTTTTTGAATGTTATACCAAGTTGGAAATTTGTTTTCCAAGGCACACCACATGAGTAGACATGCTTTTGAAGGACACTTTAGCTTCCACAATCTCTTCCACCACCAAAGAACCTCCTTGTTGAAGTTGCCAATGTTGAGTTGAATATAGCCATGTTTTGGACTATAGGAACCAAAGGGAGCATGTTCCTTTATCAGCTCATCCTCAGTTTCTCTTATGCAAAGATGTGCATCCTTTAATGAACTTATGTATGCCTCCCACATAACACTATCTACGTTTTCAAGCCCAATTGCTTTAGTCTATAACCAACCTTGACTCCACAAATTGGAAGTTTGTGGGTATGCTACTTAGTTTAAGGTGAAGAAACCTAACTCCTGAAGTCTTTCAACTAAATCCAAAGGAAGAAGATGCCCATCCCTGCTCCTGAGCCATGGATCCATACCAATCTGCACATTGTTCCCATTTCCAATCCTCCAAGCAAGACCATTACCTATAAGTTTGAATGAGCTTACCATAACTTTCCAAATAATAGAGCCATTGTTTATTATCTTGGTAGGAGATCGAACCCAATCAATAATGGATCTTGGGGCAATATGCTTTTGTTCTACAACTTCTGTCCACAAACTTTTGGTAGTCAATAATCTCCAAATCTCCTTGCAAGCTAGAGATTTTAAAAATAAAAAGACATTTTTGAACCCACATCCATTGAGAGATTTTCAAACCGTAATGATCCTTATGACCACTCCATAGGAACCAAGCACATAGTCTTATAGATTTTTCTAAGACTCCTTTTGGAATCCGAGCTAAAGACATCCAATACACTGGGATTGCTTCTGACTCTGATTTAATGAGCACAAGTCTTTTGCCCTAGATAGCCATTTATGACACCAAACATGAATTATGTTCTCCAATTTTGTGATTAACCACATCCAACCTTTCTTCAAATAGTTATTTGTCTTTAAATGGAAGCCAAGATCATTTCGACCAACTTCTAGATCAATTGAAGGAAAAGAGACTTTAGCTTTGCAATACCTCACCTCATCCTCTTCCATATTGACACATGAAAGAGAGGACTTTCGGACATTGATAATCATCCCAATTGCTTGACAAACCAAATCAAGAATGCTTACAAGTTTTTATGCATCTCGCCTTGATCCATCACAAAATACTATAATGCAATCTATAAAAAGCATATGTGAATACGAAGAAACTGATAAATATGAACTCGTTTTAAGCTTCATGTATTTTTGGCCTCAGCCAAATATCTATAGAATCCTTCATCTACAAACCAAAATAATAATGGAGAGAGTGGACATCCTTGACGTAACCCCCTTTTAGCTCCAAAGAATGCTGAGGTTGAGCCATTAATTAACACTACAAATGAGACCAAGGTAATGCAACTCATAATCTAGATTATGAAAGGCGCCTCAAAGCCTAAATGGGTGAGAAGTCGTCTTATATATAGCCAGTTTACTCTATCATATGCCTTGGACAAATCAATCTTGTGACTACTCCTTTCTTTTTTTTGGATTTTAGGCTATGAAGTATCTCTTACGCCACCCCAATCGCTTCGTGGATTTGCCTTCCTTCTAAGAACCCAAATTGTTCCTTTGAAATATGCCTCAACAATACTTCCTTTACCCTCTTTGCAATAATTTTTGCCACTATTTTGTAAATACCATTGTCTAAAGAGATTGGCCTGAATTCCTCAAAGGTGGCAGGATTGCCATCTTTAGAGATGAGAGCAATGAAAGTAGAGTTAAAAGAATTTCGAATTATCCTTGTAATTTGAGTCTCTTCCACCATTTGTATCAGATCTACCCCCAAAATATCGAATGTTTCTAGGAAGAATTCAACTAGCCCTGGGATTTTGTCCCTTTGAAAACTATGAAGGACCCCTTTTAACTCATCCATGAAAAACTCCACCAAATCCCTATTGTCATGTTCATTGACAAAGATTGGGACAAACTAAGAAATATGAATAATTTATGCAATTGAAGCTCTTTCATGTGCCTTAAAAAGGTACTAAAAATGTTGCTTTCCCAAATTTGTAGTCGTTCAAAGGTGAATATCTCCCAACCTTCTTAATTTGACATCCCCCAGACAGTATTTCTTAGCTTGCACCCTTTTGCACAAG
Organism: Pseudotsuga menziesii; assembly: GCA_001517045.1. Taxonomy (NCBI): domain Eukaryota; kingdom Viridiplantae; phylum Streptophyta; class Pinopsida; order Pinales; family Pinaceae; genus Pseudotsuga; species Pseudotsuga menziesii. The sequence continues at coordinate 92,580 of LPNX010713085.1, forward strand.
CTTGGAAAAAAATTGTGTTTTCATCCCCACAACTTATCCATAAGGCACAACTTTTCAAACACCATGCCCCTTCCTGCTCTGCAAGTAGTATTTTATGTTGAGATTCAAGTTGGTAAAGGAGATTCTTCAATTCAATGCTTAGAACCCCCCCCCCCCCTTGGAGTCACTCATAGCTTGTATAAACTCTTCCACAGATCTAAGCTCTTGCTCATCATGAAGTTTCTTTTGATGGGCCCATTTTATTATTGCTTGTTTCAAATGTCTAAGGTTGTCAGTAAAGTGAACCTAGGTTGAAGCTTGTGAATTAGGGTGTCGAGGCCTACCAAATCTCTTTCATTGATGTAAGAAAAGCGTCCTCCTTTAACCAACCAAAATTGAGCTTGAAGGGACTAGTGGGTTTCTTACTCCCACTCTTGATTTCCAAGGACTAGTTGTTTTCTTCAATCCCCCCCCCCCCCCCCCCCCCCCCCCCATTACCAACTCACTACCTCACACTAACTAGACTTTCCACCAGCTATGCAACCAACAAAAATCTATCCAATATTTTTGTGATTATGTTCTCACTTGCTCTCATGTTTCTCCAGCTTGTATTTATATTGATTAGTTGGATGTTCATTAAATATTTTGAATCCAAAAAATGGAGAAAATAGCTTATAAGGGAGCCCAAATTAACCTTTGGTCCCCACACCTCAGAAGCACCCATAGTGAAATTTAAATTTCCACCTATAATGAGTTCGGGGAACCTAAAAATTGCTCTACCTAAAAACTTTCCAAACACCATAAGGCCCATAAATGTTAAGGACATTTAGTTCCAACCCTATAGCTACAACTTATGCTTTAATGGCCAATCTTGCTTCAAAACCCCATCAGTCAGTCACCTTAATGACTAATGGATTCCAACCCACTGCAAGACCTCCATAATGCCCACTTACGTCATAAGTAATAAATTGTCAGTCCTTAAAAATGCTTTTTAGGGTTTTTTTCAACTTGTTCTCCTTCATCCAAAGTTTCTTGAAGAAGAACAATATATGGAGAACTGGTAAGAACCAGTCTTCTCAACAATGATTTTTTTACAGGTTCACCAAACCCCTATAATTGAAAGAAAGAACCTTCATTTAGAAACCCTATCAAGGGCTATTGCTGCTCTAAGCGCTCCAACTATGGAAGTTTGTCTGCTTGGAGATAATTTGAGCCTAACTTTGTCTTGAGATTTTGATAGTTTTGATTTTCTCCCCAACCCCTTACCAACACCAAGACTCTCAAAGTTTTGACCCAACCCACCATCAACAGGACGACTCTTAGATTGAGAAGCCTTGGGTCTAAAATTATATTGAATAAAAGGCTTCTCTAAGTTCTTTAAGGGTCCATGATCCAAGTTGGTCAATGGTAGTGAAACATACAATCTACTCAAATAATGGGACAAGAAATGGTGCATGTGGGTGGGCTCAAAGTGAGTGTTTCCAACAAATCCATAATTGATATTGAAGTATGATGTGCATTGTTTTTATTTGTGAAGGGAAACAAGAAGAAAATGGTTGTGATGGAGGGACCTTCCAACTTAAAATAGAGTAATCCAAAGACCCCTCATTGGTAATGGCATGATAACCCTTCACAAAAACCTCCTCTCTAGAAGCCACTTGTTGACTTGCACCCAATAATGGATCGGAACCCGTTGATCCTTCAACCTGAATATGATGACCCGGATTGCACCCAATCAACTTCTCTTTCCTCATACCTCGTTCAAACTTGTCACTCCTTATAGCAGGACCCCCAACCCTAATGGATTTGAGGTTATCACTCTCTTATTTGAGTCATAAGTGCCCCTGGCATCTTGCCTCAGCCAAAAAAGGAAGATGGAAGGAATCAACGATATGCCCATATGGCACTTACTACAATGAAAAGAAACCCCTTCATAATCCAATTTCTGAATGAGGGTAAACAAACCCCTCTCAATTTCTAAATCCTCTTGCAACCCTTCCCACGTATCAATTCTAACCAAGATATTGGCCATCGACATTTCACTTGTCTTTCCAAAGGACATATCTACCTCAAGGAATTAGCCCAACACGTTCACAATACTTATGAACATATCCAATGACCAATAATCCAAAAGCAGACCCAGAAAGCAAATCCATAATGGAGCAATATACAAATGTTCCTTGTGAGCATTGAAGAGAGGGGACCAGAGTTTCATAGCCATTGGGTTCGCACCTATTCACCAATTCTTATGAAAAATCCACTGCACATCCTCCGCCTTTTGAAGTATAAAGGTGAACCAACCTTTTTCCAACCAAAGGACCTTCGGTGTGTATCCAAATTGTTGCCCATATTAGGCAAAATCCACACTGTGATCGTTTTAACATTGAAACAACACCCACAAAGCTAACCAGTAATAGTTGTCTCCACCATTTTAATAACACCGTGGAGATGGATATCTTCACCAACTACAAGTTTTTTATTTTGGGCTTTTATTTTTAAGACCTAGTGTTTCTTTTGAACCCTTAAGACTCCATCTTTCAAAGATGAGACAAAATTCTCTTGCTCTTTGACGAATCCCCCACTCTCAATGCCCAAGGGCTATTAAACCCTTTCAATCACCTCCATTGGGGTATGAAAAACCCTACCAAAAGAGTGACTGCCATTGGGGTATTGAATGCTAAGGACATGGCCCTGATAACCCTTTCAGGAAATGAAGAGCTTCAAATACTTCACCTCCCTCCAACAAAATGGTCTCGAAAATACTAGGCATCTCCATATCTTCCCAAGTCAATGTCAAACTAAGGGCACCATACCAAATATCATAAGGTTGGGAAGTCACCATACCATCGATGGTCCAATCCTGGTTCTAGGAATCAGGGAGGTTTTTCGCACCCTTGTTGGTGTAGGAATATATTAAACCCACCCACAACTTAGGATAAAATAATTAATCATTATTTGATTAATTATTCACCCACTAGCTTGATTAGTTGGCATCCACTTGCACCTTAAAGTCAATACATGCCATCTATATCCTAGGAATGATTTATTTCCAATTCTGGGTTGATCTTGACCACCTTTTGACCATCCAGAATTAGTATACAGGACTTTACAACAGATTCTGCTTTATTCTACTTTTTCTGCTTTTCCTGCTTTTCTATGGATAAGATAAAAGCTAGTCAACTAGGAAATTGGGAGCTTTTGTTTCCAACCCATCTCCTTGAAAACTCACTCATGTTTTTGCCAACTTGTGAGGTCCTTGATAGATTTAGTAAGTGCTTTATCCACCTATGGGGGTTTTGCTATATTTTGGTAAGTCAACCTTTTTGAGCTTTATGAGTTGTTTCCATACAATTCGATTTTCCTATGAGGGACGTACTATTTATGTACACTATTATTCATCATTATTCAATGGAAGGATACACACCAATATTCATCTCTTCATTCATGTGATTCAGTCTCTTTTCTTCTCTCTATTTTTCCTGTGTATGCTTGTGAGAATTCTTAGTAGCAAGATCTATTTCCTGTGCTTCTTCTTAGCATCATTGCACATATCATTGATCTATTATTTCTACATGGTATCAGAGCAGCAAGGTTGATCAATTTCTACAGAGTTGAGGAGCACATCCAGTCTCCTATCCCTCTCTGAAGAAGAGCTTGTCTAGCTTACAAGATTTTCTCCTAGTTTGTTTTGCAGGTTGCAGAGATTTTATTCTTGAGCACATCAATTCAGCAATATGGATTCTTCATCAGCTATAATTCTTACTTCCTTAAACTACCATGAATGGAAAGCCAAAATCTCCATTCTATTGTGCAGTAGAGGATTATACAGAGTTACACTAGCTTTGGAGAATGAGCCCAATGTTGTGATTGAGAAAGCTAAGTGGCATAATAGGTTGGATGAAGCCTATGGATTACTTTGCCTCTCTATTTCTCCTGATATACTCTTTCATCTAGATGGTTTGACCACTCCAAACCAAGTATGGACTCAATTGGAGTCTCTCTTTGGAGTTCAAGATGAGCTAAGAGCACATCAATTGGAGATTGAGTTATTCTCACTAAGTCCAAGCAATTTTGAATCTCTTGAGGGATTCTTCACCAAGTTTAAGTCACTTGTTCTAATGCTCAAGCAATGTGGGATTGAGAAAGAAGATGATCAATTAATCATTTCCATTCTTTCAAAATTGGGTCCTGATTACCCAGTTTTTGTGTCTACTTTTCATGCAACTAGGCTTGTTGTTCCTAAGTGGAAAATGCCTTCTTTAAATTCTTTTCTTGATTCACTAACAAAGGAGCAAGATAAATTGATCCACATGGGTGTCCTTAATTCTTCAAAGGGCAAGGATAATGCTCTCTTGGTTCAAGGAAGCAAGAAATTCAAATCAAAAGAGAAGCAAATTGTGAAGAAGCCAAAGTCAGAAATTGAAGATGAAGATTCATATGAAGATTTAATGAAGAAAGTTAAGAAGAAAGGGAGCACATCCAAGTGTTCTTATTGCAGCAAGGGTTTTCATTTAGAGAAGAAGTGTTTCAAGAATAATATGGACATCATGTCTCAGCTTCTTAAGAAGCACGAGATCGAAGTTCCAGATGAACTAGAGAAGCCTGCTGATTCCTCAGAACAATGTCATACTGCGCAGTTCCAAGGTGATATAACTTATACTTTGAGTGCCAGAGTTCTCTCCTTTTCTCATGTCTCTGATATAGATTTATTCTCTGATATATCAGAATCAGAAATATCAAAACCTTTCTATGATGATCCTCCTCTCAGTCTACTAGATTCATCTCCCAAAAATTGTGATTTTTCACTAGATATTGACCTACCTTTGAGCAGCTCTTCCTCACAAGCTTGTATATCTGATTTAGAAGATTGTTTGCAGGCTGATATGCATGTCATGACACATATAATACCACCATCCATACCATCTACCACACCTATGAATAATCCAAAGACTATACAAATCCCAAGATCACTAGTTGATTCCTCATTGGTCTCTTATGCAGTGATATTTATCTTACATGGTTTGAAGTCTTTCCTATCTTTCATTGGTTGGTTATCCATGTCCTTAGTCATATTTGGACTGATATTAAACATGTTTGGATCTATTCTAAACACTTATTGTTTAGATCTTAAGCCCATCCATCATTCAGATTTTTACACCTATCAGATTTACCCAGTTGTTCATAATTTTCCTAGTCTAGCCCTATATCCTCATGGAGCCACTAAAGCCTTTGTCTTTGCTGTTCCATATGATAATATTTCTGATATATTAGAGTTTTATCAGCCTCATATCAAATCTATACAGGTGCTACATCAGATTGGAATATTGACATGTGATCCACATCACAATTTTGCAGTTATTCAAGGAATTGGGTGTGAAATAAATTGCCTTATTTTTTGTATATGCATAGATCTCTTTTCCATTTCAAATTATGTTTGCAGATCAGAGTTTGACAGTAGCAAGAAGCATTTAGATAATGCTCCTACTTCATCAGATGATGACATACAAGGAGTCTCTCCTCTTCCTTCTTGCAGGTTCTACACTCCAGCACATGATCATGGAGTTCATGATTTCTTCAACAAGTCTTCCATCCAGAAGCAGTTCNNTTCTCCATTAGGTTTTCTCCATTTTCTAGGATTAGCATGTTATTTCCATCTCCTTGACAACTCACTCATGCTTTTTCCAACTCGTGAGGTCCTTGATAGATTTAGTAAGTGCTTTATCCACCTATGGGGGTTTTGCTATATTTTGGTAAGTCAACCTTTTTGAGCTTTATGAGTTGTTTCCATACAATTCAATTTTCCTATGAGGGATGTACTATTTATGTACACTATTATTCATCATTATTCAATGGAAGGATACACACCAATATTCATCTCTTCATTCATGTGATTCAGTCTCTTTTCTTCTCTCTATTTTTCCTGTGTATGCTTGTGAGAATTCTTAGTAGCAAGATCTATTTCCTGTGCTTCTTCTTAGCATAATTGCACATAGCATTGATCTATTATTTCTACAATTGGAATTTGAACGACCGCAACAACTGCCCAAAAAAATGACAACGTTGCTTTCCTATTAAGATTACCTTCAGAACAACTTAACCCAAGCTCCACACCTGCCCTCGTGTCCACCTTCTTCTCGCCAAGCATGTCTTGTTAGAATATTCAACCCAACTAGACATTAGGATTAATCATTATTTTATTTCCCTAAGTTCCTAGACCTTGTTATTTACCCATAGTTAGTTTCCTAGTGCTAGTCCTTATTATTTTTATCATCCGGACTATCTAATTGTCATTCTAGCCTTCATTATCCATCAATGCATGACTATTTGGACCTAATGTGCCTATTCTCCTTAATTTTAAGGATAAGGAGCACCTTCCTTGATTCATGCAACTTCAGATTACTCGGAAGCAATTATGACATCAATTCGTAATTAGTTAATTGATTTATGCACCCTCCTTGATTGTCGTTGCTATTTTTGGAACTGAAACTCTCTAATGCACCCTACCTACCTACCACTCACACTTAGTTAACTGATCTCATAAGGTGTTACAACGATTTCTATGTCTAGTGGGTAGTTTAAGTCTATCTAATCTCGCCACATGTGTGGAGTTCAATTGCCTCTTTAGGCTCTCGAATTCCTTAGTGTTGTATTATATATTTACACATAATGATGAATTATATGGTATGAAATATTTTTCCAGCTGTCTTCAATTCTTTGTGTCATAACACATTATTCTTATTCTCTATTTTTCTTGTACAATGTATGTGAAGATTATTTTTATCACAAGATCTGCCTGTCAAAATCTAATATGGTATTAGAGCTTGGTTAGGCCATTTCAATCTTCAGATACTTCCATTGATGCACCAGAAACAACTGGGTTCCACATAAATCTGGGTATCTTTGCATTGCTCCCTCTTGATTTATCGAGAGAAGCCTAGCTAGGTGTGAAGCACCCTGATAATGTGCTCATAGTCGAAGTAGAGTGTGATTGAGCTTACAAAAAAATTCTTTCAAGTTTTGTGTAGGTGTTCAGCTCTCTCACCAATAGCGCAACAACAAAGCATGGATATATCTAAGATAATATCATTGACTTCCTTCAATTACCAAGAAAGGAAAGCCAAGATTGAGATACTATTATGCAACAAAGGTCTCTACAAAGTTACTATGACTTTAGAAACTGAGCCAAATGTAGTTGTTGAGAAAGCAAAGTGGCATAACAAGAAGGATGAAGTTTATGGCTTGCTTTGTCTCTCTCTTTCTCCGAAATTTCTTTTTCATCTTAATGGATTGACAAGCCTGAGTGAAGTATGGATCAAACTTGAATCCCTCTTCGAAAAGCAGGATGGGCTCAGAGGACATCAATTGGAGAAGGAGTTGATCTCAGTGAGACCAAGTGAATTCGAAACCATTGAGAAATTCATCACCAAGTTCAAGTCACTAGTGGTTTTGCTAAAGTAGTGTGGTATTGAGAAGAAAGAAGAGAAATTATTTCTTTCCATCCTATCCAAGACGGGTATGGAATACTCAGTTTTTGTGTCAACATTCCATGCTACTAAGATTGCAATTCGAAATTGGAGGATGCCATCCCTGGATGCATTCATAGATTCTCTCATCCAAGAGAAAGTCAAGCTAATTCAAATGGGGACTCTCAAAACCTCCAAGGATTATGCGCTTTCGGCTCTTGAAAGCAAGAATTCCAAGTCCAAAGGGAAGCAAAAAATGAAGGAAAAGAAGCCAAAGTCAGATTCTGAAGTTGAAGGTTCTTATTCTACTGATGAAGGTTTGAATTCCAAGAAGAAGAGCAACAAAAAAGGGAGATCGAAGTGTACCTATTGCATCAAAATTTCTCACACTAAATAACATTGTTTTTAGAAGAAGATGGAAATCATGACTCAGTTTCTCGAAGGGCACAACATTGATGTTCTAGATTTTGTAAGAAAGAAAGGAACAAAAAACTCAGTTGATCCCCAGGAGCATTGCCATGATGCGCAATTCAAAGGTAATGATTGTCATGATTTGATTTCTAGAGTTAAATATTTTTCCCATGTCTCTAATTTTGATACACATTCTGATATATCCGAATCAGAAATCTCATTGCCTCCTTTGGATAAGACACCCATCAACTCTCTAGATTCATCTCCTGTCAATACTTGTTTTTTGTCACTAGTTTATGACTTGCCTCCATCCAACTCTTTCAAACTCCATTTAGATTATTATTTCTCTGATTTAAAATATAATTTTTAGGTTGATATGCATGTTATGACACTCTTATACCATCCACTTGATGCACAAAAGACCCTACAAATCCCAAATTCTCCAGTTAGTAAACAACACAATTTCATGGTTTACGATACTGTGTCACTGGTACAAGTTGTTATTATGTCTTTGTTTTCCTTCATTGGTTGGTTCACCATGTCATTGGATATATTTGGGCTTCTGTTACATACATTTGGATCTAATACAATCTTCATTAGGTTGAATTTAATATCCTTATACTCTCCAAATTTTCCCAACTGATGTAGTACAGTTGCACCTACTTTTCCTAATGTGACTCTACCTGATTTTGGAGCCACTATACCTTATTTGTTTGCTGCTCCATATGACTTATATTCTAATATTTCATATCCTCATAAGATCCATTACATAATTATAAAGGTTTTACATCAGTTTGGAAGGAAGGTTTATGGTTTGGTTCACCATTATGCAACTACACAAGAAATTGAGCCTACGGATGTCATTAATGTTCTGTGGTGAGGAGATGATTGCACTGATCTATTTTCCATATCTGATTTTATATTCAAATTTGATGATTTATGTTCTCACATCAAGAAGCATTCATATGATGCTCCTTCATCACCAAAATATGAGTTTCAAGGGGTTTCTCCACATGTTTTTTGCCTACACAACATTGGAAAACCGATACATGATCAAGGAATCTACAACAACTCCACCAAGTTTTTTACCCAGAAGTAGTACATTCAACTTATTCAAGTGAAGAGCAAGACAGAGCTAATACATTCATTTAATTTATGTTCCATGTCCATTCTTGAGGGAGGATTTCCCCAGGAGGTTTTACCTTTTTCCTCATTTTACATGGACAATACATTTGTAAAGGGTGACCTTAGCCTTTGTTGTTGGGCCCTAATATCTTTTTATTTTTCACATAAGTTAGGACTAAGGGGCGGGGGGGGGNCCTAGTGCTAGTCCTTATTATTTTTAACATCCAGCCTCTCTAATTGTCACTCTAGCCTTCATTATCCATCTGTGCATGACTATTTGGACCTAATGCACTTAATATCATTAATTTTAGGGATCAGGAGCGCCTTCCTTGATTCATGCAACTTTGGATTACTAACAGGCAATTATGACATCAATTTTTTACTAGTTAACTGATTTATGCGCCCTACCTACCTACCTACCATCAGTTAACTGCCACTCACACTCAGTTAACTAATCTCATCAAGTGTTACATCCAATTCTATGTCTAGTGGGTAGTTTAAGTCTATCTAAGCCTGCCACATGTGTGGAGTTCAACTGCCTCTTTAGGATCTCTAATTTTCCCTTTGGTGTTGTATTATATATTTACACATAATGATGAATTATATGGCATGGAAGATTTTTCCAACTTCTCTTCAATTCTTTGTGTCATAGCACATTATTCTTCTTCTCTATTTTTCTAGTACAATCTATGTGAAGATTATTTTTATCACAAGATCTGCCTGTCAAAATCCAATATTTCCCATATATCGTAATTGTCAAAAGGATTCGAGGAGTAATCAATTAGCTCCTCTTCCTTCTCCATTTTGAAATAACCCCTTAAAAAACATTTTATTCGTCATGTTGACTGCGGTACGACAACTTGCTAGCCCCCATCTGAAAATCGTAGTGCCCCAAGTTCATTATCAATCCACATCATATTCCTCCTCTTTAGGGATTTATCCTTAAAAAAATGAGATTTACAATCATCTTATAGTTGAGTTTAGGTGTCATATTGTACATCTCAAAATACTCACAAATGTTGTTATTTTGTAGTTAATAAGGTAACCAAGATTCATTGAGCATGAGCACCTAAAGTGGTTATGATAACCACCTTGCCATTTCTCCTATCTCTTCATTCTTAGAATAAATTATTCATGTTGATCCTAACCTATAGTTTAAATTGAGGTAAAGATAATGGACTAGACTATCTCCTAAATCTAGGCAACCATCCCTACATCCTAGGAAATTTGTCTCTACTTTATTGGAACCAAAAAGTGTTGGATTAGGACTCTCCTTACCATCCTTTATGCATGAGAAGAACGTAAATTCAAATTTGGGATCGACAAAGCTACTTTTTGAAGGAGTGTAAAGGAGAGAAAAAGAGAGTTTAACCATGGAAATGGAGGCTGCCATACTAAGGAACATAACAACCATGAACAAAAAAAACAATAGAAGCTTGAAAGGAGCCCAAAGCCAAGAAAAGCTCTAATGTAAATTAATGGACAACAATCTATACCTCTATATATGCCATATAAAGAACATTAAAGGGAGGGACTTATGAGGGGATACTACGCAAAGAAGGAAGAGTTTCTACTTGTGTTGTGTTGGTAGATATTGTGGGTAATAACAACTAGTCCAACATACATCTTCAACAATAATACATTTGGTAAATCCTTCCTATGTTTTGAGTGGAGAATTTGCCTTGAATTTCTTGCATATTCCTTCTTCGCCCTGGTAGTATCATGGCCTAGATATGGAGTGGCATCTACAACAAATTGCCTATAGTTGGGTGGAAATTGATTTGTCTAATTCAGTTGTTTGACATTCAATCTTTGGAAAAGACAAGTACTTCATCAATGATATGAAAATTCTTATTGTATTATAAGTCATATCATTTATGGTAGAATGCAAAATTTTAATCTATTTTATGTGGAGTTAATAAGCAAATATGTATCCTTGAACACTAATCTATTTGGTAAATGTTATTGTGTCTTCTCTTGTAAGGAAGGTCGTAATAAAAAAAGTTGAGAATGACATTATTCATTTTAGACTAGAGTATATTTTATGGATGGGGCATCCTTTCTGAAAGGTGAATATTTTGAATGATTAGTTAACATGTAAGTAGAGTTCAATTGTGTGTATCCATTATGTATAACCCTACAAAGAAATACAAAAACACACTATGAGAATGTCTCTATGTCTTGCATTGTGTTTCATTATAGCTCATGGTTGAGATATTCGTGATCATTTTCAAAGTGTGTTCAGGGTATTGGTGAGTTCATAAGTCTCTTGCTTATGATTATGAATAGAATTTGTCTTTGAAAATATAATGGAACTAGCATTCATCCATTAGTGTGTAAATTACCAAGCCACTTGACAATGATCATATGATTGGTCTGTTCCAAATTTTCCCAGTTTAACCATGTTAGAGACACTATATGTACTCCCATCTAAGCACATGGCTTAAGCGAGTTATGAGTCTTAGAAAGACATGATCAATATCACTTTTTATAAACTAGTATTGGAAATGCTTAATGGCTCAGTCATCAAGTGACAAGACTGTTGAGAAATATTTGCATAATTTGTATTCCCGTTGATTAAGATTAGATAAATTTATAGTTTCACTGTGCTTGCTTAAAGGTGGAACACCTTCTTGCTTATGGAAACATTTATTTGGGTTGTACAGAGATAAACGATAATTGAAAAATAATAGAAATGAGAAGTTGTGTAGGAAGCAAAGCATCCAAATGAGCATGGGTGTGATTTGCAAGGTGCATTATCAATGCTCAAGGAGTTGTTGTTAGGAGTGTTACTGTAGTATACAATGAGTATTTTGTAGCTAGAGTGGTGACTTTAAGATTATGAATTGTAGCAAACAATTGATGGAAATCGAATTTCTGGTCAAATTTTATGTGGAAATTACAATATAATACGAGGCCCCAAACTTTCAACAGAATTTAGATTCTTGTAGCAATTTAAATGATTGAATCAATAAACTATTATGTATGTAGCATACATTAGTTTTTTTCAACTTTACACACAAAACATATTAGTGTACAAAATACTCAAATGTGGATTGTAAATACCTATGAACGCTTCACTAGTTTGTGCTTAGGTTAGTAATTGGCCCTAATGAATCTAAGTGTTTTTTTTCAATTAACATATAAAGAATAACCTTAGACACATATTGATTAATAGTGTTTGCTTGATTCTTGAATGCGATGACTACATTAGTGCTCCATTGGTTGTGACTTGTGTGTATGTTCTCGACAATAAATTTGTCAAGGTTATACATGCACTTTTGTTTCTATATCATGGCTAGGTCACATCATCACAACTTAGTTACATGGAGCTTAAGTGGAAGCAAATAATTTCAAGTAATATAGTGGTGGAGAGTTGGTGTTTCAATTTGGTATATGGCTTGGTAATTATTATGGGTCTTCAAGTAATCATGCTCACTAGCGGTCTTAGACCAAGAGGTAGTTTTTAGGTCTATAGGGGTGGTAAACAAACAGATCTCCCTTTCAACCGAGCCATTGAGAGTGTAGATCTTATGTGGGATTGAGGGCTCTACAATTACTTATTTGGGTGAAATCCACCACTTTCCAAACTTTGGATTTGGCTCGACGATTTTTGGGGAAAGTTTTTCCTAGTAAGATTAAAATTTCCCTTTCGGAAAAGGTTTATTTTCCTTTTTTAGAATTTGAAGGATCAAGATGCAACACTCCTCAATGGCTTTGGTGTAATGGTGCAACTGACCTGATTCTCTTGGCATAGTTTGAACACTTCAACTTTGTGGTGACATTCTGTGACATGTAAATATTATGGGTTTGCTTGGAGGGGTTACCTCCTGATTTTATCTATGAGAAGGTTTTGCAGTCCATTGGTGATACTAGTGGGGAGTACCAGCATACCTCTCTACAAGCCCTTGCCAGAGACAATGTTCCTTAGATTCTTATTCTAGTGGGAATGAATGGTGGGTTTCTAGACTGCATTTATTTAGTGTGTAGGGGGTCTTAGTGGTCCATTGATTTGGATTATGAAAAAATATCATTTATATGTCATTTTTTCCATGTTATCGACCACATTTTGCATGATTACCCCTAGTGGGATGTTGCATATAAGAAGAGGAGAAATGTAATTTGTGGTTTATTCACTCAGGTCCCTGATGTCTCCCTTGTTGGTGTCTCAGGTTCCATTCCTTCTATGGTTGTGGTCATCCAAGCCACATCGTCGAATACTCCTACTTAAAGTCCTCACTTTGGTGTAAATGTTATGTCAATGTAGTAGGTTGTTCCTCTTCTTTTAGTGCAAACATTGAGGTCCTTATCTGGGGTGAAAATGCTTGGATTGTCAATGGATTTAGTGATTTGTCACAAGGCATTTAATTTATTCTTACTTTACCTTCAGCTGGCTCTTTGGATTATATTTCAATTTATCCATTGGTTCCTTGGGATGCTTGTTGTGTGCGAAATTCACTTTCTTGTGTGTCATTAATGGAAGATTCTAAAGGGAGGGGTATTGAGCTTGTTGGTGTTGTAGTGGATGTGGGTTTTGGATTGATGGGGATTGGGCATGGGTTGAAGGAACATCCCTCCTGCAAGCCTCTCATTCATTTAGATGGGACTACATCTACTCAAGTCCCTTCGAAGGAGCATGATGAATTATACCCCACCCTTCCTGAGGATCTTTCTCTATCTCATCATTGTCGTGTTTTCTCCAAATTCATGGATTCTCACCCCATGTCAACTGATGTTGTTATAGATAGGAGAATTTATGTTATTCCTCTTATAGATTTGAATGAGTTCCCCCCTCTAGATGTGGTACATGATTTCAGGATACCTCAGCTTGTTGTGTCGTCTTCAAGTTTTTCAATTAGGTTGGTGTCACGTTTTGATAGGGCCTCTCTTTCCAAGCCCATTGAGGCACAAAATTTTGGTTTTGAACCATCTGTTGTGTAATATCCCAGTTTTAACCCTTCTATTCTAAATTTAAATTATGCAATGTTGTGCATAGGATTTGTATCGTTGTACTTTGCTTAAATACCGTGAGGAATATATGCCATGGTGATTTGAATACTCACAAATATTGTTATTTTACAGTTAATAAGATAACCAAGATAAAATAATCATGAGCACCTAAAGGTGCTATGATACCACAAGACGGGAAAGGTAAAGGGGGTTAAGAGATATAAATATGCCCAACTACCTTTCCATTTCCCCATCCCTCCATTCTTATAATAAATATTCTTATTGCGACTAACGTATAGTTTAAATCGAGGCAGAGATAGTGGACTTGAACATCTCCTAAATCCATGCAACCATCCCCTACATCTTAGGAAATTTTGCCTCCTCTGCATTATTTGAACCAAGAAGAGTTGGATTAGGAGTCTCCTTTCCATCCTTCATGCATAAAAAGAACAAAAAATTGAATTTGGGGAAAAATCTAGTTTTTAAAGGAGTGTAAAGGAGATAAAAAATAATTTAACCTTGGAAAAGAGGTTGTCATACTATGGAACATAACAACTATGGAAAAAAAGAGTGCAAGTTTGGAAAGAGATAAGATAAGTAAAACTCTGATGTAAATTAATGGACGATAATCTAAACCTTTCTATAACCCACACTAAAGAGCACTGGAGGGAGGGACTTTTGAGGGTTATTGAGCATAGAAGGAAGAGTTTCTTCTTATGTTGCATGGGCAAATCTCATGGGTAATAACACTGGTCTAACTCGAATCTATAGCAGTAGTGTACTTGGTAAATCCTTTCTTTGTTTTGAGTGGAGAAAATTCCTTGAATTTCTTGCATATTTCCTTCTTCTCCCTAGTAGTATCATAGCCTAGCTAGGGGTGGCATCTATAACATATTTCCTATGGCCATGAGAGAATAGAGTAAATATCGCCAAGTGTTGTCTATGCATATGTCCCAAGTTGATTCAATCTTTCACTTGTAACCTGTAACATAATACATACACCGAAACACCAAACCATCAATTGTGCCTCATTAGCCACGATTGAAAATAATGAAAAGCTAAAAACCCTATAGAAGGTAAGGGGGGGATCATGTTCATACATACGATGGTTGTTACCCTTAATAACCTTTCGAAGTCCTTCAAGGAAGCGCCTATTTTTCGGAGAAGGTTTTCTTAGCTGTTGTGTGAGCAATAAGTTCACTAGTTTGGGTAATTCCTGGTTCCTTGAATGAAACTCTCTATTTTTATTAGAGTGAGGGATTATTGGGTGGAAATTGCTCTATCTCAGTCGATTGCTTAGCATTCAATATTTTGAAACGATAAGTAGTCCATCAATGCTAAGTTCTCCCTTTAGAAAAAAATTGAAAAAAAATCGTGTTTTCATCTCCTTATGCCAACCACGAGTCCTTGCTCTTCAACCTCCATTTAGCCTCTTCTCATTCCAATAAGTTCCTTTTTCTAGTTTTAAATCTTTTAGAACTTACTTTTCTTCATAAAAAAAATATGTTAGTATTGTTCTCAACAACTAAGGTTGTATCCTAGATGTGGGTGACCAAGTGGAACAAACTCCACATGTAAATGCAAATGTGGAAGAGGATTGTGAACAGGAGGTGCCGATTAATGGAGCACAAGATGGTGGGCAAGGAAAGTTTTAATGCCCGACATGGGAAGATATTGTAATGATGATGCATGAATGCAGCTTAAATGCAGTACATGGCATTATAATTGAAGGTGGAGGAGGAAGCATACGAATTCGGTTGAATTCCCATGGCAATCAAAGAGGGTAGTAAAATACACTCGTGAGACGTGACACGAGCATGAAGTCTGGCGTGGAAGATGAAAAAACTATCGAAGATTTGGTAGTTAATGGGAGCATGAATGTTTGGATTGGGCTTGAGGCAAAAGATAGGGGGGAAATTACTAAATTGACAATTTATAGGGACCAAGACCCCGTTGTTTCTCCAGAAGTTGGGAATAAGCAGAGGCTTTGGGTTTGGGAAATAAGAGAGAAGAAGGCGTGTTGTAGAGCTGTCGTAAGAGGGTTGATGGCTCCACGCCATAGAATGTGTAGTCACCGAGGAGGTCAAAGTTGAGGGGAGAGGAGCACGGTGGAAAAGGCTCATGGGGAAGAGATAATGCAGGGGATCCCCCAACACATTGATGATACCAAATCGAAGATGGAGGATGAGGAAATAGAGTCACAGTTGGATAAAAAGGGGTCAAGCATAGTCTTGGATTCTTACTGGGCTCTAAGGAAAATCTTGACAAGAACCATGCTAGAGCGAGAAAGATTTGGGGACCTAGTTGATCAAATTTTTTGTAATGTGAGGGAGGACACTCTAAGAAATTTAATGGACCTGGAAGTTATTTGGGACCTAGCTACCCTGTCCTTCAAACGCCATCAGGAGCCCTCCAAAGAATTGAAACATGTTACTGCTAGTGCCTCACTGGTGCGACTGGAAGAGGACCCAATTCCTTCATATGTGGCAGGTCAGGATCAGTTGATAGTTTAGTACATGGTTTTTTTCTTTAATGTTTGTTCCTGTAGTATGTATTTTATAGTTTTTATAGGGAGTTCCAATCTATGTGGTTTTGGGGTAATGGATTGTAAGAATAATGGAAATTGGGAGGAATTGCAATGCTGGTTTTTTGCAGAAAGTAATGTTTTGTATAAGGAATAATAGGTTAGGAGGGATAGGGGAAGAAAGATGATGAAGGATCTGTGGGAATGGGAGGAAGAGTTATGATCTCTCCTCCTACAACATATTTTTGTAATATTTTGTACTTTGTATTTTTGTATAGTTGTTGGCCCTAGGGAAAGACGAGAAGAGATAACTAGAATAATGCTCGGAAATATGAATATTTTGGTCGCAAGAAAAGAAAAGACCGTGACGGAAGGAGCCGCGACAAAAGAGAAAGAAAACAAGTCAAGGCGAGAAGATTAACATATTTTTGGTAAAGAGTTAGTTGGATTGATATTTTGCTTTGGGGAATAAAGCATGATTGTGATTTGGGCTGATGATGTCTATTTTTAGATGTAATGGGATGGGTTAATTAGAAAGACAACTTGTCGACTGACAGTTGAGAGTCATTTGATGGTTAAATCAATAAGTGTAAAAGCATAAAGTCATCGATCCAATTTATGTGCATATCATCATATCACACATTCAAAGACACCATATTCGAACAGAGAAAAGAGAAAGAAAATAGATAGAGACCAAAACCAGAGAGCATGAGATGAGAGAAGAATACATGAGTTGTAAAGAATATCAAAAGAAGAGTTTGTAAGTTGTGTGTGCAGAACAAAGGTGCTAAAACATTTCTCATTCCAGATGAAGAGAACCTTTGTGGTTTTTACCGGATGGGTTTCCACGTTAAATAATGTGTCTGTATGTCTTTAATCTCTGTGTTTATGTCGAATGCATATCTATTGTAAATGAGTTGATATGAATGTGTCGAGCCGATCTGTTGTGAATGAACTTATATATATCTATGTTGCGCATCTAATGTTACGATAATATGGAATAATAGCTGATGTGTGTCAATGCTTTATGTTACATAATGGTATATATGTTGACAGATTAATAGGTTATCTTATTGAATGAATGTATGAGACATAAGTTTATTCCCTGGTTTCGATTAAGTGACATGATAGTGTTGTACAAGTAAATCACCCTCATAACTACAGAAACCTAGTTCTCACAGTCCTCATAAGATATCTTGAGTGAGACTTCATCTGTATCGCAGATGTTGTCGATGGAGTTCCGCTCTATCGGGTTGATACCTTGGGTTTTGTTAACGAACAAGGGATCTGAACCTAGGTCAACAGAGAAGCAATCCAACAAATGGTTTTGTTGTTGGGACCATGAATCACTGTGATGGGGATATGTTTTGGTACCCAACAAAACTTGAAATTCAAGATTAGGTTGATTATAAAGCACTAGAGTTTTCACAAGAAGAAAGTAGAGGATTACGAATGACCCTGACATAATGGTTGGAACGATACATTTACACATACATCCATTAAATTTTCTTTAGTGAATTTCCCATTATATTGCATGAGTGGTTGTTGAAGTTAGTGACCCAAAAGAAAAAATTTAAGGGTGGAAAACCTACAGTGTGGAGTCCTTAGTTGATCCAGGTTGAAAAGAATTAGTAATCCTATATCTAAGACTGTCGACTCATGGGTTGATAGTGTTTTGGAGGGATATATCACTGAAATTGCAGTCCACACGATAAATTCATACAACAAAGCAGAAAGAGAATTTTTCCAAGGATGTCAAGGTTGTTTTCTGAAATATTTGAAGTTATGGATCAAGATGTTGGTATGTGAAAAAGGATCCCGAGAATGGAGTTCGATGAGTAAATATTTGTGTGTAGATACCCGAGGTAATGTTGCAAGGAATATTTTGAATTAAATGGATCAGAGTAACCTGAGATGTTTCCTGTCGATAGTGAGACTGAGTTAGAAGGTGGGCGCCTAAGAAGTGGAAGAATATTTTGGTTGGGAAAGAGAAGAAGGACTGCAACTAAGAGAGGACGTTGCAGTGCGACAGAAAGAGAGGAATATGAGTTGGTGTTGCACCTCAACGAAGAAGAGGAATATCAGATTATATTTGAAAAAAGAAGAAGAATAGGTATTGGATCCATATCAAGATTACGTCATACCTATGACCTTGCGTACATGTCCAAAACCTGAGGTATAGTCTAAAAACACATCACCAAATGGTTTTTTCAATCGTACTAACAATAATAGTGGAATAACTATCAAGGAAGCTCCGCTAGTTCAACAATACCAAGAGTAAACATAATGTCCGGAAATGATATAAAGTTGCCAATCTTTAATGGGAATGGGTTAGATGACCTTAAGCAACATTGGTTCCTATGCAAAGCTGTATGGACTATGCGACATGTCCAATATGAGGCCATAAAGAAAGCCTAGATGGTCACGACCCTTAGAAGTAGTGCGCTTGACTGGTACATAAAATTCTCTATGGTTCTAGCAGGAATCCCTTAGAAGACATTAGATCAAATTTGGACGGGATTGATAGACGAGTTTAAGAAACCTAAATATGAGTCGCAGTGCATTACAGAGTTGAAAGAGATTAAATAGTTACCTACAGAGTCTGTTTGGGACTTCGACCAAAGATTCAAAGCTTTGATGGCTAAAGTAAGCTTTCAGATGTCGGATGTCCAACACAAAGAATGATTTATTGTGGCGATTCTACCGCATATCTGTATTCCTTTGATGCAACAAAAGATTGTATCACAGAGCAAAGCTCTTGAGCTTGCCATGAAGTTGGAGGCTTCACTGATCAGAGAAACTGGTGCAGGAATGATGTAGATACATACACAGCTCACCAACCTTACATTACAACTAGAGAATATCAAGAAAGGGAAATAAATACAGGAGGAACTCTAGTGTACATGATGTAGAATTGAAGGCCACCATAAAGATTCATGTCTAACCTTCACAAACTATCTTGCATCAGGCACACCGAATCCGATAAATACACAAGGGATGCCTTGGTGTAGAATTTGTCAAACCAAAGGACATCGATCAGAAGAATTTTTATATTTACATAAAATAGTAAGAGCACCAACCAGTCAATATTGCAAATTCTACCGATAAGTAGGACACTATGAGGAAGATTGCAGAGCATATCAACTACTGCAGGAGAAGACAGTCGACACCCACCTGATGAAGAATGACGAACATATGCAAGCTGAGCGGTCTCAGGCACAATTTCCTTAGGTTCAATACCTGCATGCTCAATATGATCCTTAGGCACAATACCCATAGGCACAATACCCTCAAACCAGAGGAGGTGGACTTTTTAGAAGTTGAGGATGAGGAGGAGGATTTGGTTGCGGAAGAGGCTAAGTCATTTGTTATAATTGTGGACATCCTACACATTTTTCCAGAGATTACACTAATCCTACGACAACATGCTCGTACTATAAAGCACTGGATCACATTGTTGAAGAATGTCCACAATTGATTGCTAAGTGCCAGGTTAGAAACATGGGAAACCAAAACCCGTCACATAATGCTAATCCAAACCTACCGAAGATTTTCGCTAAACCGAGGGAACCTATTATTGTTATCATGACAAGAGGAGGTGTTGCGACTGGAGCAGATCAATAAGCACCATATGGAAAACCAAGAGTGCGACTGGCACGGCAAAAGAAGACGCCCTTTGATATCCATAAGGAAAAGGAGGTATTCTTGGATGTTCGACATGAGTTCGTTGATAGAAATCAAACGTCGACTTTTGCTATTGTACCAAATGAAGGACCAATATTGGACATGCCTCAAAGGTTCGAACAACTATTTCAAAAGAAATCGACATAAAATGTTAGTAAACTGGAATAATTCTTTAAAAGTTGTTTAACAATAATAACAGATAAAGATGTTGTTGCAGAAACGACAACTTTAATAGAAGAACCACAAGTAGATGTGCGACCAGAAAAGAGAGTTAAACACATTGGGAAAAGATTGAAAACTAGTCGTGAACTAAGAATGACTGCCCAGATAGGTGATTACGACATGGATTATATTATTATGTACTTGGGTTCTGGAGTTAACATTCTTACTAGATAAACATGGGAGAGTATGGGAAAATCGATACTAGTGTGGTCTCTTATCCAATTAAGATTAGCCAATCAGTCGAAGGTTCTACCTATTGGTTGACTAACATAGGTTCCTATCGAGATAGAAGGACTCAAGACTTATGTTGATTTTGAAGTGATAGATATTGTTGATGATACAAATCCATATCTCACGCTTATGGGGATTGACTAGGACATTGATAACCAAACTATTATTAATTTTAAGAAGAGGATATTAATGTTTGAGGATGAATATCTAAGGGTGGTCGTACCGCTTTATCCTCTATAAGGCCAAAGGTATGTCAAGCAGATAAATAATGAAGGACAAGATGGATGTCTGGACCATATCTACAATATTACTTTTGTGATTGACGATTATGTGAATCCGACGACCGATGGAAAACTCAGCTAGCGAAGCATTAGTTCCTACTCATCAGATTCAAGAGAATCTTCAGAAAATTGGCAGAATCGACTCCATGAAGTATTAATGTGAAAATGCACAAGAATTACAAAATCAGTGCGACGGGTAGGTATCGAGGTATTGGATCTGCCTACCTATGAAAGTTTGCCTAACTTGGAATCTTTTGTTACACACTTTGAAGAGAAAGTAACAAAACCTCAAGGCTTGTTAGCCCTGGGCTTTGCATTGAAGGCTACACCCATAAGATGGTGGGTTACACACAAGCAAAATATTTCAGAATGGTCACAATTTCGAAGGCTACTGAAAGTCCAATTTGGAGAAAAGGTGCTCTATATTGGTCTGAAATATACAAGACCGACTAATCCCATTGAACACATTGAACATTGTCACGTGACAGGAATGGGTTCACCCATTTATACATACTTTGGACATGATACCGAGAAACTGGTATACGTTGGTCAAGCTGCGACGAGGAATAGTTGAATGGGAAGAGGCAGCTGCCAGTTTCACACATACATTTGAATTTGTTGATGATCATCCTTCAATTGATGTTGCTATACAAGTAATTAAGACTGATATCTTTGAATATATTGTGGCATCAATGGAAAATTTCCATCAGAGCAGTGTGATAGTCCAACATTGGATGTAATGCTACAATCTAACAAGAGAACCTGATGATGATGATCCACGAGACATAGGTATTCCAAAGTCTAAAGGTACTCATGTGGTGGAAGGATCAGGTGTATCAAGCAACAAGTTTATGAATCCTTTGAAAATAAATAAAGTGAATATTAGTTATCTAGAGATCCCGAAGTTTGCTAATATCATAGACTACTTGGATGATGAGACTGTCGAAAAGATTACAGACCTACTACATGAGTTTCAGGATATGTTTCCTACTAAGTTTTCAGAAATGAAGGGAATTGTTGGAGATCTTGGAGAAATGAGGATTCCCTTGAAGCTTGGCACAAATCTCGTTAAACAACGATCATATCGACTCAATCCAAGGTACAAAGAAAAAGTTAAACATAGTTAGGCATCATGTTAAATGCGGGCATTATAGATCCCGTTGAAGAATCTGAATGGATTATCCCTTTGGTAATACAAGATAATAAAACCTCTAATGAAGTGTGTATATGTGTCGACCTAAGGAAGTTGAATGATGCCTACCTGCATGACCCATTTTCAACCTCGTTTAAAGATGAATTATTGGAGAGTGTCAGGGGACAAGAAGTGTATTCATTTACTAATGGGTTCTTTAGTTACCATCAAATAAGGATTGTGAAGGAAGATCGACACAAGACAACCTTTGTGACAGAGTTGGGATGTTTCCAGTATACAATAATTCCTTTTGGACTAAAAAATGCCCTTGCTAACTTTTCTAGGATAGTGGTAGCTGCTTTGAAAGATTTCATTCATAAATTCCTTGAAGTCTACATTGATGACTGAATGATATTTGGGCTAATAAAATATCATATCTAGAGTATTAGAATGATGCAGGAACAATGTTGACAGTTCCAAATTTCCCTTAAATTGAAGAAATGCATTTTTTGTGCTCATTTTGAAATCTTGTTGGGTCATGTGGTTTGTCGCGATGGAATACTGATGGATCTTGCAAAGATCATGATTATTGTCGACTTACCACCACCCTCGACAATAAAACAATTAAGAACTACTTTGGGCCATACGAGGTACTATCAGGAATTTATTAGAAAATATGCATAAGTGACTGCCCCTATGGAGGAATTATTGAAGAAATATGTTAAGTTTCAGTGGAATGAACAATCTCAAGAGAGTCTTGACGTTCTTAAAAAAATATGGTTACAACACCCATATTAGCCTTTCCAGACTTGAAGAAAGAGTTCCATGTACATGTCGATGCGTTGGGTGTTGTACTTGCACAACCAGGTGAAGGTTCTATTGGTCATCCCATTGCATTTGCTAGTAGAAAATTGATGATGGTAGAGAAGAACTATACCACAAAAAAAAGAGAAGGATTAGCTATGGTATATGCTCTGCAGAAATTTTGACACTACTTGTTGGGTGGACATTTCAAAATGTACACAGATCACCCAACATTGAAATATCTGGTCAATAAGCCAGTTTGGGGGGGAATATCTACCGATGGATTCTCCTTTTTTAGGAATTTGACTTTGAATTCATTGTTAAACTATGATAGTATTCTTGATGCACAATTATTTATAGTCAATATGTTTGCTGATCACTATAGAGATATTATACATTTCTTGAGTACGGGATATGTCCCAGAAGGATTCAATACTGCATAGAAGAAACAACTAGTTGTCAAAGCTGTAGACTTCCAATTGATTGCGGGACAATTGTACAAAATGGGACTAGATGAAATCCTTTGTCGCTGTGTATTGGAACATGTGCGACCAATGGTATTAAATGAAGCACATGCTAGTGTTGCAGGAGGAATTATGCAAGAAAAGCAACATGCGTAAGATACTAAATGCAATATTGTGGTGGCCTACTTTACATGTAGACACTAGAGATTATTGTCACAACTGTGATATCTGCTAAATAACTAAAAAATCGTAGCGATGAGATGAGATGCCACTAGTACCATAGATAAATTTACAAGCATTTGACAAATGGGTTGTTGATTTTGTGGGACCTATTAATCCATCAGGAAAAAGAACGGGTGCATGTCACATTATCACTGCGACACATTACTTGACTAGATGGGTTGAAGCAACGCCAATAAATGATTGTACTACTGCAACTGCTACAAGATTTTTGTTCAACCATGTAATAACCGAATTTGGATGTCCAAATATTTTTATAAGTGATTAAGGTACACATTTTGTTAATAAAATAATTGACAAACCAACCGAAGAATTTCAAATTCATCACTGGAAGACAACATCATACCACCCACAAGAAAATGTTGTTATCGAGACATTCAATAAGATTATGGAGAATGCATTAACCAATATATGTAATGTACAAAGATATGATTGGGATAAGAAAATACCTGCAATATTATCGACATATCGTACCACCTGTAAAAAGTTGACAGGCCAATATCCATTTCGACTGGTTTATGGATAAGAGGCTATTATGTCCATGGAATATATTGTAGCAAGTGTAAGAATAACCACCATTACTAAAATGACTGATGTTGGTGCTTTCGAAGAAAGATTGTTGCAGCTTGTACAATTAGAAGAAGATCGATCCATTGCAGGATATCATCAAAATGTCTATAAGGAATGACATAAAGCTTGACATGACCAACATATCAAGCATAAGCAGTTTCAGATAAGAGATCTTGTTCTCCTCTATGATAGTAACTTTTTGAATAATCTCGACAAGCTTTGAACACATTGGCTGGACCATATATTGTCATTCAAATCACTAAAGGAGGAACAATGCAATTGCAGAAGTTAGATGGTACACCTTTCAAAGGATTAGTGACTGGAAGTTGGATAAAGCCTTATCAGGATAGCTGCACTTGGCTGAAGCAATTTTTTTTTATGAGTGTTGATTTCACAAAGCGTATGAGTGTTTTTGTCGCAATATTATGAGTATTGCAAGTTTGTGAGTGTTTTGCAAAGTGTGAAACTGTTGTCATAGGCTATATGTCTGTCGCAAGAGAAGAATTGTGTCATAGACTATCTGTTTGTCGCAAAAGAAGAATTGTGTTGTAGACTAAATGTCTGTCGCAAGAGAAGAATTGTGTCGTAGGCTATGTGTTAGTCGCACAAGAATAATTGTTGCCGCACATGGATTTTGGTCGCAAATTACAGATTGCTAACAACTAATGTGAAGTAACGAAAGATTTTGACGATGTGCTTTTTGGTCACACCTCTCATTAATGCATAATAAATATTGTTAAATTGAAAGGCGAAGTGACAGTTTCCTTGAAATGATTTCAAAGATTCTCCATGTGACATAATTTATCTCCACCTTTCCATTTATTGCAAGATCATACGAGTGAACGACTAATTGAACCTGTTGATATAAATTATATTCACGCTGAAGCTTCATCATTTCATTGCATTTAATAGACTAACTTCTGCACTGAAATGTTTGTCTGTAATTGTTTGAGTCGAAGCTATTTTAATAGAGGATGGTCATTTCCATCTCGAGCACAAGTACTATCAAAGAATCAAGAATTGAGATTCCATCACTCACACCCATCATGGAAGAACATACATAATCTATTTCACAGTCACCAGTAATTCCATAAGTTATTTTACGGCCAGGCCTTCTTGGCCCATTAAGAAGGAAACGTTCTAGAACTAATCACAAACTAGGAATGACAACACCTCTACCTGATGCCGATGCCAAAGCAACATGAGCTAGGTCGGCCAGCTTGCTACCCAATTATGTTCCACCAAGATGAGCAGAAGCACCAAAGGTTAATGTGGGAAAGAATGTAAAGTATCAATTAGTATCATCGACCATACCAAAAGGAGTTCAGGTGACAACGAACATTATACCCAACTTGCAGAAAATGGGATTCATCAACCATGATCTTCGGAAGTTCCCAAAACTTGAGATGAAAAGATATACAAATACTATCAAATAAACTAAGGATGGCCCCATTCACATAGTCCTGATGGAGTGGGAAAGAGGATTACATAAATCCAAACTATTATCGCTGATGCACATGCCACATTTTAGTCGCACAACAGAATTCAATGCATGTGTGATGCAATTGTTGGTGTGTTTTCATGGAGGGTGCCTATGGATTGACAAGAAAAATCTATGTATTTTGAGCTCATAGCATCCATTATAGGAATTCCTCTTGCAAGAGTCGACCCAACTCCCTTCTTCACTGGGAAGGACATGATACAACTCTGGTCAATAGAATGAAGGAAAAGTACAATCTATCGAGGGATAAGAGAGGCTTTACCATCGCCTCTATCAGTTGAACTGTCATTCGGTTTGCAACCAAGGTCTTATCTAGCATACTGCTGCAAAAGAAGTGATCGAACCAGTGTACAACATGTCTAATCATTGAGGCAAAGCAGTGCGCAGCCAACGTCCAGATGCACAAGATAAAGCAGTGCGCAGCCGACATCCAGATGCTACAAATGCACTAACTGATGTTGCAGATGCACAAGATAAAGGTAACCCCTTTAATTATTCTTGGCTTTTGATTTTAATGTCATTAGTCACATGGGAAGAACCACCAGACTACCAAGGGGTAAATGTCCCTGTGTCATGCCGAGGAGGCAGATACCAGAATCTCTAGTTTGACAAGGAGAATCCATAGCAACAAAGAGACAATAATCTGGAATTTTATTTGCAAGGAGCGACCCTTAGATATTTTGTTAAGAAGTAGGCCAGAATAACAGAGGAAACTGTCTAACAATTTTAAAACATTCTAATATTTTCGGTCGGGGCACACCATATATTTTTGCAACCCTGATAAGACCTTCAGAACCAGTGGTTAGCAACACAATTTCTACTATCAGCTGAAGAAATTGATACCATTATTCAGGATTGGCCTGAAGAATGGAGAGTACATGTTGTAGGTGATCAAATATTTGCCAAAAGTGAACCACGACAGGATGATCCATCAGAAAAGAGGAATGGAGATCATAGAGAATATCCATCAGCTGAAGATAACCCATAAAGCTCTCCCTCCAATAGTTAAGATGAATCCAGTGCGACCCCGACAGATCTAGAGTTGGGCGATAAGAGAAAACGCTTGGAAACGTCACAAGAAGAGGAAGGACGACAAATCATCAGGAGTTGTCAGTCTTACAAACTATGATTATAAACTCATATCAAATAGAATGGAAGAAGTCACAAACCAAAGTAGTAAGAATATGGATGAGAGACACACAAAATTGGTAAGCAATATTACCAATTTATTGCAGATACTTTGTACTACAATAAAAGAAGTTAGAGTAGTGGTTGACCAAGCACCATATTCAATTATGTCGCCGAACCAAGTTGGCCCATCTAAAGAGTGACCCGTCGAGACATCGTCGACGACTGCACAAACAAAGATTCAAGTAATTGGTCAAGCAATTGACCTAGGAACGTCGAAGCTCAATACTATGGTCAAGGATTTTGGCCATGTGGCTTTTAATTTTTTCTGCAGTGCCAATGTATCAATTGTATGTTATTCAGTAGGTTGTAGTCGAAGAGATGAAAACAAGAGAGCAAGCGATATTTGGACAGCTAAAGTCATCAAAGAAAACCATTTCGTCATTGAAACAAACTGTCAAGGAGACTGAGAATAAAGCAAATGCCTTACAGAATGACCAACAACGACTGGAGGAAGTTATCACACTTACTTGTAGCAACTTCACGAATGAAGGCATCACACCAGAGATGCTCTCATAAGTAAAAAAAATTCGACTAGGCGAGGTCACTGAGAACTTCCACATACGAGTCACGGAGTTAGAATTAAATATGACGCCTAGTACACTGCCAAAGGTACTAGAAGAGTAAAGGAAGGCAACAATTGAGGCTATGCAAACGATTTAAGAGGCTGAAGCACTTTGTGCTAAAGCGATTGAATAGGTTTCTTAGTCATGGGAAGCCTTGATCGACGACATAGAGCTGGAATAAGTGTCAGAGCAGTTGCATACTGTTGAAGCATAATTTAACCAACTAAAGAATGAATTGAAGAAGATGCCCACAATGAAAATATTACCAAGGCAGTCGATCTTAAGAAACTACAATAACATGTAACTAGACTGCGAACACAAAAAAAGAAAAGAACAGACTGTGTCGTATAACTACAAGCAGAAGTAGAAAAGGTTACAGGTATTATTCAACCTGTTCATGAAAAGGTGTGACAAGCATTGGGTTCAATTAGAATGAGAACATCAGAACATATCCGTTTTGAACTTATGGAAAAATTGAAAAGAGTACAAGAAGAAGTGCGACAAGAAACATAATAGGTCGTGAAAATCTTTCAAGATTTTCAGAGCATGGTCTCACTGACTGAGATTTCAAACTAATGTGGCTTAGGACAAGCCTCATGTGAGTGTTGGGGGATTTTTGGCCCTAGGGAAAGACGAGAAGAGATAACCATAAAAATGCTCGAAAATATGAATATTCCAGTCGCAAGAAAAGAAAAGATCGTGACAGAAGGGGCCACGACAAAAGAGGAAGAAAGCAGGTCGAGACGAGGACTTCAACCTATTTTTGGTAAAGAGTTAGTTCGACTGATAGTTTGCTTTGGGGAATAAATTGTGATTGTAATTTGGGCCGATAGTGCCTATTTTTAGATGTAATGGGAAGGGTTAAATTAGAAAGTCAACCTGTCAGCTGACAGTTGAGAGTCAGTGGACGGTTAAATCAAGAAGTGTAAAAGCATACAAGCATCGATCCAAGTTGTGTGCGGATCATGATATCACACATTCAAAGAAAGCATATTAGAACAAATAAAAGATAAATAAGATCAAGAAAAGAGATAGAGACCAAAACCAAAGAGCATGAGACGAGAGAAGAATACATGAATTGTAAATAATATCAAAAGAAGAGTTTGCAAGTTGTGTGCGCAGACCAAAGGTTGTAAACCATTTATCATGCCAAATGAAGAGCAACTTTGTGGGTTTTATCAGATGGGTTTTCACATTAAATATCATGTATATTTTTCTTTAATATCTGTGTTTATGTCTAATGGATATCTGTTATAAATGAGTTGATATGAATGTGTCAAGCCGATCTATTGTGAATGAACTTATCTATATATGTTGCACATATAATGTAATGATCATATGGAATAGTATTTGATGTGCGTTAATGCTTTATGTTACATACTAGTATATATGTCGATAGATCAATAGGTTATATTCTTTAATGAATGTATGAGACATAAGTTTATTCCCCGGTTTCAACCTGATAGTGTTGTACAAGGAAACCCCCCTCAGAAATGCAGAAACCTGGTTCTGGTAGTCCCCTAAGATATCTCGGGTGAGACTTCATTGCGTCACAAGTGTTGCCAACGGAGTTCTGCCCTGTTGGGCTGATATCTTGGGTTTTGTTGACGAACAAGGGATCTGAACCTAGGTCAATAGAGAAGCAAGCCAACAACAGGGATAGAAGGTTTCGCTAGCTTACTCGCAAAAAAGAAGAAAAAAAAAACGACTAAGGTTGTAATTTTCCCCTCTATCTCAAAGAGATCTCTTTGGGGATTTTTAATTTTTCCATTGACCCATTCCATTGTCCCTCCTTTTCAACATTTTAAGATTAACATTTAATCAAAATATTCCCAATCCTTCAACGTGAGTATTAAATTTCCTTATCCATTGATGTTTGGTCATTGAAATTAATTATTCATCTTTTAACTAATAACAATTGAATTTGTATGTACTTTGGGGTTTTTGGTCTTCTTTTTCAAATTGAAAAGAAGTTGCCACATTTTCTAAGGATCTCTCTAGAGCAATCTCGATTATAAGCATATATTACTTTTCCAATAATATTACGATGCCAAAAAATGGTCCAACTCTTTGAAGCACCCCCCTTTCTCGAACATAAGTTTAACCAAGGAAATATCATGTCATAAAATCCATGTCACGTAGATTGGTGGCTTCTATTTTTTTCAAAATAAGATCTTCCATTGGGTCCATACATGAGGTATCCCCTTGGCATGCCACAAAATTAAAGTATCCCCTTAAAGTCATATACTCATTCCTTAAATTTTGAAGGCCAAATAAATTCTCCCATTATGTCTGCCTCTTTGAATATGGACCATAAATGTTACATATTATGAATACCATCCCAAATCCTTTGACATTATCTCGGTCCATATTCCATAGGGTGAGTGCTCAAAGCTTTTTTAGGAAAATTATTAATTCCATGCAATCACTAGACTTCCAGACTACAACATCATTGGCACAAAAGGACCAAGCTTTTAGAAATGTGGCCCTGTAATGCTAATAGATTCTCCTCCATAAAGCATAGTCTCTTGAATTAATAATACGTTATGCTTATGGATTTTCATCGATTGATCTAGGGCATCTTTTATGAGGATAATCCAAACC
Organism: Pseudotsuga menziesii; assembly: GCA_001517045.1. Taxonomy (NCBI): domain Eukaryota; kingdom Viridiplantae; phylum Streptophyta; class Pinopsida; order Pinales; family Pinaceae; genus Pseudotsuga; species Pseudotsuga menziesii. The sequence continues at coordinate 122,519 of LPNX010713085.1, forward strand.
CTAATGTTATAGGATAACATAATCACATTTTAACTTTTTTAGGGGTTACCCCTTCTCTAAAGGCCTTGTCAAAGGCTTTAAATTTTTCATGTGTTATAAATAATAAAATCCCCCCCTTGACGAATGTAAATATAGAGAAGTGGGGCCTTGTCCAATCCCACCCACAACCATAAATGTCCTAAATATCATGCCATTGGCTTAGAATATCTCAAGCATAATCTTTATTATGGAGGAATTAGGGAGAATTGATTAAGGCTTGGGTTTGGGGAGGACCTGCAAGGATTTTCACTAATTAGACTGCTAGGCTTGGAAAATTTTCTATGGATGGGTAGGGTTGTAAATAGTAATTTTGTTTTTTCTTTACCTTTTTAGACCAAAGACCCCTTCATAGTTAAATCAATTTCTTTTGACCATAGGGTTTTGAAAACAAAAAGAACGTGAATTTTGGATGGATAAGAGGGTAAATCCTTCATTATAGCTAGAGAGTTTTCACCTTGAGTGGGATATGATTATAACTACTCTTCCACTTATAATTAGGATGTTGATATCATGGTTCACCTAGCCAAGTCCTTCACATGCAATTGATCATTTTCTCTTTGCCCCAACTTTAAAGTTTTTTTAAAGGATTTCATAACTTTGTCATTTCCCCTTATTTTTTCTCCATTGCCCCATCCACAACTTCCTCCATTGGGGGACTTCCTTCTACTCTATTTGAAGGAATCCTTTGAACATATTGAAAATACTAGAGAAAAACTCATAATGGAGAGGCTTTGGACATTTAGAGTTCAAATGCCCAAATTTTCTGCAAATAGAGCAACAAAAAGGAACTCTCACATAGTCTAACTACAAAATTGTAGGACCATTTACATGATTCAATCTCAATTAAGTATATGAACCCAAGATTTAGTCCACTTCCACACATATATGCACTATAGATTTTAACTTTCCATTTAATGTCTTATCATCTACTACTATAAAACGCCGAAGTTTTGTTGTTGTTGTTGTTGTAATTTTAGAGACTAATCTATTGAATCAAAATAATAATATAGTCAAAATTACAAATCATAGTGGCAGTTATGCGAACAAAATGTAGCTGAGAGTGAGTTGAGACCTTCCCCTCAAGGGAATTTAGGTTTTTACAACCAGATTGATCCTCCTTGAAGAAGGGAAGACATATCATAGTGATATCAAAATTAACAGTGTTAAAGCAAAAAATTGAGTATAACTACTCTGATTAACATTAAGTCTAGACCCATGATGACCACGACAAAAAGAAAAGACACTAGAACCATGAAAGATGGAATTATGGCCTAAAGGGCATCTCATCCTCAACAGGAACCCCAAAACCAAAGTCGAGTTGTGAATTTGGTCGTCGCTTCGTTGGGGGAGCTGGTGGGTTAACATATGTTTGGCCACCGTCTTTTTCGGAGCTCTTAGCATCGTTGTTGTTATCTTCCTCGTTTCTAGTATCCTCCTCACTGCTGGAGGGATTTCGCTTAATAGGGAGCGCTTCTGTTTTCCTATAATATGTTGCAATGTTGTTAGTTGCTTTTCTTTGCATGGTGCTCGATGTGGGGCTCATAGGAGGAGGAGGTTGCTGTTATATGTCCATGTGATCCGAATATATGCAGGAACGCAATAGAATATACAAATAACAAAGATGCAGTGGAAATAAAACTTCATTTCATTAATCAAAGAACTGAAACTTGTTTACATACAGAATGGAAATAAACTAGCTAGAGTGCTGGTAGCTTATCTCTGATAAGAGATGTGGCGGATACATGCCTCTGAACTATATGTTACAATGAGGCTCGAAGGCCTATATATTATTGAGAAACAATGGAAACCCTACACATCCAAAAACCTAACCCTAGGAGATGAAACGCCAGAATGTGGGCCTCGTTGGGTAACTTGCTACATCAATTTCCTTGGGTCGTAACTTTGGCATACTACCTCCGTTTGACGCACATGATAATCGTTAGAAAGACCTATTCAAGTACGACATCCTTAAAATAAAAATATTGAGTCTATGACAAACTCATATTCTCCCAACCATTCGATGCCGAAAAAACGTCGTTTAGGGCCTCAAAACGACTCTGGAAGTTTAGGACCCGAAATTGGCCAAAAATAGTAAATTGTGCCACAATTAAGGAAACTGGAAAACTAAAAGAAACAATGCTGGGGGTCCAAGTGGAATAGGCAAGTGGCCACCAATATCCTCCTAGATCACCATGGGATCCGCAGAAGGGATCGAAAAGGAAGCCGAGGGTTCATTCTAGGTACCTGTGAGATGGAGGATAAGATGAGCCATGATATTTTTGACCACCCAAAAATTGCACATACAGAGGACAATCCGGTTCAATTTTAACCCACAATGGTTGTAAAACCCCTTTCTTCCTTATTGAGACAAAAAGGTTGGTGACCATGCTTTAGCGATAACATTGAATTAACCCATAACCAACATTCTTCCTTAATCTGAACGTGTTAAATTATTATTATGAATGTGAAAGCTAGTCACCCCATTGCTAGAATGAGGTTACCTAGGATGTAACCAATTGATGCTTGTCAAAAATTCTAGATCCAATGTTTCATATCCATTCAGAGATGAATCTTCCATAGAAATTTCCCATAAAGATTAATTCTTGAAGTTCTAGAACATGTGTTGGAACTACGTCTCCCCCCCTCACACCATTTTTTCCTTTTCATGTCACAATTTTACAAGCTTGATTTTCCTCTATTGAATCCCCTTCCTTGGATTCCTGGGACCTTTACCCCTTTCTAGGGTTTCCTTATATAAAGTTGATTTTTATTCCAAAACTCTACCTACATACTTAGGTTCAAACCCAGAGCATTCACTCCCTTGTTAACGATGTGCCTTTCCCTCTCAGCTCGATTTGCATCTTTTAAGATTATTTGAGAAATGCATATGGCAAGGCTTCAAAAGGAAAATACACCAATGCACAAAAACAATAGTTTGTATGGACATTGAAAGTTCCATTAATTGATGATCTATCATATTGATCTTCACATACATGGATCTTATTTTTTAATTGACATCACTTGCTACTTGATGTATTGAATCAAGGCTAATTGCTCATGTTGGTAATAACTTATGAATTTACCAATTTTTGCACCTCCACAAAAACCTTATAATTTGGATTTTATGTAAAGAGCATCACATGGCTTGGGGATTTTGCTCCAATATTATGTTCAACCATAGATATAAAAGGGCCATAATTTATATGACACTTATTGGAGCATTTTTCAAAAGTTATAAGATTTGGGTGGCATCCGTTTGAGTAATAAAGGTCATTTTTTACCTCTCCCTTGTGCCTAATCAAATTTCTTTTAAAAAACATCCCTTTACTCAAGTGGATCTATGGAATAGTCCACTATGTTATCGTAGACCTCCATTGCATCTAGTCACCATTCAAACCCCTTAATGTTGGTCATATATACTTATATGTACTTCTCCATTGTTTATTGGCGGTGCAATAAGGTCTTTTTATTTTTCAGCCATTGCATGAGAGTATGCATCCATTACATCTATCTCTTCTAGATATCTCTAACCCTTACATCCTTTACATCTATCTCTATATCTCTAACCCTTGAATTACAAAATCAAAAGAATCAAAACCAATGCATTAAATTACAAAATTAAAATAGCCATTAGTCTATCTTTAACTATCATTTAAGAAATAGAATTACTAAAATGAGATAGTAAATTATTGAAATTAAATAAATTTACTGAATGTTAAACTAAAGAAGAGAAATTAATATGCAATTCAATAACGACTAGGAAAAGAAGATTAAACTCAATAAAAAATTACACATGAATTGCTATTTAGAGGAAGTAGTTGTTAATTGATGAAGATATGTAATGGGTTGTTTAGTGCTATCAACATGAAAAGTGAAAACATTTGCATAATGTGTTTTCCTTCTCGCTAGTCATTGTACTAGTAGATCTACTCAATGGCATCTTAGGTTCACAACCAAAATATGCTCTCATAACAAATATGAAACTGTTGAAGCTATATCTCTAAGTACAAAGTTCTTCATAACAATTATGAAATTGTTGAAGCTATATCTCTAAGTACAAAGTTCTTCATGTTCCATGATCCTTTGGGTGGTAGGATTATGCTAAGTGTTGGGTGGCAGTGGAGGAATGTGAGGAGGTTTTACATGGACATCCTAGGCATCACCAACTATATCAACATCATCATAGTAAGCCATTAAAGCTAATAAGTCAATTACAAGTAATATATAAACATAGATACATGTTGAAAAACTATTTACATGTAATATATATACATAGATACATTTTGAATAACTATGGTAAAAATCAAATTAAAGATTATTAACTATAATGACTAATCTATGCACATATTACATATGGTGTCTCATCATTAGTAGAGGATGTGCTATTTAATTGCTTCTAATCCACACATACATAGGGATAGGGTAAACTGACAAAGTGAGGTTTGCTTAGATTCCTTACACACATATCAATCATTGAATGAGGTACATCTTTGGATAGATTTATTGGTTGTTCCATTTTTTTTAAGAAACAAAAAAAACTATACTTATATTAAGTATATGTCAAAATAGTCAAATTACATGGATAATATTGGTCTAATATATAGTTTATGTAGTACAAATAGATACCAAAATGATAGTTCAAAAGAGTACAATGATGTTCATAGAAAAATAATACTAAGCAATAGTTCAAAAATAACATAAAAAATAGTCCATAATAAAAAAGATAAATGTTGATATAAGTAACAAAAAACTGATCATGTGGCCTGCATATACTAGATACAAATATGGTTTCAACAAGGACCATTGAAAGCCATGTATCCATGCCCAACTTCAGTAAATGTCCAAGGGAGGCTTGTAAGTCAAAGGATGTGAGAGATAACATAATCTAAATAATATAGATTGAAAATAAAAACCATATATATGTGTTTACTGATCTGAAGAGGAACTGTTACCAGAGAAAAATCTCGCCAAAACCTGTACATATTCCATTGCGTATATCACCAACCCCCCCATCATCATGAAATATAAAGCCACACCAAAATGTATAGGATAGCTATATCGTAATCATGTCACTATAGATACAGAGTTGTCCCCAATAGAGTTGATATAATATGAATCCATCTTGAATGTCCATCGCCTGTTTGGATAAGGTGTCTGCCTCTTTGTTATATTCACGATATACATGTGAAAAAAAAGTCCGACAATAAGCAAATTAATCCCTTGATCTTATCCATCCATGGGATCAGTTGAAGCACATGTATTTCATTTTTATTGTTGACCCAATCGATGATGACCTTGGAGTCACCAAATATACGCGACAAGTGTATCCCCATTACCTTAGAAAAAGATAAAATAAGCCATAGTGCCATCAATTTTGATCTGGTATTTGTTCCTTGCCCACAATTCATCATCAACTTATAATATTCCTGATCATTTATCCATATAATGGCACCAAATCCCCTCTTTGATGTTTCTACTTATGCTGCACCATAAAAGAAACTTATGCAACTATTCTGAGGCCACGCTGGTGGACATGTCAGCTTCCTGATTCTATTGAATTTCGGTGGGGATAATAGTTCACATGCTGTCATGATTCTATGATAAATAATTCTATACGATATAAGTTGTCCTTCAAAAACATCTTTATTCCTTGTTTTCCATATCTCCCAACATGTTGTAGCATGAATCTCCATATTATTTTTGTGTCCCTTCCAGGACAGCATAAAAAACTCAACTGAACTCCCCCCCACTCATTGTAGAAAGATAAATGCCCTTTCATAGCATCCAAGATCGACTGAGTATATGAGCAGTGTATGCGGAGATGTTCACATGTCTCAGTTTCAGATTTTCACAATACACATAGGCCTGGGGTTTGAAAACCTCTCCTACTCAAATTGTCCCATGTAAGAATACAACTATGAATAGCCAACCAAAGGAAAAATTTTGATTTTGTAGGAGTCAACCATTTCCAAATATCTTTGTACCACCATTTAAATTCAAATTGTTGATCAACCCATATCACCGTGTTAACAATTTTTGTCGTAATATGACCTATATGATGGTTCCATGACCATAACAATTGATCCTCCTATTTGGATAAACTGATCACATTTTGTCCGAGGGCATTTATATGTGTCCCATTCCTCCCTTAAACCATGATTTAATCTGATTTGATGAGAATCAATACAATTTGACAAGGCATGTGTAGATTGATACCTAGATAAACATGCTGAAGACGAGTGAAACCCTTGTCATGCAACGCTTCAATTAATCTAGCTGACAATGTGAAATTTTGAGGCCCCCTAATAATGGCTTCCAATCCCACCTGAATATGAGCTCCATCACCTGGAATCCAGGACAACCATTGGCCCATCACGTCAAATGAATCAGTCAGGGATCATTAAACATTTGATGCACCTTTTTGCGTTTATTTTCACTTCTAATCCATTTATATACCTGGGTTCTTTTAAAATATTTTGCCATTTTAACTTGCCAAAGTCTATATTCAAAAAGTATCCTCCATAGACTCTTGGCCACTAGAGATTTGGAGACTCTTGGTCCCACCGTATTAAATATTTGTTCTTCTCCTTAGACCCACTCCATAGGAAATTAAAGATCTTAGATATGATGGCATTAAGAACTAATATTGGGACTTTGCATAAGGATATCCAATAAAAATAAAGATTGGTTAGTACTGAATTAATCAATACTAATCTACCTCCCTATGATAACCACTGTAAGCACCAATGATTGATTATAGAAGTGAATCTCTTCAGAAGCCAATACAAATTTGCATGTCTATAATTATTTAGGTTGAGTATGAAGCCTAGATACTTGATACCATTATCCAAACATGTGAATTCATATGGGAGGAAGGATTTAAAGGGTTGCAGTTCATTCTATGATATGCCATGATATATCATATTTGATTTTGGTATACTAATACACATCCCAGATGCTTTACATAAGGAATCTAAAATGTTCTTCTATGTACTCCATTCTGCCACTTGAGCCCTTCCACACATCATGACATCATTAACGAAAATACGATGGGTTATTCTAATGTTGGAGGAAATCTTTATACCTGTAATCTTTCCTTTGCTCTTATATTCATTAATCATCTTGCTTAGTCCTTCAATGATAATGAGAAAGAGTAAAGGATATAGTGGACACCCTTTTCTGACTCCCCTAAAGCCTTTAAAGAAATTGGTAGGTGACCCATTGATCAAAACAACATAACTAACAGATTCTACACAAGCCTATTAATTCTTGCACATGATCTAGGAACTAAGAATCAAAATCATCAAAGAATAATTAACAAATACTCATGAATTGGAAATAATTGGAATACCAAAATAGGTTTCCTCTCTGTATATTATATAAACAATAAAGGATTACAATTTCCATGCATAGCAATGGCTTAACTCCATGAAGAATTCGAATACCTAAGGGACAATTCGAATTCAGTGAGTGAGTCTAGCTTAATTGACTCTTTGCCATGCAATCTCACTCAGTTAACCACTTGACCAAAACCCTAATTGACTCACCAAACCCTAACTGAAGTGGGAGTGCAATAAATGACTGAATCTCAACTGAAGGAGATCAAACACATGTCATAGCAATCCAATCATCAAGTGCTAGTACTGCATGACTCCAATAAACCCTGATGAGGTTAACTGAAGCTGAACTGACCATCAGGAGTTGGTGAAGGCGCCTTGTTCACTCCAGTTCATTAAAATAATAATAAATAATCATTAAATAATATATTTAATGAATGGAGGTGCCTTAACTGACTGTAACTGATTGGTTGAACTGAAAGTAACCACCAGTTAGCAATTAGGTGCATGAATGTCACACAGATCACCCCTGGAGTGCTCCAGTTAGCCTCCTTGACTGTAGGAGAAGGATAAGTTAGCCTCCTTGACTGTAGGTAGGCATGGGAGTAACTGGGATGATGGTAATTAATGCTCCACTGATGTCAATTAAACTTAGGATAGTGGTTTAACTAGGCCAATTTGACCGAAGGAGTGAGTATGAAGGTAAATGTCTCCAACACCCCCCCTTAAGCTATACTCAGGAAGAGTTAGAAAACATAGATGCATAAAATGCTAGGACCCTGGAAACAAAGGCCATAGGTCACCCTGTACAATAAAGCAACTGAAACAATGCTCAAAACAAACTAAGTGAGGAAAAGAGGGAAAACCCAGTGGGAAACCCCCCCCCTCAAGCTGAACACTGAAAGTAGTATGGATCACCCTGATGAACTCACCCCCAACAGTGAACGGAGGTAAGTGAAATTCTTTTCTGAAAAGCTCTTGGTGAAGATGTCTGGAGGAATCTTCCACTTTGGAAGAAAAACAATGCACTCAACTGAATAAGAAACATAAACAGCTGCACGGTGAAAACTGGACCCATGTAGAGCAACTGAAATCATCTGAAGAGAGAGCAAAGGTTCTTGAGGATTTGAACC
>LPNX010713085.1:131593-216120 GCA_001517045.1 Pseudotsuga menziesii
TAGTCATTCTCATTCTCATAAGTCTCTCTTCCAATTCCAATAGACACCTCATAGAGACCTCATCTCTTGAGATATGCAATCATCTTCAACTTCCATTTCGAATAGCTTGTGAATGGGGTGAGAGGAGGGATTGATGAGTCCATTCGAAGTTGTACCTGTTAAGACTTGCAAATCAAAACAAAAGGGGCACCGTAGGGTCAGACAGCCTGCACATTTAGGCTTTCATCACACCCAGCATAGTCAATCAAGCAAGCTTGATCAACAAGTTCTTTACTTGGGATATTGAGTGGCAAGCCTTGGCTTCTGGTGCAGTGCCGGATTTTTGAGCTATTGCTCAAATTTCATGGAGAAATTCGTCAAAAATCTTGTTCTTGAGAGATAGATCTTCGTCCCGCCGTATGCTCTGATACCATATTAATTCTTGCACATGATCTAGGAACTAAGAATCAAAATCATCAAAGAATAATTAACAAATACTCATGAATTGGAAATAACTGGAATACCAAAATAGGTTTCCTCTCTGTATATTATATAAACAATAAAGGATTACAATTTCCATGCATAGCAATGGCTTAACTCCATGAAGAATTCGAATACCTAAGGGACAATTCGAATTCAGTGAGTGAGTCTAGCTTAACTGACTCTTTGCCATGCAATCTCACTCAGTTAACCACTTGACCAAAACCCTAATTGACTCACCAAACCCTAACTGAAGTTGGAGTGCAATAAATGACTGAATCTCCACTGAAGGAGATCAAACACATGTCATAGCAATCCAATCATCAAGTGCTAGTACTACATGACTCCAATAAACCCTGATGAGGTTAATTGAAGTTGAACTGACCATCAGAAGTTGGTGAAGGCGCCTTGTTCACTCCAGTTCATTAAAATAATAATAAATAATCATTAAATAATATATTTAATGAATGGAGGAACCTTAACTGACTGTAACTGATTGGTTGAACTGAAAGTAACCACCAGTTAGCAATTAGGTGCATGAATGTCACACAGATCACCCCTGGAGTGCTCTAGTTAGCCTCCTTGACTGTAGGAGAAGGATAAGTTAGCCTCCTTGACTGTAGGTAGGCGTGGGAGTGACTAGGATGACGGTAATTAATGCTCCACTGATGTCAATTAAACTTAGGATAGTGGTTTAACTAGGCCAATTTGACCGAAGGAGTGAGTATGAAGGTAAATGTCTCCAACAAAGCCATGATCCACTTGGTTGATGCTAGGTCCAAACCAATCTATAATAATATCAACCTGAGAAATCCCCAGTCTACTATGTCATAGGCCTTGACTAGATCTAATTTTAACAGCATGGCCTTCCCCCCCCTTATTTGATGTTATGCATAACTTCTTGTGCCACACCAACGGCATCATGAATTTGTCTATTCTCCAAAAACCTAAACTGCTCACTAGTAATGCACTTTGTAAATCAAATTACAAAGTGATATCGATGTGTAATCATTGAAGGAAATAGGTTTGGATAATTTTGGTATCAGAGCAATATAAGTTGTGTTAATCTCCTCATAAATTCTACCAGATGTTCTTGATTCTTCCACTACCCCCAATATCTCACCATCCATAATATTAAAGAAATCCAAGAAATGTTCAATTATCCATCCATATGGATCTGAACTTTTTATTATTATTTTGAGAACCATTTTAAGATTGATTCAACTTCCTCTATGGTAACAAGTCTCCCTGAAATCAAGCCATCTTAATCATTGAAGAACCTTAGAGATTTATACACAATGTTCATTTGTTCGATTACTGACGTATCGCCTGGGTATGAGAACAAAGAGTGAAAATGCTTAACAACCTTTATCTTAATATGTTCATTGTCTCTATCAATAACATTCTCCTGATTCTTAACTTCCCATATGTAGTTTTTGACCCTTCAATCATTAGCAAATTGATGAAAGAACTTAGTATTTTGGTCACCAATTGTAATCCAAATGGCACTTTGGGAATAAAACTCTCCCAAGGCATCATATCAGAGGTGATCAATTTAAATTGATAAAGCTATTTAAGATAAGGCGAAGAAGGTGAAACCACTCCAAAAATAAGTAGCACAACTTGAATTCGTAAGGAAACCCTAACTTCCCACTAGTTCCATAAGAGCAAACTATCTCTAATGGATGAAAAATATATATAAGAAGTCTATATTTCCTCTTACAAAGGGTGCAATAATCAATAAATTGATTAAAATAATATAATATTATGCATCCTATGTGTTTCCCATCATTAAGATAAAGCTTCGATGTACAAGGGATGGTGATAATTGAATTCACATCTTTACATTCAAACCTCGAGATATTGAATTATGCTCCCATGACCTTTTGTCTCCTTTCTTTACTTGTCTCCATAAAACTATATATATCGTTGACTCCTTATTATTTTGCTTCTAGAGGCTATGACTTTTTTCTTAGGACTATAGTTTGAAATGTATTGTATTAAATCAAAATTTAAAAAAATGATTTTTTTTAATTCTTATTGGCTGCGGGATGCTAACGTTGTCCTTGTTTTTTCCTTCCCAGGAGGGAGGTGAGCGAACGCCATGCTTTTTCAGACTTCCCTGTTGCCTTTGTTGGTTGTCATTTAATGTTGCATGGATATGCTAAATGTGCCCTGGCTTCGAGGGGCAAGCGTATGAGGTTGGACATGTTTTTTTCATTTTGCAGAGAGAAAGACCTGTTATTTGAGAGCATGATCATGTTGGTGGTTGCACATTTAAAACCTGCAAACATTTTTTTGTATCTCATGATTTTTGTTATTTTGTGAGTGAGATTTGAACCTATGTTGTTTTTTTTGTTAAATATTTTTTGAGATGGCCTTGGTTCTTTGACTGTGGAACAAATGGATGAATGCACATATATATCTAATTTAAAGGAAGGAAAATCATGAGGAAATACCTTGTGACAAGTGACAGAAGATAGGTCGTGATCTGCTCGGTATTGGAGTGATGGTGGACCCAAAGATGAGGATTCACCATGTATTTTTCATGGTAAATACAAGACAAGAATTTGGGGATCTCACCCACATTACTACTCCCAACAGCTCCTCTAAAGGACACAATGAATTGAATGAGTTTTATAAAGAGGACGTTGAGGCACTCTTGAATATGAAGATGAAGGGGAAAACTAGGTTCGATTACAAGGTGTGTTTTGAAGACTTTGATTTAGGTTCTTTGCAACTACTCTTTGAATGTAACGTTCGTATAGGATTTGATTTGTGTGATGATGATCTCTGGTTTGAACAGGGGAAACATGAGCAAATGATGAACTATATCAAGAAATTATGAGCATGCATTTGGAGTTTAGGGAGATGGAAGAGAGTTGTGTGTCACAAAGGGAACAATTGCAAAACGAGTTTACAAATGAGAGAAGGGAACACAAGGATACATGTTTTTCTGTATTTTATATTTAAATTTACTTCCCTATTGTTATCAACCCAAATGGCACTTCTCCGTCCGAGTGCCGGCATTCCTTATGTTGGTACATAAAAGGACTTATTAGGATTGAAGTTTGCCAAAACACTATAGACGGGCATGACTTGGGATGCATTTACCTTTAAACTAGCTTGCTACATAATTTTTCTAAGTGTTGAGTTGCGTACATGACTATCTCCATTGCAACCCATGTACTGTATGCGACTATCTCGATTGCAACTTGCGTACTATACGTGACTATCTGCATTGCAACCCGTGTACATCAGTGTACGCGGGTTTCCTTTAAGCAACTCGCGTGTCATGCATGGGTTGCCTATATTCATAGTCGCGTACACCTCATTTTGACCTTAAAAAATATTAAACATGATTAATGGAGATTAGTTGGGCCCTAATCATTAACTATCCCAACTGTTTCAACCACCCCAACCTTCGAAATTACTCTATTTCCCAAAGTATAAATAGAGGCCTTGGGGAGGGCATTAATCAATCAAGTTTGGAGAGCAAAGTTATGTTGGTGGTATATCTTCAGAAGTCTTGGAGCAGCAAAACTCAGAGTCCTTTGGTTGCAGAGGAGTCCTTGTCTCAGAAGCTGGGTTGTATTCTTATCTCATTCACTGATTGTTAATAAAGAGAATTCTTCTTCCAATATTGTGTTGAGTCTCTTTCATGTATCATGGTTAATGAATATATTTGATTATGTATTAGACATATCGTTTATCTAACCTCTTATATATACATGCATGAGATAGTACTTGGAGAATTTGCTCTTTACAGGTGAAAGAGGTGCATCCCTGGAAGCTTTGGAGAGAAGAGAAGTGGGAGAACATCAAGCTTGGATCAACCGTCGGTAATTGGGTAAGTCGAGACTTTCTTCCTATTCCCTTTCTATTCTCTGGTAAAGTTGGTTGTCTGCAAGGTTAGTAGTAAGTTGGTAACCCCAGACCCTAGGTTACAAGGGGGCTTAATCCTGAACAACAGAACTGGCGAATCCGCTGGGGAGTCTAGCCTGCTGTGGGTTAGTCCTATAGATAGTTGCCCAGTCTTTGCTCTGATTCAGTGTATGGTTTTATATCTTGGTTTTGACTTGCAGTAGTGTTTTAGAGACCTTCATTGTTTTTTTTTCTTTTTGAATTTTTTTTTGTCTTGTACGCGGGTTGCTGTGCTACACAGTCGTGTACAGAAACTTGTATATGCGGGTTGCGATACTGAACAGTCGTGTATAGTACACGGGTTGTTCTATTAGATAGTCATGTACATTTCTTAGCAGGAGATTTTTAGGTAGGGTTGCTTGTCCCTGTCTTATTTCGATTTTGCTTTGCTTTGGGGTCTTCTAGTGCTGACTTTTTACTGTAGGTTTGAAAGCCTTGTGCACCATACTTTGTGCTTTTCAGTAAGACCTTGAGTTTTGGTTGTTTGAATCTTCTTTCTTTTAGCAATATGAGGTGGATTATCCTGTTTGGGTGATAGGTTCAATGATGTGTATCTGAATTAGTGATCATGATTTTAGATACCTTGTACCCTGTACTATTTCCAAGTAGTTTCAGTTTGTCACTTGCCTTTTAATGATTTCAGTGGATTTCATTCATTGTTTCTTCCCAAGCTAGGTGTTTTACAAGTCTCTTCCTTAGGTGGTTGATGTTTGGTTCTAATAAATCTGCTATACTTCATTTTGCTTGCTTTATAGTCTGATTATTCAAGCATACTCAAGAATTTTTGCATTTAGGTGTACAGTAATTTTTGAAGAGTTTGAAAAGTGAAAAAAAGCATTGGAAACATTTGCATTTGAATTGCATATTGTAGTTTTATTTCCAGTTTTTGAATAAAATCTCAAAAAGTACCAAAAAAATAAGTCTTAGCTTTCTCTTACTTAGTTGTAATTTCATTAGTTCATATTTACAAAAAGATAAAGAAGCTTGCTTTAAGTAGTTATAATTTGCTTTGGAATTCATTTTATACACCTTTTTTAGTTTTCTTATCGAGTCTATAATATCATAGTCATTCACGACACTTACCCTCTGACTAAGAACAACCCTTAAAATGAATGCTATAATTTAAAATTTATTAGTAAGTTTTGTTTTATAGGGTCATACACCTACTAGCTTAGGTTAGACTTGTGGGATAGGAAGTGTAAACTCCCCATAAGTACTTAAATTCAGACATAGTTGGCTAATCGATAGGTAAATATTTCTTTGTGTTGATAGTATCTAGGAAGCTCCTCTCAAATGGGAGTTAAGCACGAGGCTGCGTGGAGGCTTGGACTGAGGAGATAACCCTCCGATTCCTTGTCAAAACGTAGTCCAAGGTTTTTACGCATTTGGGGATTCTGTCCTAGACAGATTTTTGGGCTTTGCTACCCTGCCCATGCATACAAATCAGGCTTGCGACTGTCCCCCCAGACTATTGATATAGTTAAGGTAGCCTCTAGTCTCTTGGACATCTAGGGTTTATACACAGGTAAACCATAAGGCTATTTCTGGTTCACCTTGGACGAGCTTGGAAGGTAACCCTTGTTGAAAGTGTAGGAGGGCGGTGGGTGATTCCTCCACTTATGCCTAAGAACCTCTTCAAGGATGCCAAGAAACTGTCTCTCATCTTTCTCAAGGAAAGCATATCTTATACCCCTTGTGATTGTTGAGACTTTAGGAAATTTTGTAGTGATTGCTCTGTGGTTTGTCTGTGTTTGTAGCCAACCTTAGGGTGTGAAGGGTCAAATTTACAATCATGGAGGACCAATCTGTTAGAAGGTCATGAAGGTTGCAAAACCTTCCTCTGCTTATCACATTGGAACCTCCACCTCCCCCTCAAGGACGGAGATTGGACATGGACAGTTCTTTCGAACCGATAGGAGTTAGTGAAGTTCCAGGTGAACTAGAACTTAGGGCAAACCGTTTTAATTTAAACACAGTTGAGATAGAAGACTTGTAGGCTGACAAGTTTGCAAGGAACTTTAATTCACCTCTAACTAACTTAAACGATCCTGCGATCATTCAGGTTCATCCTTTCAATCCACCCGTGATTGGTGTCCCTTTAGGCAGATTGATGTCTACTATAGGAGAAATTTCTTCTAGTTCCACCTTAGCCGCTCTGGCTAAAGGGGTGCCACCTCCCCCGGTAGGTGCCCCTAGAACAAGTATACCTACTACACCATTAAGTCCAACTAGCCGGGTGGTTCAACCACTGGCTCCCACAAGTTTAGTAGGTACTTCTGGAGGTATGGTCACTCAAATTCCTAGTGTACCTACAGTTCCTACTTCCTTCATACACACTGCTTAGAGTGGTCCTATAGGATCCTCAGCTTTTGTCCAGGGTTTTCCTTGGAATGGGGGGCACATTCCCCCATCCACTCCATACGTAGGCCCAACGCCCACATATGTAGGGGTGTAGTTCGAAAACCCTAATCCTTACAGTCAAGGTTTTCAAACTCTGGTTTCAGCTCCTTTCACAAGATCTCCTTTTTCGCTTTTCAGTGGAGGGATACCTGCTACTGTATTCCAAACCCCAGCTTCGACTGAGGCAGTTAGAACCTCATATACTGCACCGCACATAAACAATTCGCTAGCTTATAGACGGAATCCTTTCCAAAGCAGCCCAACCACTTCGCAACTGGTAGCAGGGGGCAACCCCACCTTCACATATGGGAATATGGGGGCAAGTCCCTCTAATCCCCAAACTGGTACTTTTAGTGCTTCAGTTAGACCCAAGCTCCCTTTCCTGGCAATGTTAAATTTTCCAGATTTGTCGAAACTAATGAATGACCGGGTGAGACATAACTCCTCTTGGCCACCTGTTCCTACCAAGCTTCCCTCGGATATCCCAAAATTCGAAGGCAAAGTTGGTGATGATCCATGAGCTCATGTCACCACTTTCCATTTGTGGTGCTCTTCCAACTCACTGAACGAGGATTCAGTTCGGTTGAGGCTGTTCCAAACAACTTTAAACAGTACTGCAGCAAAATGGTATATTGAATTGCCTTCTACTGCGTTTAATAGTTTTTGGGACTTGGCTAATGTATTCCTTAGTCACTTCCAACTTCCTGTCCGATATGATTTCGGGACAGACTTGTTGTCTACCTTTCGGCAGGACAAGGCCACTCATATTTTGGATCACATCTAAGAGTGGAGAAGATGGAAGATCCTTATCAAAGCCACTATTCCTCCCAAGTTCTTATTAGAATGGTTCCTTAAATGCCTATTGCCATATATATCTAAGGATGTATCCACTTCGGGAGTGACCAATGAAGAAGAAGCTATCCTCAGGGCCCAGCAGCTAGATTTGATATATTCTCAGTCTAGGATTTTATATGAAATTACCCCTAAAGCACTGAGGCCAACGTATAATGTAGAGAAACCTAAGCCCGGACCCCATGCCGATGGTGTGGTTGGTTCTATGAAATCTGCCATTGTAGAGTATTTGGCTAAATAGCACCATGAGCTGTCTGTCAAACATTCTACGGCGGAGGCAGCAAAGGCTGCTCCCTCACCCTAGAATGCAATTTTTTTTGCACAATCCTCTCAGAAGGGCAATCAGTAGCCCGATGGGAAAAATAAGAAAGGAAAAAATGGTGAGGGAAACCAAAACAAGCAAAAACCCACAAACAATGCTGATGGGGGGAAAAAAGAAAAGAAGAAGGTGAAATTCCCATGTAAGTTGTGCCATGAAGATCACCTGACCCATCTATATCCCCTTATGGAACAAGCTAGCTCAGAAGCTGTTAAAAGGCCAACAACCGGCTGTCCTGAAGGATCCGTTCCCCCAAGGACAGAATTCAGCTTCAACTTCAAATGCAGCAGGGGGCACCCCGAATGCTCTTGACCCCAATTATATCAACATGGTTCGATCCCAAACTTTACTCTAGACTAGGAACAATAACTATCAAATAGAGGCCTCGGAGAAGGGTAAGTCAATAGGTGAAACTTCCAACCCTCTCACGATTGAGAATCCTACCGAACCTATGCCCAAGATACCGAAAGGTGTCTTTAAGAAAACCTTGCACAATCCTAATGCTAGGGCTGAAGCAAACTACTCTGTAGTTGAAGATTTAGCCCAGACTCCTTGTGCGATGTCGGCTTTAGAGGTGTTACAGAATTGTCCTGTGTAGTGAGATGCACTCTTAATAGCCTTAGGCAGTATGGACTCATCGAGCCTCTTGGCAAAGTTTAATTTGTCTTATGTCAAAATTTTCCTGCCATATCATGTAGCCTTATCGATAGATGTCATCCATGGTGGAAAGACCATTGGAAGGCCAGTTATCGATGAGGGTGCTTCTACATGTGTCATGTCCCTGTCTTGTTGGAAAGTTCTTGGATCTCCAGAGCTGGTTCCATCAAACACCCTACTTACTACTTTCGACGAAAGGTCATTTTGTCCACATGGTATCCTACCGACTTTCGAAATTAAGTTGGCAGGGAAAGCAGTGTTTGTTGAGGTAGAGGTGATTGATGCACCTTTGGATTATAACTTGCTCTTGGGGAGAAGTTGGACTTACGCCATGTCAGCTATTGCATCGACCGTATTTTGGGTGGTAGTGTTTCCACATGAAGGGAAGTTGGTTACTGTAGACCAACTCAGTTTTACTCGAAAAGGTTGCATTGAAACTAACGAGTCCACCATACCATTGGTTGATCGGGTTAAACCTACTTTAGAGAGCTTAGGGGCTGGAATGTATGCATCGTTGATGGGCACATTTGATATTCCAGCTTCGATTAATTATCTAGGTTCTACTAGTGTAGGGAAGTCTATAGCAACGGTTGTTGATAGAACATATCCTTGGGTTCTTCCTTCCCACCATTAACTTGAAGTGCCCTTATCGGTAGTGAAAGTAGCTTATCAAGCTATCGTTCATACTGCTATTGATCCCATTCCGGTCCCTCTCAAAGTCTCAGAGGAGCCAGAAGAAGCCTATCTGGGTGCTTGGGTAGGGAACTCTTTGCACTCTAGAGATTGCTTAGATATGGTTTTACCTTCAGATGAAGCCATTCTGGAAGCCATGTGCAGATGAGATAAGATCTACTAAGATCTTCACCATCGATCCTATTTTCTTCCAGAGTTAAGCAGGATCGAGAACCAGGAGTTCCATAATCCCTATTAATCTTAGCAGGTGATGTTGATACACCTATTAATCCCTTACCAACTGAAGGAATATTTGCTGAGGGGAATATGGAAAACATTTCCGCTATGATTCCTATCAACATCTCTGCAAAACCAAATGTTGTGGAAAATGTACACATCGACGCGAATTGCTCTAAGGAGGAGATTGCGATCTATACAGCCTTGTTTAAGGAATTTCGCGACGTTTTTTCCTGGTCATATGAGGAGATTCCAGACATAGATTCATCAATATTCAAGCATGAAATTCGAACTTACCTTGATGCTAGACCAGTTCGACAAAAGTTGAGACCTATCAACCCGCGTAAAGCGGTAGTGGTTAAAGATGAAGTTGAGAAACTGCTGAAAGCCAGTTTCATTTACCCCATAGCTTTGACAAAATGGGTATCCAACCCTGTTCCTGTTGACAAAAATCAAGGGACTATACGTGTTTGTACTGACTTTCAAGATCTAAACAAAGCTTGTCCCAAGGACAACTACCCCATGCCATTTATAGATCAAATTATTAATGCTTGTGTGGGAAGTGAAGTCTTTTCATTTATGGATGGTTTCTCTAGGTATAATCAAATCCAAATTAAATCGAAAGATCAACATAAAACAACTTTTATTTGTCCTTGGGGTACCTTCGCGTACAAGAAAATTCCCTTTGGATTGAAAAATGCAGGGGCAACCTTTCAGCGGGTAATGAATTTTGCCTTTCATGACATTAAAGCCATTGTCGAACCCTACCTTGATGATTTGCCAGCACATTCTCGTAAGAGGATCGATCACCCAGATCACTTGCGTTTGATTTTTGAAGGATGCAGATACTACAAAATTCGCTTGAATCTCCACAAGTGTGTTTTCTGTATCGAGTCAGGGAGACTGCTCGAATTCATTGTTTCCAACAAAGGCATTCAGGTGGATCCTTTGAAAGCTAAGGCCATCATAAATCTGCCTCCTCCTCATTCTATCAGGAAACTTCGAAGCCTGCAGGGGAAGTCCAACTTCCTTCAATGTTTTATTTTAAATTATGCCAAGATTACTAAAGGTTTCATGCGCCTGTTGAAACAGGACACCCCATTTGGATGGGATGAAATCACACAACTTGCATTCGAGGCATTAAAAAAAGCTTTGTTGTCGACACCGTTATTATGCCCGCTAGATTACTCTCAGGATTTTATATTGTATCTGGCTGCATTTGAGTCGACCATAGGGGTAGTACTAGTCTAGGAGGACGATAATCTCCAAGAGCATGTCATCTACTATCTCGATTGTGCTTTAGCTGTCCCTAAACTTAGGTATTCCCACATCGAGAAGTTGGCCTTGGCAGCTGTGTATGTTGTTCAGAGGTTGTGTCACTACATCTTACTGAGGACCACGACAGTAGTGGAGGATGTTAATCCTTTCCAGTATGTTTTGTCCCGACGTATAGTTGGAGGCAAATTCAATAAATTGATAGTCATTCTTCAAGAGTTTGACTTAGATTTCCGATCCGCCAAATCGAATAAATCCTTAGTTTTTATTGAGCTCATTGTAGAATTTCTGGTAGAGGAAGGTGTAGCCATTGAAGAAGACTCATTCCTAGATGAGCATACCTTTTTTATTTCCGCCTTTGACCCCTAGTATGAAGATATACTTGTCTATCTCCAGACTTTGAAGTACCCTAAAGCCTTCTCACGGGAAGAACAGCGTAAACTACGTGTACATGCCAAGAACTACCTCACTATTGGAGATACTTTATATCGCAGGGGGGTAGATTCTGTTTTGAGTCGATGTCTTACCCACGAGGAAGCAGAAAATGTCCTAAATGATGCCCATAGTGGAGCGTGTGGGGGTCATTTATCTGGGTTAGCAACGGCCCAGAAGATCTTATGTGCCGGTTATTTCTGACCCACGATATTTAAAGATTGTGTGGAAGCCGTGAAGCACTGTCATCCTTGTCATCTTTACACCAGAAAGATGCGGTCGCATCCTGCTCCGTTATTTCCCGTCATCTCAGTGGGCCCCTTCACAAAGTGGGGGATAGATTATGTGACATGCAACGCAGTCTCGGCTGGGGGGCACAAACATATCATTGTTGTTGTAGATTATTTCATGAAGTGGGCAGAGGCAATGCCCACCTTTAAAGCTGACGGGGAAACTGCATCTTTTTCATTTTCAACCAAATTATCGCACGATTTGGTATCCCTAAAGAGATTGTCACTGACCATGGCAGTCACTTCCAAAATAGTATGATGACTGAATTGACCATTATGCTAGGGTTTAGACAAGAGCATTCATCTTCTTTCTATCCTCAAGCAAATGGTTAAGTCGAGGCTGTAAATAAAACTTTGAAGACTATTCTCAAATGTATCATTAATGCAGCCTGTTCCAATTGGCACATCATGCTATATCCTGCTCTTTGGGCATATCGGACCAATGTGAAAAATGCTACAGGGTTTTCTCCTTTCCAACTCGTTGATGGAGTGGAAGCAGTCACCTCGATTGAATGCGAAATCCCATCCTTAAAGATTGCTAATCATGTGTTACCTGATATGACTAAGCTGGAAGAATGTTTATTACATTTAGAACATCTAGATGAGCAATGTAGAGATGCGCTGACAACAAACGAGGCTCATAAAAATAGGGTGAAAAACCAATATGATAAATCGATCAAGCCTCGGATTTTTTCTGAAGGGGAGCTTGTCTTGCTCTGGGATCATGACAAAGAACCCCTGGGGGCAGGAAAATTCAGGTCTATGTGGTTAGGGCCTTATGTCGTGTCAAAGGTGATGAAGAAAGGTGCATATGAATTGACAGATTTCGAAGGCAATAAGTTGCCTAAGCCTAGAAATGGGCTCTACTTGAAAAAGTACTATTCTTAGGCTTAGCGCTTTTCCTGTATTTTTATTGTATGTATTTTATGTACAATAGTTCACCGGTTTGTGTTTTTATACCATCTGTTGGTTGTTACAGATGTCTTCCGAGTGGTTCATAGGTTTTTCTAATGGCGCCAGTCGCCGCACTTGTAACCTGGCTTTAGCCGTATGGGTCATTTACTCACCCTCAGGACAGCTAGTTGCCTCTAGAGGTGCTTGCTTAGGTCATGCTACCAATAATGTGGCCAAATACAGGGATGTCATTGAGCTTTTATGGGACGCTTTGTCACGTGGTATCACTTAGTTGAAAGTGTGACTTGACTCTCAACTGGTGGTTTCCCAGCTCAATCGAACTTATTAGGTGCGGAACCCCATTTACTACGTCAGTTTATGTAAGTTACGTTATTGGAAAGAAATTTTGAGTTTATTACATTCAATCATATTCCAAGAAATCAAAATTCATTAACTGATGCATATGCTAATTATATCTTGGACTAGCAATTAACACATTTTTCATAAAAATATACAACAGATACATTCCAAATCACATGTAAATAAAACCGGCAATATATGTGTGTGTGTGTGTGTGTGTGTGTGTGTGTGTGTGAGTATCTGTCCATATAGATAGGTCGATTTTTTGATCCTCAGATCCAGTCATAACTGTATAATATACAAAAAATATACAAAAAATGGATCAAAGTCCATAAAATGCTTCTAGGTCTAAGCTTGACCACCTTGGTCACTTAGACCACCCTAGTCCCCCTGATCATCCCGATCACCCTGCTCTCGGGCTTCTTCAGCCTCCTTGGCTGCAGTAGCCTCAATGACATCAATATATACAAGTACTGCTCTAGCTACCCGCCTCATAAGGCGTATCTAGATAGGTAGTATACCAACCACTAGCTCCTGCATGGCGGCAGGGATATGCTCAATGCATAATGTAGGTACTCTTTGGGTAAGCCTGGCCAACTTCCCCTCAAGAACCATAATCAAACCCTGGTCCTCTCCCACCACAAGACGCACATACATGCGTGGATGCCCAGCAGGGCGGACTGGTCCAATATCTGCATTTTAACATTTTAAAAGGATTAAAAACTCTTATACATATGTATATATCTTTATAATTAAAATTCATAAAAATTTTAAAACTTGAAAACAAAAATACCTGACTCTCCCCATGCTCCTCCAAGAGGGAGGATGAGGTCGGTGTCACCTCAAAAATCTAGTCCAGCATATGGAAACTACTCCAGTGCTGGTAACTATCGCTCCCACCAAAAGTTGAAGTCGTCATCGTATACGCTCTGAACTAATCCATCGCCTCCCTGGCAGAGGAAGACTTCTCCCCACCTACTTAGTCTAGGCTGACGAGGAGAACGAACTGGTAGTGGTACTCCAGGACTCGAACTGGGAACCCTCTCAAAGAAAAAGGCCACCAATATGCTAGAATAACCAAATTTTTTTCGCCATCCTCTTTTACAGTCAGAGAGCTGCTTCCTCATTATCGGGATTACTCCCGAACACCAATCATATAGAGCTCCTTGTAGACAATCCACTACAAGTCTCATTTTGGTTTTGAGTTGCAAGGTGAAGTGATGATGACCTTGCAACCCTCACTATAGTACTTGCCAACACTTGTAATGGCAAGCTGCGAATATGAACAATAGGGATGCAGCTACCCCTCTTCTGAGTGCCAAGCTCGCAGTATATATCTATCTAGTTCTGTACACTTAGAAGGTCACCGCCTCTCCTTGTACCTTCCAAGTTAACCGGAGCTCCCCGTCGTGATAAACCGGAGATAAAGTAGACATCCTTCGAGGTAACCTCTAGAAACTCACCTTCAAGGTCAAACATACCAAGATCATGATCCCAATACTTTATCAAAAACTCTATTAGGCGGGCATTTGATTGCATCGGTGAGGTACAAAAGAATTTTAATAACCCACTTTGCCGCAAAGCATTTACTGTGGGGGCATCTTGTAGAGCTTATTGGTCCATGTATTCATGTTCCCTCTCCCTCCACTCAATCACCATAATTCAATCTGATAACAATCCATTTATCAACCATTAAATTCATATAATAAATTTATTTTTTGGCCCTACATAGCTTTTTTCTACCCCACGTAGTGTACACGACTTTCCTTCAGGAAACCCATGTACATAACGCGTGTACGTGACTATTAATATACCATACCCGCGTACACAACGTTCTTGCTTTGAGGACATTGAGAAACATGAAAATTTTGCCAAAAATTGAAATTTGCTTGGATCAAATGAAAGAGCATGGAGTGTAGTTTTACCTGGCACTTGCGGTTTTGAGAATTGTCCACCGAGTTATCCACAACGAGCAATCAAAGGTAGAGGTAAAACTTGTCTATTTTGGGTAAAAAATCAAATGGTGAGTTTTGATTTCTATTTTGAACTATTTATAGAAATATTATTTTAAAAGTGGGTTTTTTCCTATAGTCCATATTTTTATATAAAAATCAACCTAATACCATATCTTTTTTCTTCAATGTGACATGTCTATGGTCGTTTAAAGTTGTTTTTTTTCTTGCTCATATAGGATGGTTTTTGGTCATTCACATGCATTTTGCATTCATACCTAATCCATCTTAATCCTAACATTACCACTTTGACCATGGACTATGGTATTTTTAACCATTAGTGCCTCGTTTATGCCATTTTTTTTCCGTGGATAGGACTTTCCTCACATGAGTATCCTCGTTTTAGAACCCACTTATTGTTTTGCGATACTCATGTTGCAGTTGTCATAGGTTCAGGGGAGTCTTCTTAGCTATTTTTCATGCCAAATTGAGCCTCATTTTGGTCTCTTTTTACAAGCTATCCCTTTATAAGACTCCCCACCTTTATGGAGTTTCTTTAGGCCCGGGTCTAACTCCTCAAAATAGACTTGACTGTCGAGTAAACTTGTCCATTCAAGCTCGTTAAGAATATGTGAATGGGCATTTGCATTGGTGGTACGTTATCTCTTTCTCGGACCATGTGGAATAATACGAGAAAGCATCACTCTCTTTTCTGCGGAATTGAGAAGAGTATTCTCAGGCATAGGTTTATCACTTTTCCAGACCTAAGGGATTAAATTTAAGGAAAAGGAACACTCGGTATGAGCTCAGTTTTCTCTTTTTCGTGCTCTGGACCTAAACATGAAAAAGATTTCGAGTGGACTTCATGTCTTTGTCATGCTTGTTAAACACAAAGAACAAAACATCGAGTTTATTGTTGTAAGCCCCATTTCTCATACTCAAATGGATCTTTCTGAGTGATCTTGCTTTCCTTCACACTTGTAAAACTCAAGCTATATGCTGCTCTCGAAGGAGCATTGGGTAGGTGGTAATTTAACCTTTTTCGGACCTCCCTGACTAAGTACGAAAAAGGTTCACCTTTTCTTCTATAGAAGTTAAGAGAGTTCTTCTGTGGTATGTTTTATACTATTTTGGCCTCAGGAGACTAAATTGGACGAAAAAGGACCCCCCTGGAGTCTTCTTTGGAGTTTTCAGACTCTCTAAACATGAAAACACCAAGTGAGCATATACTAGTTCGGGCTCATAAAATCCACGAATCAGTGAGACTATCAAGTATTATTCCCTCTTCTCTTCAAGCTTTTCAAAAAATGAAGAGAGACTTGAGTTGACTTTCCTGGACTCGTTAAAATTTAACAGGAAAGATAAGGAAGAAGTTTTCTTTTGGTTCTTAGTCGGTGGCAGCATGTCTTCCTTGAACATAGCACTCTCTATTTTTTCCGATACTCATGTATCAGTCTTCACTTTCAGTTCAGCTATTACTTCTGGTTTCTTACTCCTCCTCTTGTTAGTTATACCTGAGGAATTGGATCATGTCTCCTACATGACAGATAAGTCTAGTTGTACTATCTGTAAAGTTAAAAGCTGCCTTGGGTCATCTTTGTGTCGTGCTCACTGTTCAAGGATTTAGCCCTACATCTGATCTATATCCTGATTCCATCATTGTCATATCTGTTATTACTTGTGTATCCCTTCCTTTACCCAGTTCCTAGTCACTCGTGTGATCCATTGGAGGATCTATTGCCTTCCTCATCACAGTATGGTTTCTCATCAGCATTTCCTAACGATGAAGACCTAGAGTTTTTGACAATCGTACCTTAGGATTCACTTTCATTATTGGTGAATTCCTTTGCTTCAGTTGTTGATTATCACCTATTGGTTGACAATCTATTGAATCCTATCCATGTTTGACTTCAATAACATTTATTCACATGGCCTGGATTGTACTGGTTCTTTTGGTTTTTGACGAAGACCTTAGGTTCATATCTATGGCCTAAGTTGCACAAGATTATGTTGTGATCACTTACACAGCTTCCAAATCTTTGAAGACTCATCATTTTTGTATATTGTGGCTTCGATCCACCTTTGTAATATACGTGGTCTTGTACCCGTATCATATGATGTACTCAAATATTGTAAAGGAGCTAGTGTTCCAATATATTGAACATGGCATCCTCATATATGACTTTGTATATGACATTTCTATGTATTTGTTTCAGATACTTCCTATGCTCCATTGGACTTCTAAGTTCTCCAGGATAATGATTATAATGTATTTCGGCCATTGTTTTCCTCTAACCTCACACATTAGGAGGCATCTGTTATCAACCCAAATGGCACTTCTCCGTCTGAGTGCTGACATTCCTTATGTTGGTACACAAAAGGACTTATTAGGATTGAAGTTTGCCAAAACACTATAGATGGGCATGACTTGGGATGCATTTACCTTTAAAATAGATTTCTACATAATTTTTCTAAGTGCTAAGCTGCATACGTGACTATCTCCATTGCAACCCACGTACTGTACGCGACTATCTCCATTGCAACTCGCGTACTGTACGTGACTATCTGCATTGCAAACTACGTACATCAGTGTACGCGGGTTTCATTTAAGCAACTCGCGTGTCATATGCGGGTTGCCTATATTCATAGTCGTGTACACCTCATTTCGACCTTAAAAAATATAAAACACGATTAATGGAGATTAGTTGGGCCCTAATCATTAACTATCCCAACTGTTTCAACCACCCCAACCTTCGAAATTACTCTATTTCCCAAAGTATAAATAGAGGCCTTGGGGAGGGCATTAATCAATCAAGTTTGGAGAGAAAAGTTATGATGGTGGTATATCTTCAGAAGTCTTGGAGCAGCATAACTTAGAGTCCTTTGGTTGCAGAGGAGTCCTTGTCTCAGAAGCTGGGTTGTATTCTTATCTCATTCATTGATTGTTAATAAATAGAATTCTTCTTTCAATATTGTGTTGAGTCTCTTTCATGTATCATGGTTAATCAATATATTTGATTATGTATTGGACATATAATTTATCTAACCTCTTATATATACATGCATGAGATAGTACTTGGAGAATTTTCTCTTTACAGGTGAAAGAGGTGCATCCCTGGAAGCTTTGGAGAGAAGAGAAGCAGGAGAAGATCAAGCTTGGATCAACTGTCTGTAATCGGGTAAGTCAAGACTTTCTTCCTATTCCCTTTCTATTCTTTGGTAAAGCTTATTGTCTGCAAGGTTAGTAGTAAGTTGGTAACCCCAGACCCTAGGTTACAAGGGTGCTTAATCCTGAACATCAAATGCAAAGAACATTTCTTTCAAGTTTTGATTCAAATGAAAAGATATGAAAATTTATAGATACAAATCAAGTCCGAGTGGTACCTATACAATAAGAGGAGTGTACAAGTCTACATTTAAACCCTGTTGTACCATCTTCTAGGTGTCATATGAAGGATTGACACAAAACCAAAGAACATTTCTTTCAAGTTTGATTCATATCAAAAGATATGAAAATTTAGACATACAAATACAGTCCAAGTGGTAGTTGTACAATTTACTAGAGGAGTGTATGAGTCTACATTTAAAACCTATTGTACCATATTCGAGGTGTCATATGGAGGACTAACACAAAGCCAAAGAATCTTTCTTTCAGGTTTTGGTTCAAATGAAAAGATATGAAAACTTAGAGATACAAATATAGTCCGAGTGGTAGCTGTACAATCTACCAGAGGAGTGTATGAGTCTACATTTAAAACTTGTTGTATCATCTTCCAGGTGTCATATGGAGGATTGACACAAAACCAAAGATCCTTTCTTTCAAGTTTTGATTCAAATGAAAATTTATGAAAATTTAGAGATACAAATCAAGTCCAAGTGGTAGCTGTACAATCTATCAGACAAGTGTACGAATCTACATTTAAAAGATGTTGTACCATCTACAGGTGTCATATGCAGAATTGACACAAAACCAAAGAGCATTTCTTTCAATTTTTGAATCAAATGAAAAGATATGAAAATTTAGAGATACAAATCAAGTCTGAGTGGTCGCTGTACAATCTAGTAGAGGAGTGCACAAGTCTACATTTAAAACCGATTGTACCATTTTTTAGCTGTCATATGGAGGCTTGACACAAAACTAAAGAACCCTTCTTTCAAGTTTTGATTCAAATGAAAAGAAATGAAAATTTAGAAATACAAATCAAGTCCGAGTGGTAGCTGTGCAATCTACCAGATGAGTGTATGAGTCTACATTTAAAACCTGTTGTACAATTTGCCAGGTGTCATATGGAGGATTGACACAAAACCAAAGAACCTTTCTTTCAAGTTTTGTTTGAAATGAAAATATATGAAAATTTAGAGATACAAATAAAGTCCGAGTGGTAGCTATACAATCTACCATAGGAGTGTATGAGTCTACATTTAAAACCTGCTATACCATTTTCCAGGAGCCATATGGAGAATTGACACAAAACTAAAGAACAATTTTTTCAAGTTTTGATTCAAATGAAAAGAAATGAAAATTTAGAAATACAAATCAAGTCCAAGTGGTAGCTGTGCAATCTACCAAAGGAGTGTACGAGTCTACATTTAAAACCCATTGTAGCATTTTCTAGGTTTCATATGGAGGATTGACTAAAACCCAAATAACCTTTATTTCAAGTTTTGATTCAAATGAAAAGATATGAAAATTTAGAGATAGAAATCAAGTCCAAGTGGTAGATGTACAATCTATCAGATGAGTATACGAGTCTACATTTAAAAGCTGTCGTACCATCTTCTAGGTGTCATAATATGGAGGATTGACACAAAACCAAAGAACCTTTCTTTTAGGTTTTGATTCAAATGAAATGATATAAAAATTTAGAGATACAAATCAAGTCCGAGTGGTAGCTGTACAATCTACCAGAGGAGTGTACGAGTCTACATTTAAAACATGTTGTACAATCTTCTAGGTGTCATATGGAGGATTGACAAAAAACCAAAGAACCCTTCTTTCAAGTTTTGATTGAAATGGAAAGAAATGAAAATTTAGAGATTCAAATCAAGTTCGAGTGGTAGCTGTACAATATGCCAGAGGAGTGTACGAGTCTACATTTAAAACTTGTTGTACCATCTTTCAAGTGTCATATGGAGGATTGACACAAAACCAAAGAAACTTTCTTTCAAGTTTTGATTCAAATGAAAAAAATACGAAAATCTAGAGATACAAATCAAGTCCGAGTGATAGTTGTACAATCTACAAGAGGAGTGTACAAGTCTACATTTAAAACCCGTTGTACCATTTTCTAGGTGTCATATGGATGATTGACATAAAACCAAAGAAACCTTATTTCAAGTTTTGATTCAAATGAAAATAAATGAAAATCTAGAAATACAAATCAAGTCCAAGTGGTAGCTGTACAATCTACCAGAGGAGTGTATGAGTCTACATTTAAATCCCGTTGTACCATTTTCCAGGCGTCATATGGAGGATTTCCAGAAAACCAAAGAACCTTTCTTTCAAGTTTTGATTCAAATGAAAGATATGAAAATTTAGAGAAACAAATTAAGTCCAAGTGGTAGCTGTACAATCTACAAGAGGAGTGTATGAGTCTACATTTAAAACTTGTTGTACAATATGCCAGGTGTCATATGGAGGATTGACACAAAACCAAAGAACCTTTCTTTCAAGTTTTGATTCAAAAGGAGAGATATGAAAATTTAGAGATTCAAATCAAGTTCGAGTGGTTGCTACACATATACCATAGGAGTGTATGAGTCTACATTTAAAACCTATTGTACCATCTTTCAAGTGTCATATGGAGGATTGACATGACAAAACCAAAGAACCTTTCTTTCAAGTTTTGATTCAAATGAAAAGATATGAAAATTTAGAGATATAAATCAAGTCCAAGTGGTAGATGTACAATGTACTAGAGGAGTGTATGAGTCTACATTTAAAACCTGTTGTACCATCTTCCAGGTGTCATATGGAGTATTGACACAAAACCAAAGAACCTTTCTTTCAAGTTTTAATTCAAATTAAAAGATATGAAAATTTAGATATACAAATCAAGTCCAAGTGGTAGTTGTACAATTTACTAGAGGAGTGTATGAGTCTACATTTAAAACCCGTTGTACCAACTGCAAGGTGTCATATGGAGAATTGACAAAAAACCAAAGAATCTTTTTTCAAGTTTTGATTCAAATGAAAAGATATGAAAAATTAGAGATACAAATCAAGTCCCAGTGGTAGTTGTACAATATACCAGAGGGATGTACAAGTCTACATTTAAAACCTATTGTATCATCTTCCAGGTGTCATATGGAGGATTGACAGAAAACCAAATAAACTTTCTTTCAAGGTTTGATTCAAATGAAAAGATATGGAAATTTATAGATAAAAATCAAGTATGAGTGGAAGCTATACAATCTAGCAGAGAAGTGTACCAGTCTACATTTAAAACCTGTTGTACCATCTATAAAGTGTCATATAGAGGATTTACACAAAACCAAATAACCTTTCTTTCAAGTCTTGATTCAAATGAAAAGATATGAAAATTTAGAGATACAAATCAAGTTCGAGCGATAGCTGTACAATCTATGAGAGGAGTGTACAAGTCTACATTTAAAACCTGTTGTACCATCTTCCAGGTGTCATATGGAGGATTGACACAAAACCAAAGAACGTTTCTTTCAATTTTTGATTCAAATGAAAATATATGAAAATTTAGAGATACAATCAAGTCCGAGTGGTAGCTGTACAATCTACCAGAGGAGTATACGAGTCTACATTTAAAACCCGTTGTACCATCTTCCAAGTGTCATATGGAGGATTGACACAAAACCAAAGAACCTTTCTTTCAGGTTTTGATTCAAACTAAAACATATAAGAATTTAGAGATACAAATCAACTACGAGTGGTAGTTGTGCAATCTACCAAAGGAGTGTACGACTCTACATTTAAAACCTGTTGTAGCATCTTCCATGTGTCATATGGAGAATTGAGACATAACCAAAGAATTTTTCTTTCAAGTTTTGATTCAAATGAAAAGATATAAAAATTTAGAGAAACTAATTAAGTTCAAGTGGTAGCTGTACAATTTACCAGAGGAGTGTACGAGTCTACATTTAAAACCTGTTGTACCATCTGGCAAGTGTCATATGAAAGATTGACACAAAACCAAAGAACCTTTGTTTCAAGTTTTGATTCAAATGAAAAGATATGAAAATTTATAGATACAAATCAAGTCCCAGTGGTAGCTATACAATCTATTAGAGGAGTGTACGTGTCTACATTTAAAACATGTTGTACCATTTGCAAAGTTTCATATGGAGGATTGACACAAAACCAAAACACCCTTCTTTCAAGTTTTGATTCAAATGAAAAATTATGAAAATTTAGAGATACAAATAAAGTTCGAGTGGTAGCTATACAATCTACCAGAGGAGTGTACGAGTTTACATTTAAAACCTATTGTACCATCTTCCAGTTGTCACATGGAAGATTGACACAAAACCAAAGAACCTTTCGTCCAAGTTTTGATTCAAATAAAAATATATGAAAATTTAGAGATAGAAATCAAGTCCGAGTGGTAGCTGTACAATATACTAGAGGAATGTATGAGTCTATATTTAAAACCTGTTGTACCATCTTATAGGTGTCATATGGAGGATTGGCACAAAACCAAAGAGTGTTTCTTTCAAGTTTGTATTCAAATGAAAAGATATGAAGATTTAGAGATAAAAATCAAGTCCGAGTGGTAGCTGTATAATATACCAGAGGAGTGTACAAGTCTAGATTTAAACCTGTTGTACCATCTGCTAGGTGTCATATGGATGATTGACACAAAACCAAAGAACCTTTCTTTCAAGTTTTGATTCAAATGAAAAGACATGAAAATTTAGAGATACAAATCAAGTCTAAGTTGTAGCTGTACAGTCTATCAGAGGAGTGTACGAGCCTACATTTAAAACCCGTTGTACCATCTGATAGGGTTCATATGGAGGATTGACACAAAACCAAAGAACCTTTCTTCCAAGTTTTGATTCAAATGAAAATATATGAAAAATTAGAGATACAAATCAAGTCCGAGTGGTAGCTGCAGAATCTACTAGAGGAGTGTACGAGTCTATATTTAAAACCTGTTGTACTATCTTCTAGGTGTCATATGGATGATTAACACAAAACCAAATAACCTTTCTATCAAGTTTTGATTCAAATGAAAAAATATGTAAATTTAGAGATACAAATAAAGTACGAGTGGTAGCTCTATAATCTACCAGAGGAGTGTACAAGCCTACATTTAAAACCTATTGTACAATCTGCTAGGTGTGATATGGATAATTGACACAAAACCAAAGAACGTTTCTTTCAAGCTTTGATTCAAATGAAAATATATGAAAATTTAGAGATACCAATCAAGTTTGAGTGGTAGCTATACAATCTACCAGAAGAGTGTAGGAGTCTAGGTTTAAAACCTGTTGTACCATCTACCAAGTGTCATATGGAGGATTGACACAAAACCAAATAACCTTTCTTTCAAGTTTTGATCCAAATGAAAAGATATGAAAATTTATAGATAAAAATTAAGTATGAGTGGTAGCTGTACAATCTAGCAGAGGAGTGTACCAGTCTACATTTCAAACCTGTTGCACCATCTATAAAGTGTCATATGGAGGATTGACATAAAACCAAATAACTTTTCTTTCAAGTTTTAATTCAAATGAAAAGATATGAAAATTTAGAGATACAAATCAAGTCCAAGTGATAGCTGTACAATCTACGAGAGGAGTGTATGAGTCTACATTTAAAACCTGTTGTACCATCTTCTAGGTGTCATATGGAGGATTGACACAAAACCAAAAAAAAATTCCTTAAAGTTTTGATTCATATGAAAATATATGAAAATTTAGAGATACAAATCAAGTCCAAGTGGTAGCTGTACAATCTACCAGAGGAGTGTACGAGTGTACATTTAAAACTTGTTGTACCATCTTCCAGGTGTCATATGGAGGATTGACACAAAACCAAAGAACCTTTCTTTCAATTTTTGATTCAAATGAAAAGATATGAAAATTTAGAGATACAAATCAAGTACGAGTGGTAGCTGTCCAATATACCAAAGGAGTGTACGACTCTACATTTAAAACCTGTTGTACCATCTTCCAGGTGTCATATGGAGAATTGAGATAGAACCAAAGAATATTTCTTTCAAGTTTTGATTCAAATGAAAATATATAAAAATTTAGAGAAACAAATTAAGTTCAAGTGGTAGCTCTACAATCTACCATAGGAGTGTACGAGTCTACATTTAAAACTTGTTGTACCATTTGCCATGTGTCTTATGGAAGATTGACACAAAACCAAAGAACCTTTCTTTCAAGTTTTGATTCAAATGAAAAGGTATGAAAATTTATAGATACAAATCAAGTCCCATTGGTAGCTGTACAATATATTAGAGTAGTGCACATGTCTACATTTAAAACTTGTTGTACCATCGGCAAAGTGTCATATGGAGGATTGACACAAAACCAAAAAACTCTTCTTTCAAGTTTTGATTCAAATGAAAAGATATGAAAATTTAGAGATATAAATCAAGTCCGAGTGGTAGCTATACAATCTACCAGAGGAGTGTATGGGTTTACATTTAAAACCTGTTGTACCATCTTCCAGTTGTCATATGGAATATTGACATAAAACCAAAGAACCTTTCATCCAGGTTTTGATTCAAATGAAAATATATGAAAATCTAGAGATACAAATCAAGTCATAGTGGTAGTTGTACAATATACTAGAGGAATGTATGAGTATATATTTAAAATCTGCTGTACCATCTTATAGGTGTCATATGGAGGATTGACACAAAACCAAAGAACGTTTCTTTCAAGTTTGTATTCAAATGAAAAGATATGAAAATTTCGAGATACAAATCAAGTTTGAGTGGTAGTTGTACAATATACTAGAGGAGTGTACGAGTCTAGATTTAAACCTGTTGTGCCATCTGTTAGGTGTCATATGGAGGATTGACACAAAACCAAAGAACCTTTCTTTCAAGTTTTGATTCAAATGAAAAGACATGAAAATTTAGAGATACAAATCAAGTCCGAGTGGTAGCTGTACAATCTATCAAAGGAGTGTACGAGCCTACATTTAAAACCCATTGTACCATCTGATAGGGTTTATATGGAGGATTGACACAAAACCAAAGAACCTTTCTTCCAAGTTTTGATTCGATACAGATCAAGTCCAAGTGGTAGCTGTACACTCTACTAGATGAGTGCACGAGTCTAGATTTAAAACCCATTGTACCATCTACCAGGTGTCATATAGAGGATTGGCACAAAACCAATGAACCTTTCTTTGAAGTTTTGATTTAAATGAAAATATATGAAAATTTAGAAATACAATTCAAGTCTGGGTGGTAGCTGTAGAATCTACCATAGGAGTGTACGAGTCTATATTTAAAACCCGTTGTATCATCTACGAGGTGTCGTATGGAGGATTGGCACAAAACCAAAGAACCTTTCTTTCATGTTTTGATTCAAATGAAAAGATATGAAAATTTATAGATACAAATAAAGTTTGAGTGGTAGCTTTACAATCTACCAGAGGAGTGTACAAGCCTACATTTAAAACCTGTTGTACAATCTGCCATGTGTCATATGGAGAATTGACACAAAACCAAAGAACTTTTCTTTCAAGCTTTTATTCAAATGAAAATATATGAAAATTTAGAGATACCAATCAAGTCCAAGTGGTAGTTGTACAATCTACCAGAAGAGTGTAGGAGTCTAGGTTTAAAACCCGTTGTACCATCTACCAAATTTCATATGGAGGATTGACAAAAAACCAAATAACCTTTCTTTCAAGTTTTGATTCAAATTAAAATATATCAAAATTTAGAGATACAAATCAAGTCCGAGTGGTAGCTGTATAATCTACCAGAGGAGTGTATGTGTCTACATTTATATCCTGTTGTACCATCTGCCAGGTGTCATATGGAGAATTGACACAAAACCAAAGAGTCTTTCTTTCAAGTTTTGATTCAAATGAAAATATATAAAAATTTAGAGATACAAATCAAGTCTGAGTGGTAGCTATACAATCTACCAAAGGAATGTATGAGTCTACATTTAAACTTGTTGTACCATCTTCCAGGTGGCATATGGAGGATTGACACAAAACCAAAGAACCTTTCTTTCAAGTATTGATTCAAATAAAAAGATATACAAATTTATAGATACAAACCAAGTCCGAGTGGTAGCTATACAATCTACCAGAGGAGTGTACAAGTCTACATTTAAAACTTGTTGTACCATCTACAAAGTGTCATATGGAGGATTGACACAAAACTAAAGAACCTTTCTTTCAAGTTTTGATTCAAATAAAAAGATACGAAACTTTATAGACACAAATAAAGTCCGAGAGGTAGTTGTATAATCTACCAGAGGAGTGTACGAGTCTACATTTAAAAACACGTTGTACCATCTTCCATGTGTCGCATGGAGGATTGAGACAAAACCAAACAACCTTTATTTCAAGTTTTCATTCAAATGAAAATATATGAAAATTTAGAGATACAAATCAAGTCCGAGTGCTAGTCGTACAATCTACTAGAGGAGTGTACGAGTCTACATTTAAAACCATTTGTACCATCTTCCAAGTGTCATATGGAGGATTCACAAAAAACCAAAGAACCTTTCTTTCAATTTTTGATTCAAATGGAAAGATATGAAAATTTAGAGATACAAATCAAGTCTGAGTGGTAGCTGTACAATTTACTAGAGGAGTGTACAAGTCTACAATTAAAACCTGTTATACCATCTGTTAGGTGTCATATGGAGGATTGACACAAAAACAAAGAACCTTTCTTTCAAGTTTTGATTCAAATGAAAAGATTTGAAAATTTAGAGATACAAATCAAGTTCGAGTGGGAGCTATATAATCTACCAGAGGAGTGTACGGTTCTACATTTAAAACCTATTGTACCATCTGCCAAGTGTCATATGGATAATTGACACAAAATAATTTGTAGGTGGTTGCTTTTGTTCCAAGAGTTTGATTTTGAAATAGTAGTAAAGCTGGGACTATTGAATGCTGGCCCAGATCATCTGTCACGTGTTGATAATGGTGAAGAACCAACCAATATTGACGATGGCTTGCCAGATGCGCAATTGTTTCGAGTTGAAGTCGCAGATGATCACTATGCAATAATAATTCAGTTTTTATCTATTGGTTTTGCCCCAACAGACATGTCGATTAGCCAAAAGAAGTAGTTGGTCGTAAAAGCCTTTGATTTTCAACTAATTGCTGGAGAGTTATATAAACTTGGACTGGATGAAATATTGCGATGATGAGTCTTACCGCATGAGCAGGGTCCCATTCTAGAAGAAGCACATGTTGGAATTGTGGGATGTCACTATGGAGGTCGCGCTACTGCACGAAAAGTGTTGTGTGCTGGGCTATGGTGGCCCATGTTGCATAATGATGCCACAGACTATGCAAGGAGCTGTGATGTCTGCCAACGGGTTGGTAAAACATCGCGGAGGGATGAGATGCCACTGGTGCCATAGGTGACTCTGCAACCATTTGATAAATGAATTGTAGACTTTGTGGGTCCTATCAATCCGCCAGGTAAGCACACTGGCGCCCGCTATATTATTACTGCAACTAACTACCTGACTTGGTGGGAGGAAGTTGCACTAGTCATTGATTGTACTGCTGTGACAGTAGCATAGTTTCTTTTTGAGAACATTATAATGCGATTTGGGTGTCCTAGAATCCTGATGAGTGACCAGGGTATTCATTTTGTCAACAGAACAATAAAAGCGCTAACTGAGGAGCTCTAGATACAACATAAGAGGAGTACACCATACCACCCACAGGAAAATGGTACTGTTGAGGCCTTCAACAAAATTTTGGAGACAACATTGACCAAGGTATGTAACGATAACCACGATGAATGAGATTTAAAAATTCTTGCAGTTCTATGGGCCTATCACACTACTTGCAAGCGGATAACAAGTCAAACACCATTTAAGTTGGTTTATGGGCAAGGGGTAGTCATGGCTATGGAGTATATCATTCCCAACTTGCACATTTCCACAGTGACAGGCATGGATGATGTAGAGGCATTATAAGAATGTGTTGTGCAATTGTTTCAGCTTGAAGAAGATCGTTTCATCGCATGCTTCCACCAACAGGTTGCAAAGGATCGACAGAAGGCATGGCATGAACTCCATATTAAGCATAAACAGTTTGCGACAGGATATTTGGTGTTGTTATACGACAATAAGTTCATCAAGAATCCAGGCAGGCTACAAATGCACTGGTTAGGTCCCTATCTTGTTCAATTCATTAAATTTGGTGGTGCAGTTCAGTTACAACAATTAGATGGTGCAATGTTGCCAAAGCTCATTAACGGGAGTCACTTGAAGCCCTACAGAACATGTCTAACGATGTGCACCACATGAAGTGTTGAGGAGTTAAAAAAATGAAGATTTTAGTTCAGTAGAGCAAGGTGAGCCTCGGGGGAGAGTCTGCACAAGGTTAAAATTGTTAGCGGTAGTCGGTTGACCAGTTGTGATAGTTGCAAGGCTATGGGGTGGTCAAATCAAGTAATAAATTCAGGTAGTTAAACCAGTTGGTTGGAAGCGCTTGTTGAAGCGACCCACATTAATGGGTGATCCGATCGTTAGAAGCATAAGATTGCGGATTCGACGTCATTAATAGCCGATTTAGCAATAATGGTGAAGTTAGATTTGGTAATGATGGATTTGGATTGGAAGTGGCTATAAAACCCCACGTGGGATGCATCGGATGGCATTCTTCAGTTGCGAGAGTAGAAGTAGAAGGTGAATTTTGTGCAGAGTGTTGAGTGAAGTGCAGTTCAAGCTGTCGAGTGTATTTTCAGGTTTTGAGGGGTAAGGGATGTTGAGCTGCCTTGATGCTATTGAAATTTTGAGTGAGTATGAGTCCCATGTTCGGCCCACAACCATGGAAGAAGAAATCATGGGTATGCCAGTGGGTTCGTCGTCCATTCCTAAGTGGAAGAGGCCAACTCAGAGACCCAGTCCTACGCCACCAGACAAGAGGCAAACTCGCACGTTTGCGAAGATGTGGGGAGAAGGCACTGCACAGACTGGGCCATCGAGCTCAGGAGCTATTGAGTTTGCGGCACCCCGGGGTGTCTCAGTGCATGATATTTTGGGATATGTCGCTCCTACGCATCCAGGAGCCAAGCCATGGCAACCGTCAAAGAATCAAAAGTACCCGCCCAAGTTACCAGCGCTGCCAGAAGGGATGACATGCTCGGTTAATATCATCTCTACGTTGATCAGGCTCAAGTTCAATGATCATGACTTTATCTTACTTAAGGATGTCCGGGATGAGCCATATGAATTTGTCCCTGCAGCGCCTGGTGGCCCCATTCAGTGAATTCTGAAACCATGGGCCAGTGGGTTAGACAATTCTAGGTTATTGGGGCTCATCAATATGCCCCATTTTAGCCACTTGAATGAAGCACATGCCTGTGTGAAGCAACTGTTGGCGTGTTTCCATGGAGGGATGCTTTGGCTAAATACACTGATCCCTATCACCGTCGAGTTGATTGCAAGCATTACTGGTTTGCTAAAGGTTGGGGAGGACCTGGCATAGTATATTCGTGGAAGAGATATGGACAAGAAGCTTGCGAAGTAGCTAAAGGAGAGTTTTGGTTTACAATGGGATGGTCATGCTTATCGCATTGACAGTATTAACTCCCAGACGGTGCGCATTGGCGCAAGAATTCTGGCC
Organism: Pseudotsuga menziesii; assembly: GCA_001517045.1. Classification (NCBI taxonomy): domain Eukaryota; kingdom Viridiplantae; phylum Streptophyta; class Pinopsida; order Pinales; family Pinaceae; genus Pseudotsuga; species Pseudotsuga menziesii. The sequence continues at coordinate 161,096 of LPNX010713085.1, forward strand.
AGTAAGGTTGTCCATGGAAATCGACCAGTCCAGTGCAATTCGGGTGTTGTCTTCTGCACCCAGAAATGTGCTGAGGGGGTACTAATGAATTGGTATTTATTTTTGTTGAATCAATTACTCGAAGATGCACTTGCTACTCAGACTGGGTGGCCCTTTTCTTATAGTTGGATTTTGATTCTTATCGCTCTCGTTGCTTGGATGGAACTTGAATACTACCAACCAATGGTAGTTGAGGCAGTCAAGGTTGCTGCGGTGCCCGATATCAGAACCTATGGTGGGTCGAAGAGCCCAGTTGACAAACTAAATGTGCCATTCATTTCTGGATCTATTGGGAAGCGCTCCAGGCTACCGCCGTTGCTGTTCCTAGAGTTTCTCCCTATGCCACACCCAAGTATCAGCGGATCCTTCGGTTTTCTATTGGACCCCACTCCATTCATATTCAAGCCAGGCGGGACCCTGATCGGCAGTGGCTAACATTGCCTTATAAAGTCACCATAAAAGAGCTGGATGTTATTGTGCAAGATTGGCCAGGGGACTAGCGTGTCCCGGTGAGTCAAGAGGAGTTAACTAAGGAGCTTCCCCCAGACGTCCCTGAAGAACCTACCCCACAGGAATTGAGCACCCATGACTCTGACAATGAGTCATCGACAGATCCTGAAGATGCAGCACATCATATGCAGGAGGAGACTCACACTAAATGGCACCAGGAGTATGAGGCGGGCAATGGCACCAAATTGGGATGGAAGACCAGCTGCAACGACTTATCAAATCCATCATAGATTCATTTAAGGCTACGACTACGGCGATCCGTGAATCAAACCATGAAGAATTTGGCACAATAAGAGATAGACTATAGTCCATTTTTGATATTATTTCGAAGAAACCATCGACAAGACCTCTACTGTAGGACATCCAATTGAGCAACACTGAGCCCCGGGCCAGGAACGTGCAAGTTCCCATGACTGTGATCGAAACCAGCAATGAAGAAGTTCACCAGTAGCTGCACCCAATCTAGAGCGTGACTTTGGATCTGAACAAACTATCAGCTATAGCGTTGGTTGAGTTGCAGCATGGTGCCGCACTAGATTTGGTGGCATGACAAAAAGATTTGGCTGAGGGCTATGTTGAGTCCCGGAATACCACTGTGAAGCAGAGGAGCTGCAGCAGGTCCGCATGTAGTTGGCAGAGGAGAAGTTACAAGAAATCAACCAGCTGAAGGCGACACAGGCTGAGTTGCAACGAAAGGATGTCGAAGATATTACCGACCTCAAGAAGGCGCAAGACCGCCTGATTTTTGAACAGGCGCAACTGTGTGCAAGGTGCAGTGAAGTTGAGCAGGCTATTTTTGATGCATGTCAGAATATTTTTGACAACACCACAGGGCTCACCCTAGTCGAAAAGGCCAAGCGATTGGGGAAAACTTTGGTTCAGCTTCAGGATAATAACTTGTTGCTCCAGGCCCAGGTACAACCTACAACTTCGCCGAAGCAGGTTGTGGAGCGCAAGACCTCCATTGAAGAAATTACCACTCAGTTCGGCACCATGGAGCAAGAGGCTAAAACTGTTATGGAAGCGACCACACAGTTTTGGAAAAGTATTGTTCAAGATGAGCAACTTTATCGACTGACTGCGTAGGTGCAAGAGGCAGAGGGCAGCTGACAACCCAGAAGACATCACTGAAGGCCATGTTGCTAATGATACAGATCACCCAGGCCATAGAACTGAAGGACCTCTAGCAGCGAGCTGCCCGGGCACAAGAACACCAACAGAAGCACCGCGAGCAGCTTGATGAATTCCAAGAAATCAGTGGCTAGTTGGCTATTAAGGCCGTAACCACGCTCCAAGCCGTTCAAGAGAATCGACAAATGGTCGACAACAAGGCTAGTGAGGAGCATCCCGTCCAACAAACTTTAACTAATTGTCAGAGTATCGCCAGTAAAGTCCAGCTACAGGTTCGTGAAATTACGCAGCAATTTGAATATTTTAAGGACAAGACTTCGGCACACACCCTGTCAACTTGACGTGGCTCAAGGGCAAGCCACAAAACTGTGTTGGGGGTTTGTTGGCAAGGGATTTGGGGCGATAGAGTTGGGAAACATCGCGGCAGCTGTGCAAGCTCACGCGGTACTACACAAGGGTAGATTGGCACGTTAAGAGGAAGAATAGCTGCTTTTTGAATATTTTATATATATTTTTACCAAGTTTTGTTGCAATAGGTCAGTAGCGGTTAGAAGTCAGTTAGTAGTAGACCCTTGATGTAAAGGCATAAGACTATTTATAGATCTATTTTGGGGAAATTGAGAAGAGTGATATGTGAGCAGTTGTGAGGGATTATATGTGATCGTATGTGTGATTGTATGGGATAAGATCTGGTGCGATATGTTTTATGGAGAATTTTCTTTCTTAATTGTGATTTTATCCGAGTCTCTTCCTGATGGATGCAGTCTCCAGTTTTGGAGAAGAATTGTGTAATTGCGCAAGATTAATATGATACGATGAGTATGTCTCGATTCTTTTATGTTGTTGTAGATTTGTTATGATGCTGTGACTCTATTTTGTTACAATGTCATAATATAGATGTGATTCAGTCTCTTTCTGCTATATTGATGCGATCTGTTGGTTTTATGTTGATGCAATCCATGTTTCTGTAACTGTCTGATGCGCTATGAATAATTATGTTCCATGAATAATGATGCAATATTGTGATACTGTGTGATGGTTGCATAAGTTATGGTGTCCCTCTGTCAGATCTCCATATCCTCCTCTCCCACTGTCAAAAATTTGGTTTTGACAGCTCTCCCTTGAACGCCTCGGGTGAGACCTCATCTGCTCCGCAGACATTGCCGGGCAGGGTAAAACCTGTCTAGGCTGGTGCTCAGGGAGATTGCACTGCAGGGAGTCGATAGAGTGGGAACCCCTGTCAATGAATCTTTGTTGGTGGGATTCACCAACAGGAAATATGATGATCAATTGACCCTTCGCTAGGTTGTCCTAGTACCACACTGAGTGCGATAGACAACGCATCGACATGTACATGAAATTCCTTTTTCCAGTCTGGAAATATAAATATGGGCGTTGTAACCATCTTGTTGTTTAAAGTGTCCACACTCTATTGGAAAATTTCCATCCATTGGAACTTAATATCTTTCTTCAATAACTTCTCCATCGGAACAGTCACCTCTGCATATCCTTTGCTAAATTTTCTGTAGTATCTTGTATGTCCCAATGTAGCTCTCAATTTATTCAATGTGGTAGGTGGTTGTAGGTCAACGATAATCACAATTTTGGAAGGACCGACCAACATTCCATCGCGACAAACTACATGGCCCAACAAAATTCCAAACTGGGCACAAAAGATACATTCCTTTAAGTTTAGTGAAATTTGATACTAGCGACATTGTTCCAGCATCATCCCGAGGCTCTTAATATGATCCTTAATGAGCCCAAATACTATCCAATCATTGAAGTATACCTCAACAAATTTATGAATAAAATATTTGAAGGCATCCACTATTATCCTAGAAAAAATAGCAGGAGCATTCTTGAGTCCAAATGGCATTACCATGTATTGGAAACACCCCACTATGTCACAAAGGTTGTCTTGTGTCTATCTTCCTTTGCAATTCTAATCTGATGGTAGACAAAGAACCCATCAGTGAAGGAGTAAATTTATTGACCCCCAACACTGTCCAGTACCTCATATGTAAATGGAGTCAAAAATGGGTCATGCAAAGAAGCATTGTTCAATTTTCTTAAGTCGACATCGTTCCACACTTCACCTGTAGTCTTTTTATCTTGCACTACTATCGAACTGATCCATCCTGATTCTTCTATAGGTTCTATGATACTTGCATCTAGCATTCGGTTTAGCCCTACCTTGACTTTTTCTTTATACCACATATTCAATTGGTATGGTTGCTGCTTGATTGGTTTTGCGTATGGATTTAAAGGTATCTTAATTTCTCCAAGGTCTCTAACAATCCCTTTCATATCTAAGAAATTCATAGGGAACATATCTTGAAACTCATGCAAAATATCTATGATTTTCCCAACAGTCTCATCATCCCAGTAATCTCCAATATTGGAAAATTTAGGATTCTTTGGGGTGCCAATATTTACTCTCTTGACTTTTAGTGGATTCAAAAATTGGTCGCTAGAAATACCAAATCCTTCCATTGCACTCATACCTTAAAAATCAGGTATGTTTACGTCAAGTGGTTCATCATCATCAGGTTCTCTTGTCACATTGTAGCACTCCATCCAGTGTTGGATTGTTGCACCACGCTCATTGAAGTTTGTCATTGCAACAAGGATATCTTCAAATATCTTTATCTTAATTACTTGCAATGCAACATCAATCAACGGATGATCATCAACAAATTCAAATGTGTGTATGAAAATAGTATGTAATTCATCACACTCAATAGTTCCTCATCTCAGTTCAACTGATGTATACTGACTCCTTAGTATCATTTCTTGTGTGTGTATGAACACATGAACCCACTCCTGTCCCGGGCATGCCTCCCATGTCACACAACAATACTCAATATGATTGAAAAGATTGGTCAATATTGTATATTTTTTACCAGTATAACTGATCTCTTCTATGAAATTTATCTCCAATAATCTTTGACATTATGTCCATTTCGATATAGATTCTTTAGGTGTGATCCACCATCTCCCAGGTGTAGCTTTCATCACAAATACCAAGGCAGAAATCCGTTGATGTTATTTGACTTTTTATTCAAACTCTATTAGAAAAGATGCAAGGCTAGGTAAACTTTCATAGGTAGGTAGCTCACTTTCGTCAGTTCCTACTCGTCGCACAAACTGTGTAATTCTTTATCACTTTCTCATGGACACCTCATGCATCTGATTCTACCAGTTTTCCAATGCTTTGCCAGAATCTGATGTACATGAACTAATGCTTCACAAACTAAGCTTTACGTCAACTATTATATTTTCATAATCGTCCCTCATAGACATGATTTTATAAATATGGTCAAGATAGTCTTCTTGTCCTTCACTATTTACTTGCTCAACGTATCTTTGACGTTCTAGCGGGTTAATTGGTGACCACCCTTAAATTTGAATCTTCGAATGATAAGATTATTTTTCTTAAAATTGATGATGGTATGATTATCGATCGTCTAGTTGATTCCTAAAAGTGCAAGATATGGGTTTGTGTCATCAACAATGTTGATTACTTCAAAATCAACATACATTCTCAAGCCTCCTACCTCGACAGACACTTGAGTAAGTTGGCTGATAGGTAGGAATTTCGACTGATTTGCTAATCTGAGCTAAAAGGGAGACCAATCTAGCCGTGGTTTCTCCATGCTTTCCCATGTTTGTCTTGTTATAATGTTGACATCAGATCCCAAATCTAATATAATGTAATCCATATCATAATCTGCTATATGGGCAGTCATTCTTAACTCGCGACTGGTATTTAATCTTTTTCCCACTTGGTTTACTCTTTTTTTCTGGTTACACATCTTCTTGATGTTCTTCTATTAGAGTTGTCAATACTGTGACAACGTATTTATCATGTATTAGGGATAAGCAACTTTAAAAAAAATATTTAAGCTTACTAACCTTTCCCGTATGTTTCTTTCAGAACAACTGATCGAATCTTTCAGGAATCTCCATTATCGGCCTTCTTGGAAGTGTAGGAGCAGACATCAAAGCTTGATTCTTGTTGACGAATTTTGGTCGTGCGTCCAAGAATACTTCCTTTTTTCTTTGGAAGTTGAATGACACTTTCTTTTGTGTTGTCAGTCGCATCTGCAGTTGGTCTATTGTCTATCTTGGTCCACTCCAGTGACAACAACTCCTCTTCTCACAACAACAATATTTGCTTCTCTCAGATCAACATAAATCATCTAGATATTCTAGTTGGGATTCTACAGAGTGTTTGGATTTCCCACGTTTCTATCCTGCCACTTCATAATCAACTGTGGACACTGTTTGATAGTATAATCAAAGGCCTTGAAATAGGAACATGTCTTTGTAGGGCTTGCACAGTCCCTAGAAAAATTTCCTAGTTGTCCACAATTGTAACATATGATTTGGCCTCTTCCACGACCAAATCCTCCTCCTTGTCCTTGACCTCAAAAATTTCCACCCCCCCTTGGTTAAGGGTATTGTTGTTGTTGGTATTGATTTTTTGGATACTGGGGATGAGGATACTGAGCTTGTGGATATTGAGCTTGAGTCCACTCATCTTTCATCTGCTTTTCATTTTTCATTAAATAAGTGTCAATCATTTTCTCCTACAACAACTAGAAGGCTCTACAGTCCTTCTCATAGTGGCCTACTGATTTACAAAAATTACAATATAAACTAGCTAGTGCACTTACATTAATCTTCTGTAAGTACATACAATCTTCCTATCGATGACCTATTTTTTGGAATATTCTACACTAAGGAGTCCCTTGTGTATTTATTGGGGTTGACGCTCTTGCTACGACATACTTCATGAACATCGAGCAATTGTCCTTGTGGTATCCTTCAGTTCTGCATCTGGTACACAAGATATCTTCTTGGACTTCATTCCATTTTTCAATGTCCTGGAGTTATAGCATAAGGGTAACTAGTTGCAATTGAATCTTCATCATTCCTACACCAGTATCTCCTACTGGTGAGGATTCTAGCTTCATAGCCATCCCCAACGCTTCAGTCTGCAACACAATATTTTGTTGCATCAAGGGAATCTGGATGTGCGATAACAACGCTACAATGAACCACTCTTTGTGGTGTATATATGACATCTGAAATATTACTTTAGTCATTAATTTCTTAAATCTCTGGTTGAAGTCCCACACACAATTTGTAGGCAATTGCTTGATCTATTTAATCTCTGTAATACACAAAGATTTAGATTTGGGATTTCTAAATTTGTCTATTAATCCTGCTCAAATTTGGTCAAGCGTTTTCTGTTGGAATCCAGTTGAAACCACAGAAAAATTCATATACCAACCAAGCACATGACCCCTCAGGGTTGTGATCATCTGCTCCTTCTTTATTGTGTCAGAATAGACCCATCGTACAGTCAATATGGCTTCACATAGAAACAAATGTTGCTCTAGGTCTTCTAACCCATTTCCATTGAATATTGGTAGCTTAATATCGTTCCCAGCCATTATATTGGTCGTCGATAATGATGGACAAAAATTTTGGATAACAAGACTCCCTTTTCCACTATTCCAAAAGTTAGTATTACTTGTATTGACAAACCTATTAGGAAATGCGTTTATGGATCTTACCTTCGGAGACATACATGGAGTTGTAGGTGTGTCATATTTGTATTCTGGGTCTGGGGAATCTTTTTCTTCTTCTTTTCTTTTTGGGATAGGATAATATTCCTCTTCTTTGTCGTAATAACCTTCATTAGAGTGTGATGTCAACTCGTAGTCTTCTCCTTTGGTCATACCGAAACTTCCTCTTCTTGCCACGGTTCTTCTTCTTTTTCCCCACTGAAATATCCGTCCACTTCTTAGACGTCCTCCTTCTAGTCTAGTTCTGCTATCACCAGTGAACATCTCAACTTACTTTGCTCCATATTTCAAGAAATTCTTTTGTGACATAACCCATGTCTTTATATACAGTTCTTTAGTCATCGAAATCTATTCTCAGGATTCTTTTTTCGCATACAAGCATCCTTATCCAAGTTCTTAAAGATGTCAAGTATCTTCCTCGTGGTCCTTGAAAAAATTATCTTTCTGCCTCACTATATGATGTTATTGTGTCGACAAAAAACTCAGTAATGTATCCCTCCAAAATACTATCTACCCAAAAATCAACAACCTCCGACAAAAGGTTGCTAATACTTTTCAGGCACTAAATCGGCTGAGGAATCCACTTTGTTGGTTCTCCCCCTTGGAAAATTTTCTACTGGGTTGCTAGCTTCGAAAACCACTCATATACTAAAATAGGAAACTCACAAAAGGAAATTTCATGAATATTTGTATATAGGTATCGCTCCAACCAATTTGTCGGATTCAACCACAATCCTTCACTTTCTTCTTGTGCAAACTCTAATGCTTTAGACTCCACCCACTCTTCAATTTTTTGCTTCTTCGGGTACCAAAACATATCCCTCACCACAATGATTCATGGGTCCTAGAAATGGAACCATTTGTTGGTGTTTCTCCCTGCAACCTAGGTTCAGACCTTCTTTGTACAACAATAAAGCCCAACATATTGTCCCGCCAGAGAAAGGACCAGTCAACAGCACCTGTGACGCAGATGCAGTCTCACTTGAGATATATCTTATGGGTAACTGCCAGAACTAGGTTTCTGCAGTTGGGTGGGGATTTCTCCTCTCATAACACCTTACCCACTCACTCACCCGAAGTCGGTGGATGTCTTACTTATACTTATTTTACACATTCAATATATTACTCTACTTATCCGTCGATATATATTACAACAGTCAATATAATCCATCATTAGCAATTCCAACTAGCAACAATGCGACATATGCATAGAAGAATTATTTATAAGAAAATATATAAACACTTATTCATAGCATACATCCATGTGACACAAACACATTCATCAAATACACATTGACACAGTATTTAATGTGGAAATACGCCCGGGAAAAACCACAAAGGTGCTCTTCATCTGGCATGAGAAATATATGGCACCTTTTATCTATGCACTTAGCTTGCAGAATCTGTTTTAGATATTCTTCTACAATATATGCAGAATTCTCTCTCCACTCATCCTCTCTAGTCTCTAGTCTCTTAAGTTTTCCTCCCCTTCACTCTACTGTCGATCCACACATAGCCTAGATTAACTCACTCTTCTCTACAACTCTATGACTCTTCGACTCTTCGACTCTTCTAACAAACACAGATCAACTAGGAAGTAAACAACCAACCGAATGACTAGGAAGTAACCTGCACAAAGCTTGGGTTCTTCCTTTTATAGACTCTTACATGTCATAATCAATCGACTTCATTCTGTTAGCCGACAGGATTTCATTCCTGTTCTCATACATTTCTGTTACAACTGTCAGTAGGCATTATCAACCCAAAATACAAAGATGTTTTATTCCCTAAATCACATGAATCTTGTCCTACTTCTTACCCATGATATCTTGAGTTGTCCTTTTCAGTTGATGCATGCCTTCTATCGTGGTTCCTTCTGTCGTAGCTGATTTTGCTGCATATTTCCCTTCTGTCGTGGACTTCTTCCTTTACGACTGCTTCTGTCGCAACTTTCCTTCTCCCGTTACTTCTTCTATATTATCTCTTCCTCTGTCACAACTTCCTCTATCGCGCACTAGAATCTTCACATTTCGAGCAAAATTCTAACTAAATTCTTCCTATCTTCTCCTAGGTCCAACACATGGTTCAACATCAAAACCAGTTTGACTATGTTAACACCATTATTTAGCAGAGAGCAAAAAGACCATGGTGAGGGGCAAATAATGGTAATTCATAATACTTTGGTTAAGTTTTATGATATGAGGGTAGCGCAAGATGCAAAAAAAGCGAGCAATTACCAAAAGATCCTACGGTGCGAAGCAGAAAGGAGAAGATCAACGGCCTATATTACGTCCGCTCTTCAAAGATGCGAGGAGAATAAGCGTATGCTGGCGGCTAATGTGATGCATAGATCAACGGTCATTGATCCATCAGGATGAGATCCACGGTTTGTATAAGCTCCGCTTTGCAAACATGCGCGGTAGATAAAACCATGACGCTCCGCGGAATTAGATACATACCACTCGATCTAACGGTGGAAAAATAAAGGTCGATTACAATCGATGGCTGTGGATGATTCCGGAGCAGTAACTTGCACGATGGATATGATCCGGAAGCCTGACAGAATGAGGTACATGGCATTTGATCTGATGGTTGAAAACTAAAGGTGGAATAGATCAATGGTCACGAATGGATCCAGAGCGGGAAAGTGCGCAGCAGATAAAAGTGAAGAGCGGTTGTGGAATATAAACCACTGTCCACGTGGCAAATTGTGGTTCAATCCGGAGATGAAAATGGTTTCATGTAAACCACCAAAGGAATTTTTCGAAGTGGGGTCCTATAAAAGGGAAGTTGACTTGTCTCGTGGTTATTTTATTGGCGCCAGACGGGTGAAAAAGACCTGCAGCTTCGTCAACCTTCAATTGTCAGTGTCGAGCACACGCCGCTACAGTTGACAGGTAAGGCTTAAACACCTATAATTCGTCCGTCTGAATTGTTATTGTCAACTAGATTATGGACCAGGGGAAGGAACTGCAAGGGTCTGGGCATGTTGTAGATGATAGGGAAGATTATTTAGTGGACAGAGACAGAGGCGTGTGCGACCCCTTTCTGTCTATAGGAAGCGTGTCTATCAGTAAGGAAAGGTTATGGCACTATAACTCACAAGGAAATGATGTCCTGAATGTCTGTAAATCATTTTTATACTATTTCACCATTGAACAAACCCTCCATTTTCCAGAATTTGCAGAATGGTGTGCTGTGAATTACTCCCCTTCTTAGAGAATCATTGTAAGCCACTCTACATCTCGAATCCTTTGTAAAATCAGCGCCAAAGTTATCCGTGAAAATCTCAATTTTCCTGACAGTTACCCTGACCAACGTGAACCTGTGAATGAGCTAATCCTTGCTGAATTGTTCAAGAAGTGTGAAACTCAAACCCGTTGCCAATTCCTGTCCAATATTTTGAAAGAAGGACAATCCTTAGATGGTTTTTTCTTACCTTACCCTGTGCATATTTTTAAAAGTGAAGTTCAATTAGTGGTATCTCTGGTCTATCAAATATTTGGTCTTGATGATGATTGTCGCGTGAGTGAAGTCATCCTTAGTTTTTTTATTGAAAATAAGTTCCTTAGGTTCTGAATCCCAATCAGTTCCAGTGTTTAGTCTAGATGAGTACATAGCTGAAGCAATTCATCTTCAACTAAGTGAATTTCTGAAAGTCAGGTTCTTTAAATTTCAGACTTACCTGTTGAACATGCTGTTATGTTCAAATGTCACTGAGTTACAATTTTTGAGTACTATTTTTTCCTCTGATTTGCCCAAGCAAATCAGTATGTTTGAATTCGCCAATTCAATCATGTCTGAAATGTATAAAATGTTGTTCGATGAAGAATTGCCCCGTGTACTAGACGAGATGAAATGTCTAATGTAGTCCTCACCCGAAGACTGAGTTGGAGACTGGTTCTTGCACAAAGATTCCACTGTTTTAAGAGTATATGGATTTACCGGACAGCCTTATAAGTTACCCGCTTTTCTGACCCCGAGAATTTTTGCATTGGAGTTCATGAGGCAGAGGTTGCAGTGTGAGGAAGAGCATTTTGGTGCTTTTAAAAAGTCTTCAAATATTAAATTCCCCCTCAAGGTTGGCTCTTTCATTTTTAAAAGTAAAGGAACCTTGGTGTTTATTGAGAAGTTATTGGCAGGCATGGAATTCAAAAAGGAACCAAAGATAAATTATGATCCCCACCATGTAATCTCCTTGAGGAAACAGGCCAATAAGAACAAGCCGTTTGATCACCAGTCAATTGAAGCTTTGGCTGAAATAGCCAATTTGTTACAGTTTAGAGAGACTCCCAGGTCTGACGGAGACACAAGTAGTATTGTAATCAAAAGAAGTCTTTTTGAGGTCGAGAGCATGGAACTAGATGAAGACGGATCACATAAAAAATCCAAGCTGTCTCAAGGTGGTGGAATTTCAAATGAAGATATTTCTGATGATTTCAAGAAAGTTGCCCTGGTCCCAACAAAAGCTGTACAAATAAATCAGTTTTCATTTAAAAATGTAGATGGTTCAGAGTCAAGTTCAACTTTCAAGTCAAAAGAGGAGATCAAGGCTAGTTATATGGAGAAAAGAAAACAGTCTCTGGAAGAGACAAGAAGTTTGCTTCCGCGAGTAAGAAATTTAAACAATCCAAAAACTTCTTTGATCTCTGCCAGAGATGCCGAAAGAAATACCTTCAAGTTAGCCATGGTGAATGACAAAAAGATGTCTGAGATGGAAATCCGGTTGGATAAAATCAGCGTACCGGACAAGATATAGCTTCACAAGCAAACTAGTGACATCATTTATTCAGAACTTTTGCAAGCTATGATGAGAGTAAACAAATTACAAATTTTGGTAGATAAATTAGAAATTCAATTGAAGCATGAAATAATTGAAAATAAGGCCAATACCATTCAGATTAAGAAACTATAAGCAGATATTGTCAGTTCAGGTAATGAGAAAGATAACACCCAGGCGGTCAGAAGAATGCTAGAAGAAAAGGACAATGCACTCCAAGTTTTAAAGAAAAAATTGAAGATCCCAGGCACCGAACATGTTCAGTCTTCCGAGTTATTGTTCCTACAAGAAGAGAAATATAAGTTGCAACAAGAAATGATGGAACATAAAGGAAAAGCTGTCGAGTTGCAAGAAGAAAAATACAGATGGGAAGTCGAGAGGAGTGAACTGATCTCTCAAATTGCTTTGCTGAAAAAGTACCAGAACGAAGAAAAGGAGATCATGGAGGAGTTGATGAGTCAGACACCTATTGATGAAGATTTATCTATTGTGAATATTGACAAACCATTGAATGACTTCTCTGCAGATGGCTTGTCAATCCCTACGTCCCAGGTTAGCTTAAAAGAGGAAGAAATAAAAGAATTAAAAGCAGAGAATGAAAAGATCAAGTCTGAGTTGGACAAAGCAAATGAAAATAAAAATAAAATACTGCAGGAGGAGAATTAGCTGCAGAAAAAATTCAATGAACTTAAAGAGGAAAACATCGGGAAAGGCCCTCTCCAAGGGGTAAAGCACATCATCTGGGACACCTTGTCTATAGAGATTACCAAATTCCAGCACCATCTGAACTATATTGATGATCTATGCATTTTGATCAACTTGGCCCACCAAAGACTAAAATTAATGAATGAACACATGGAAAAAAGGCCCCTTACAACAACCCAGAACACATTGAATTTTTTAAATTCATTGACATATCAGAAATTACATGACATGAGAATAAAGGACAGAATATCAATAGTGCTATGGGCTAAGAAGTTCATCCACAAGCATCATTTAATGAAGACTATCCAAGACAGAGTGGATGAAATGGTTTCTCAAGTTAATAACTTCAAGCAGGTTTTCAAAGAGCTATTTGAGGATGGCCTGCCTTCCTTTTGGGAAGAGGAGGGACGGTTGTTTTCTCAGGAGCATTATCATAGTTTGTTAGTTCAGAGCTGCATGGACCACTCTAAATTTGATGATTTGGAAAAAGGCCTAACAGGAAAAGCTATTGTGGACAAATTAACAGAGGATTTTGAAATTTTTCAAAAGTTCCTGATGATCAGGAAAGGATTGCCCAAGGTGTCATATGAAGCATACATGGAGCTGGAAGTGGCCATTCAAGAAATGATGGAATGTGATATCCCAAGCTCAGAGCAATGGAAGGCCGTGGAAAGGTTCGGGAATACAAAGTACATCCTTCATTCATAGAGACAGGTGTTACGCGCCAAGGAGCTGACTAGACGAAGACATGTTATCAAGTCGATTTTAGCTTAATGATTTGTTAGGATTAAAGCTGTAGTTTATTCCTAAGAGTTAGGAATTCAGTTACAAGACTTTAATTAAGCCGATCATTCAGTTATGAATCTTCTTGGAAGATCAAACTATTTTATCTATATATTTGCATCTATTTTATAAGATGTGGGTTGGAACCCGTCCTGTTGTCGAGAATTTTGGAAAACATATATTTTTTTGAAGAACGAAGTTGAATGTGAATGAATTATCAGAGATTCATGCGTCATTTATATTACAGTCTGTACCTCTCTTTCTTTGTGATTGTTTTTTCTAGTTTTACACTCCATTCTGTTTCCTTCATATTTGAAATATAACGTTGAATGATTAAAACTCATGCTAGCTATGCTTTGATCATTGTTTCAAATATTTTATAAATCCTTCTGCTAAAGTCGATGTAGAATTCGTCATATGATGCTCTGTATTGATGGACTGTTCTCTTTTCTTCTATTCCAAATGAATCAATGAATGACTATGATTAAATGGTTACCTTGCCTTTGGTAAATTCCTGAACATGCAATTTTGTGGTATTTTTATCTATATGTGACTCCATGCCCAATGGTTCTGTGTATTGTTTCAACCATATTTATAATCTTTGAGTGTTGACATATATTTCTGGCCTTGTTAAATCTGTACTTGAGAGATCCCTCTCTAGAAAGAAAAGCCAGTTTCTTTCTAAAAATGGTTTTGCTGTTACTCTTGGGATTTACTTCTTACAACCTGAGTACATTCTGAGTGCTAACAAACTGGCGCCGTTTCTGGGGATCGAAAGTGCATATATTCCCTGGGAGAACGACAAAGTTTAAAGAAAGATTTCTGTGGGCAAACAGGAATTTTATCAGCAAAAGAGCTTGTATATTTGCCCTGGCGACTCCATTGGGGAGCTTGTTCAAAACTTAAGGAGTCATTCTGGCTTCGAGAAGGCACACGCGAGGTAACTCTGATATCGAAGTCTTGAAAAGTTTTGAAGACCCAGAAAAGCTATTTAGAAGAAAAAATAAAGAAAAGCTAGATTTTCCTTTGTTTGGTGCATCATCATCTCAAGATTCTCATATTGATCCAAAATGGGAAGTTAACATTGGAAAAAATATCTTGAAAACCAAATCTGAGTCTGACCTTAAGAATACTGAGTTTAATCCCCGTAGGTTAGAATATTACTTGTTGGATTCCCTTTGGAGAGATTTGCAACAAACCACAAAGGCTGAAACATTTACCTCTCAGAATACTCAAACCTCTTCAGTCCCTACGAATCCACCTAGACCAATGGCAGCCAGATTTGCTCCCCTGCGTTTGCCTGCTGTATTACATGATCTTCCTCTGAATTATTCCCAAAGAATTTCCTTATTTGATGGAGAAGGTGACATAACCGCAAAACAACATGTTGCCAAGTTTGAAGATTTCATTGACTTGGAAGAAGTTGATTATCCAGATGTTAAAATGCGGTTGTTTGCCCAAAGTTTGTCAGGTGAGGAAAATAAATGGTTTAAAGATTTGCCAAATGGGTCTATAGTGAATTTTCAGGCTTTCCAAAATGCTTTCCTAGATAGGTGGGATGATAAACAGAATCCTTTGCAGCTCCTATCTCAGTATAACAGTCTCAAAAAGGGAGGTTTTGAATCTGACCATGAGTTTTCTAGCAGGTTCATGAGGGTTTACAATTCCATTCCGTAAGACATAAAACCTTCTGCAGCCGCAGCTAAATTACATTACGCTGGAGCTTTTGATAATGACTTTGCATTTTCATTAAGAGAAAGAAAATCAGCGACTCTCGCTGCTATGTTTACAGATGCTCTAGAAGTAGAAGCAAATATGATGGCAAGTGGAAAGATGAAACATAGAGATATTGATAGAAGGAAAAAAGAAGATAATTTGCCTTCTACATCTTCTTCCGCTAGTGATGTCAAATTTGAAATGATGTTGAAAACCATGGAAAAGTTGATGGACAGATTAACTATGGATAATAGGGGATTCAATAGAGAACAAGCTGAGCCTCAAATTAGGAATCCTAATTTCAGAAGACTGAATCCTCTTGCCGCCCCCCAAAATCGGCAGAGAGATACGAGGAATCCAAGAAATCGGGAGGAATAGCCAATTCGTCCACCTTTTCCTGAAAATTATGTTGCTAATGAAGAAGATCCAGCTGAAAATGAGATTCACCTTTTTGGAGAACAGGATTCAGAGATCTATCTTACTGAAGAGGAGCATAACTTGTTCAAGCAAGAGGGTGGAAATGAAGAATTTGAAAGGGAGAACGAGTTGTATCAAAGAGGTTATTTACATGCTATGGATGATGTGCAGAGGAAAATCAGGTTGAGGAACAGGGATGTCCTCATAAATAAAGGGAAGGCTAACCCAAATCAGCCTTCTACTAGTTCTTTGAATGTAGAAAAGGGAAAATAACTACAAAAAGACTCTTTTGTAAATAAAGAGGTTGAAAATGGTGTACAAAAGGATAAAATAACAAAACAGGCGACTCCGGTTGATGTGGAAAGAAAAGTCGGTTTCTTTCTAAAAGTGGTTTTGCTGTTACCTTGGGATTTACCTTTTACAACCTTGGGTACATTCTGAGTGCTAATAGACTACAAAACTAAGAGTCAACCAAAAAATTTAGATCCTTCCTGGATAATAGTACTATCCAGAAATTCTCGAAAATACATAATTCCATGATCACATTGAACTGCCTATTTTGACAATTTGTCTATTCCGGTATTGTAAATATTAGAAATATGTGAAATAGATATTTGATTAAAAGATCTAAGCATTACTTTGACTCTTTTGTGCCAATGTATTAACTATAAAACCTGAAGGTTAAACTTTCCCTTCACCCATTCAATAATTACCTCCGAGTCACCAAAAATGCTTATTGAATCAATATTGTTTTTTATGGCAAAAAATAGGACTCCCCACAAGCCTAATAATTATGCTTTAGTGTTGCTTCCCATACCACCTCCCATCCATTAATTCAAATCGTGATCCTCATTGATCCAAACAACCATCCCACTCCCACATCTTCCCTCTACTTAAGAACCATCAAAATAACTAACAACGGAGTATAAATATGGCACAGGCTTATAAATATTTTTCTGAGCTTTGACCTTATCATTTCTTGAAAATTCCTTGAAGAAAGTTAAACTTTTTATACAACATTGAATAAAATTAGGCCTAATATTCTCAAATATGATCTTGTTTCGCATATTCCAAATGTCCCAGCTTATGAAGATAGGCAACAACCTATGGTTCCTTTCATTTAAAGACCAACTCTAGAAAATTTCTTCCAAATTGCAATCACCCCAAGAATATTTGATGTTCAAATCTCCACAAACACAAGACCAAACCTTTTTGTTGAAGACACAAGAGATAAAAAAGTGATCAACCGTATCATCTTCTCTTCTGCATAACATACAAATTCCTGGACCATTCCATCCTTTTTCCTTTAGATTTTTCCAAGTGAGAATTTTATTTTCCTGGAGAATCCTAAAAAAAACATTTTAGTTTTTGAGGTAAATACCACTTCCATAATTTTTCATTCCACCATTTTTTGTCGAAGTGATTTTGCACATAAACAATTGCTTCATAAGCCTCCTTTGTTGTAATCTTCCAGTTAAACTTGTTCCAAGTCCAAACAATCTTACCTTTTGCAAAGACAAGTCTAATACATGCGTTGTTTACAGAGTTTACATACCTGTCCCAAGTTACATCCCAGTTTCCTAAAAACTCGAAGTCTTTAGAATTTAGCCAATAACCAACCTTTAAAATAGACCATGATGGCCTCAAATTTGATTCAACATAGTCATGTTTAGGTCAACAAGATGATCTAAAATTCCTTATGGCATGATGTAGTTTCCATGGTCTCCTATAAATGAATCTACGCCCATACACGCACATACACAGACGCTTGCCATTGCAATTCATAACTACACTTTTAAAAGTAGGAGCATATATGAGGCATTCGTATTCACTTCTTAAAAAGGAGGTAAGTTAACAAAACGATAGAAAGAATTATGCGGGTGAACATAAAAGAAAATATTTATAACATTAGGGAATCCAAACATTACCTACACAAATTATATTGTTAGAGAATATCTCATCTTAGGATAACCCAAACTAAGAGTTATTCCTCTTCCTATAGGAGATAGTAATTCTCATTATCTAAACCAATAATATTCTCCTACCCTTTCTCTTCTAAACCAATAATATAATCCTACTCTTTCTCAATACCAAATTATGAGACAATAAATATAATACCTCATAAATATCTAAATCTATCTAAATACCTAAAGTGTTACTTAATCTTCTCTTTATTCGTACCAATTATTTTAATACCTATCTAGTCTCTAGTTCTATTCCAATCCTAAGGAGCAAAGGGAGTCAATATTCTAAGGAGTAAAATGAGCAACAAAATATCTTATGAAGTTAGAAGGTAGTTCTAATCTTATTTCTAAGTTAGGAGTCTAACTTGTGTAATAGGTGTAGTTGAGTCTTTCTTGAGTTCCCATATATTCCTATCCTATGCCTAATCACTAAAAACAACTCTTACCTTTTACACCTAATAAAAATTATATATATTATTTTATTTCCTAGGTCTTATTCATACTTAAACCTATATAGCCTTAATACTAAAAATCGTTAGAAGAAGAAAACATGTCGAGCTCATCTAAACACCAAGGCTTTAAGAAAATAAATGCTTGGCCATAATCAGTAGCCCTGGCCTTCCTTGAAGTAGGTATTAATTACGAGTCTGGAAGAACTAAGTCGATAGAATTTACATGTTGGATGATGATTTACAAAGATCCATTTTAACCCTAGATTTATCAAGCACCGAGAGGGATCAAATCCCTTGAGGTGCAAATTTATTTTAGAGTGCAAAACTTGAGGAAGAGTTTGCACCTTAAGGGATTTTATCCCTCTCGATTTTTTATAAATCCAAGGTTAAGATAGATATATATTGTTTTAAGAAGGTGATTTGAATGAAAAGTAAAAATGCTTTGAATTAATATAAATCAAGAAACTAAATAGAAAGTTAAAGCAACAAATGAAACCATTGAGATGAAGTGTACAATGAAGCTTCTAACCATGTAATGTGGTTATTTTCTATCATATCACGACATAATAACATATTCCATGTGTGCCCTAAGTGTCAATGAATGATGTCTTTCGAATAAATATTTTAGCATTTACATCGGCTTTATCAATATTTTGTAATTATTGGTGTTCACAACTTTGTAATGGGTTAATTTACTAATAGTGGAAGTACTTGATTGATCTAGGAGGATCTCCAAGATTGATCAAAATCAAAGTCTTAAAAAGGTGAACATAATCTTTCATATATGTAGAGCTCATCAATATTTTTCCGGCAACGTTCATTTCACGCGAAAACGGCCTCCGGACGTGAAAGTTATTGAGTTCTGAAAATATGGGAAAACATGTAAAAATGGTTAAAATGGCAAAAACAAGGTGCCACGTGGAATGCACAGTGGGAATAAAGTACAACCAACAAGTAAGTGACGTGGTAGCCCTGCAGGAGGCCACGTGGATGTGACATGGCAGACATGTGGACCAATGACAGGTTAACAAGTGGACCAATCAGGGCCTACCATGTGGCATCCCTATTGGCACTTAATGGAACAATTTCACAAAAATATGAGTTTGGTTGGAAAAATGGATGGCACTTAGTGGAACAATTTACCAAAAATGTGAGTTTGGTTGGAAAAATGGATGGATAGGATGGATATGCCAACACCGAGGCTTGAAACATGGAATATTATGCCAGCAGAACTGGAAGAACCAAGCCAACAATAACACGTTGAGCCAACAACTAAACGCCAACGGGAGAAAGCGAGGCCTGCAAGTTTGAACCTAGGACCTCCGAGGCTTGAAACATGGAATATTATGCCAGCAGAACTGGAAGAACCAAGCCAACAACAACACGTTGAGCCAACAACTAAACGCCAACGGGAGAAATCGAGGCCTGCAGGTTTGAACCTAGGACCTCCGAGGCTTGAAACATGGAATATTATGCTAGCAGAACTGGAAGAACCAAGCCAACAACAACATGTTGAGCCAACAACTAAACACCAACGGCGGAAAGCGAGGCCCACAGGTTTGAACCTAGGACCTCTGATTCCCAATGCCACATTTTACCAATGGGCCACAAACCAATCCGTTGGTACATATTGGTGTTTATTATTTAAGAATTTGGTGCGGGTTTTTGGGTCAAAAAGGGGTGCGTGGCCTCTACATTTGGCATCCCAAAACACCTTAAAAACCCTTGTTTTGAGCCACGAGAGACAGAGTTTGGTGCCCAAAGTCTACATAGATCCCTAGGTGGGAAAATGTACATAAAGTATAGAATCCGTACGATATGTACAATGCAAAAAAAACATTTCTCGATTTGAGTGGCAGAGGAGGCCTCGGGATAACCAGGTCAAGTTTATACTCACTCTTCTTAGAATTTCGAGAGGAATGCAGTGGTGCAATCTATTTCTGGGTTTTTCTGACATAACTCAGATGTTGTTCCAGAACTCACGTATGTAATCTTTTGAAGTCTTAATAAGAATGGCCTTCTCATTGGAAGTGGCCTGGAGACGTATCCTAAGAGGGGTGAACTCCGTTATCAAATGCTATATACAAATTTCATGGTTTGCATATTTTTTTATTTTCTTATGTGATTCGATTAAGCACTTAAATTTATCTTTTTAAAGTCTTTTATAAAGTTAATAATTCCATTTTTCACATGTAATTTATATGGTTAAAAAATATCCTAAAAATTCATATCATTGATCTATCACGTGCCTCACAAATTTTTCGACGTGATTGAGAGAGTTGAATTTTCTTCTTTCTAGTTGATCCCAATTTCACATACAGACTACCTTTCAGTAAGAGAGTTTCCAGAAGTGTAATATAACTCTTAGTTCATTGCACTAAAATCATATGCAATTTTCAAAGATGTGCTTTGTGGATTCGATATGATTGGAAACTTATGTCTTGGTTATTGCATTTTATTGCCATTTATTTTATAAAAATACTTTACTTTTCAAAGTCAATTTTTTTGGCATTTGATTACACATTAACATTCACATAAATTCCTAGAGGATAAGAATTTGTATTCACCAAAACCATTCATGTGGACATTAGATTCTTTATAAAAAAAATCCCTTGATGTTTGCATTGTTTATTATTTATTGATGGAATTGTCCTATCCAAGAATATGAGCATGGTAATGCACAATCTCACTCTAGATATATCTTAACCTTAATATATTAAGTGTCAAGAGGGATCAAATCCCTCGAAGTGTAATCCCCTTTTAGAGTGCAAGACTTGAAGAAGGCTTTTCACATTGAGAGATTTGATCTCTCTTGGTGCTTGATAGATCCAAGTTTAAGATGGATCTATAATGATATATATCCTGACCAACATTAAAATTGCAGTCCTTTGTTTCCCATCCTACACCTTTTTATATACAATTTTAATAAATATGTGATTCAATTTGAAATATTTTTATCTCATTTGTGTAAATAAAATTTACCATTCTAAAGTATAAAATGATCATGCCTTTGGATAAAAGAATTAGAGAACGACAACTAATACCTTCATAAAATTTGCATGCCCTAAAACAATAATTGAATCATGACATTGATTATCCCTCAACTTGTTTTTACCTAATAATTGTCATAATCCAAGACAACACAACAAAATAATGATTTTTAAACAAAGTAACTCAAATCCTCAAACTTCCAAACATGTAGAAAACGAAGTAATAAATTACAAAAGATCTTGCTATAATATGTTTGTAAAAGTTTCCATAAAATAACGTTAAAAAAAACCATAAATACAATCAGATTGAGAAAGGTTCTCTTTGAGATTCTTTCCACTATAAATATCTTAATAATAAAAAACCATACAAACTTTTATATACATCCCATTCTATTATCGAATGATATAGCCTATATCATTCAAGGCATAGTCCTCAAAACTTATCATTGTTTTCCGTGAAACAACATAAAGTAACTGAAACCCAAAATAGGGACAAAAGACAGATAGTTGAAGTTATTAAACTCTCAATTCACCTGATTCAATCATGTTCCCATTAAGCAAGTCCTAAAATAGTATATATCCACGCTTAGCTCCAATGGCCTTATTTGATAGTGCATATGCTTCATCATTGAATTCCCTGTAAATATGATGAAGAGGGGTCCTTGGGAAGGAATCCAATAGAATTCTAACTCTTCTCAGCGAGTAAGACAAGTCCATTGATTGAATGAGATGCACCTGATTGAACCAATCTATGATGAGTTTGGAATCCCCCAAAATATGATAGATATGAAGATTCTTGTGTAGAGAAAACCAAAGTATCCCCCATAAAGCTACTAGTTATGCATTTGTTTTTGTTCCAAAGTCTACTACCATTCTCAATCGAAACAAGTGATTCATATGCAACTTAATCCCCATCCCTTCCCTGCACTCACCCTTTTTTTCATCCCAATCGAAGTAACCAGTCGCTACTGATCTATCACTAAAAGGGGGATGAGTCACTCTAATAGGACAAAACTTATAACCAGATTCAAAGTCCTTTAGCCTTGTCAAAATATTGACACAGACATGAGTAGAACCCAGTTGTTTTTCCTGAAAAATAACCAAATTCCTTGCTCGCCAGATTTCCCATAGAGTTGCAAATGGTGCATCCACCAAGAAAGGATGAGAATCCTTCCATCTAAGTAAATTTGCCTCCAAATTGCCAGTGTCTCACTTAAAGGTGACATGTATACTCTTCATGAGTTAATTCTAGACATCAATAAAAAAATAACAATCTCCAAAGATATGTTCCACTGTCTCCAAAGTTGTGGGACAAAAACAACATCTACCCGACCCAAATAAGCCTCTTTTCTGTAAACCATCCCATGTCAAAATTTTCTTCTTTAGTGCCAACCATATGAAACACTGAATTTTGATAGGGATCTTCCCCTTCCAAATGGATGACATCCACCAAGAATGAGACTTGTGTAAATGTTTATCCGCAAGCACATTATAAGCAAATAAAGTAGTGAGTTCTCCCCTTTGCTTGTTTAGGAACCACACGATGTTATCCCTGCTATCAGTTAATTGTGTTCCTTCCAATGTTAAACTAGTAGTGAAGTCCTCCCATTCGATATCCCAATCTCCTTGCAAATGAAGTTCTTATGTTGAATACCAACTAGTTTCATGTTCTCCATCTACCGTTACCGCCTCCTTGATTACTACTATGTTTCTTTGGTGGAGGTGCCTAAGAAGATCCACGGAAAGAGAGAATTTATCTAGAAATACGATAATGGGATAAATCCCTATGATTACTTGAACACCCCTTCTGATCAGCTAGCCAATATTTTGTGTAATAAAAGGAAGCATCCTTACAAGACTTCTCCAAATCTTAGATGTGGTTGAGTAGTTCTTGTAATAGTTTCTAAGCCAAATAGCCAGTGGAACATTCTTCAAATATTTGCACCTAAACACTTTACCCCACATACATGTATCAAAGAGACAGGTGCCAAAGGATTTTGGCACATAGAGCTTGGTTAAAAAGACTAAGATTATTGATCCCCCAACCACCAAGGTATTTTGATTTTGAGAGAGCATCCCACTCAACAAGATGGTATTTATTTCCCTTCAATTTACCATCCCACAAAAAATGAAATATCATTTTCCTTATGTTGCCAATGATTCCTTTCGGAATTTATACAAAGAGATCCAATATATTGGAATACATTGCAAAATAGTAGTAATAAGTAGCATCCTTCCTCCTAAATAAATCCAGCGAGATGTCTACATGTCTACATGTCCATCTTCCATCTCATTTTTTTAAGAACCCAAATCCAATCACCTTTCTTATAGCCATTAGGTTTGAGGGAAAAAACTAAATATTTAAAACCCTTCTCTAAGTCTACCATCTTGAATGGAAAAAGGACGATACAAAATCAATGGTCTCCTGGTCATGACATAAAAAAGAGAAGCTCGATTTATGTGAGCTAAGTTTTATTACCACTTTAAAAGAGTGGTAATGATAAAAATGCATGAGATGAAGCACAAAGAGATATACGAAGGATCAAAACCATTTAAATTGAGGATCTAGTTTATCCCTGGAAATAAAAAAAGGGTAGTGTACCAGGTGCCTACCTTAATTCTAGAGAATTCGTGTACCAAAAAGAAATGTGGTGGTGTTGCTGCAATGCAGTCATTGGAAAGTTGATACGTTGTTGTGTCTGCCTAGAAATTCGAGATCCTTAGCATTACTCAAACCAAACTTGCATGCAAGAAACCAATATAGCCATTGTTAAATAAATATATGGATTGTCCCAAAACTTGATGCAATGGTAATCCATGTCCATATTATCTATCTCTCTCTTGTGTTACCACTACCACCCTCACCCATAATTTTTCGACTACACTCCAATTCAATTCAAAAAGAAATACCATGACATTCCAAAAACACATTCATGCAATAATTTAAACAATAGTCCACTACCATAGAAAGGAACTAATAAAATTGGCATTTAATCCTATTTTGTTGCACTTTGTTATGTGGCCTTATTAGCGCACACACATATTAATTGCAATTTTATTATACATTGTTTTACTTTGGTGTGAGTTAATATTCGAAATATGCATTGTGGTATGAAATAAATACTAACATCTAATATTGATTTTTTTTCAAAGCACTGTAGTAGATGGCCCGTAATGCCCCTTCATAGTGACACTTTTGACTTACCACTAACCCAGTCAATTCCTATGGGGTCAAGTGGAAAATCAATAATTAATTTGGAAATTAATTTTTTCCTATGGTTTTATTACTACATTAAATAAAATTATGAAATAGATGCAGGGCCAAAAATTTTGATTAAATTTTATTAATGTAATTTTCTAACAAAATTCATGAGTTAGAAATTACTTAGGTGGCCATGAGGGCACAAAGGATAATAAATGCTTCAATTATGAAAATTAATAAAAGAATGAAAGCAAGGAAAATCAACAAAGGAGGTTTCCTTGATATTTTTCCTTAGAAAAGCAGTCAAAAGCAAAAAGGTAAGGCAGGAAAAAGTAGGAAAGTAGGAAAGCAATAGGAAAAGCAAGAAAGCACAATGAAGGATAAAAACAACATGAAAGCATCAAGGCAACTCATACAAAGCCAAAAATATCACATTTCATTCAAGGAAATGGTGCACTTGATGAGTTTGACTGGGTCCACATGTGCCTAATATTCCTCATGACATCTAGAAATTGAATTCCAAGAGACAACTCATATTTGGAGGGGAAAAGAACCAACTGATATCTAGAAGAAGAATTTGTCAACTCCATTTCACATCTTTTGTCATTTTGAGATTTTTACTTAGAGGGATTGTAATGTCCCCAAAAATTGAAATTTTTGTTTTTTATTAGGCTAGTAAAAACTACCTAAACGGAACATTATTCAACTTGCGGAATATAACATACTCTAGTTGTACCATTGTTTGCTCCTAAGTTGTTCTTACGTTCTATCATCTTATTTTCAGTTATACTTGTTGCTGTGTTTTAATTAAGATGTCGTAATACTAATTACTACATTGTTCTTATGGTTATACATTATTGTGTTTGTGTCGTTACTTGATTTCATGCTTCACTAATTTCTGCATAGTCTTACTTGTTATGTATATGGTTCTAACTAAACTTTGTTTCTGGAACTAAAGTGGGTGGAGTGGTGGGACTAGTTCTCCCATGATAGTCTGAGAGGTAAAGTGTTCACTTGACTATCAGGCTTACTTAGTTCTATTGAACTAAGGCACCTCTTCCACTATATGCAGATTATACTTAGCGATGGGACTTGTTTCTAAGGAATGTTGAATGTGTGGATCATTAACATACCTACTGTTTGTTATTACGCTTCCGTATAGATTTAGATTGATAGAAAGGTAATTGCTATCTTCATTAATTATCTAACCTAAATGAATTATCTATATGATACCTATCATTCATTATATTTTTATTTCATGTTTATGTTATTATAAGAATTAACATATCTCTTGTTTTTATTGGCAGGTTATAACTTAGTTAGAGATCAAACTTGGATTTTATTCATAGCAATGATACCATGGCATATGCCATGGTTTCTAAGCATTTAAGCTTAGAGAGCATATATATGCAATGTAATAAGGCTTAAGCCTATGGTCTAAACGATACATGTCATATGCTATACCTTGTACATTGTGAAAAGACTTTGGGTTAGCGTATATAATATATGGTGTACACATTATACTATACCTTGTATTAAATATTAGGGTGGTGAGTTATATAATAGGGTTTGACTCTTATGCAATGGGGTTTAAGGATTGCATGGGAATGGAGACCCACATTAATGTAACGAATGTAAACTATGGAAAAGTGGGTTTTGGTTTGGTAGTTGACACCAGGCTGGCATCATTAATGCTTCTTGGGTTTTAGGGCAGCCCAAGCTTAGGGCTTGGCTCCATGAATAGTTTGGTCATTTCACTTGGTCTATGGATGGTTGTGGTCTCGGCTCTGCACTGCGAATGGAGACGACGCCCTGGTTACGAAGGTAAGCTTTGTTGGTTTCTTTCCTGCATTTGATGTTTTTTTTCGTGGCTCCTTCTTTGTCATACTTCTCATCCTCTTCGTGTTGGTGGTTGCAGGTGACAGGGTAAGCGAGGAGTGGGATGGCTCGGAGCTCGCAACTAGCTCAAAAATGAGGTCGTTGTAGTCATGGTAAGCCTATTACACAAGCATAAGCTTGTCATCTCTCGGCATTGTGGGTAGGAATGGGTTATCACGCTGTTGTTTGGGTTTTTCTGTGGGATTTCAATTCGCCTTTGGGCCTGTGTATGCAAGGTTTGGGTTTGTAAATGGATGTGCTGGTAGCAGAGAAAGGAAAACCTTAGGCTATTAATAAACTTTGCATTTTGTTTACGTAAATTCATATTTTTAATTTGGGGGTTTTAAGCCTAGTAAGCACCATTGCTTGCAATGGTGCCATGGCCCTTGGCAAGACTGTGTAAACTTCGATTTCATACTTTAATGGTGACTGTGTAAATAATATATCTCCTGGGTTTTTGGAAATGGTTAATAGACTAGATTGTGTAATATTTTATGTTGCGATAGATGTTTTAATAAGCTTGTGTTATATGAGGCATTTTCCCGCGTGGATACTCTGTGTATAATTGCTTGTATTTATTCCTTAGGGTTAATACTTGACAGCGTATGGGTTGATGGCCATGTTGTGTGTGGCATGAGCCCTTCCCATGGTTGCTGCGATAGCTTGGTTGGTTGCAATTCTTACTGTTTCGTTTTATTATTGTGTATGTGGAATGCAGAAGAGCCATGGGTGAAACCTACTATGGCTATCGTCATTGTAGGTTGACTTTTAATGGATTGTGTATTTGGTTATTTATGGCTGAGGCCGTGCTTACAGTGTGGGTGCATAAACTAGGGTCTTGCGACCTTGCTGTAGCGAATGTACTTGATTAATAAGCTTGCATACCCTCTGTGTATAGCGTGGTCTTGATTATTGTAAACAAATACTCCATAGGGTTCAAATCCTGGTCATGGTGGATGTAAGGATTATTTTATTAGAATGGAGGGTTAAGTTTTGGGCTTAGGTGCCCACAGGATTCGATTCCTTCCCTCTCCTGTATAAAAACTTGGGCTGTGTAAAAGATTTATGGTGTAGTTGTAAAGAAAACAATTCATGTGTATTACTGTAATTTCAGGGTTTTAGTTGGTTATATGCATGGTTAATTAAATGATTACTGTTATGTATTTCATGTTGTGGTTTTTATTACGGACTGGACTTAGATTTATATACCCACAGGGGTCAATACTACGACCTTTGTGTAATTTAAGGGTTTTGAGATATTACTTGGTTATGTTAGGTGATGGATGTGAGAAATATAAGATGGGACTTTTTAATGATTTATGCATACGATTATGAAGTTGTTTATTAAAATGTTTAAGACTGTAAATATTAAATAGTGAAAAGAGATTTGATCTTGACCAAAGAATGGTCATGATACTTAGTTTGTTCATTGTTTATGATGATGCTATTTTTAATGGAATGATTTAGTAATTAGCTTGTATTTAAATATGCAGACCTTGAAAGGTCTTTACTGGTTTATTTATCTTAGAAATACTTATAGTCTGTACTTAGTTGATTAGATTCATAATTCTATTTAAGTCTGTTGATGTATATATATATATATATATAGTAATATATAAGTATAAACTTACAACCTAGATAATCTAAGATATTATCTACAAACTGAATTACTATATATATATATATATATAGTAATTCAGTTTGTAGATAATATCTTAGATTATCTAGGTTGTAAGTTTATACTTATATATTTATATAGTAATTTACCTCTGAACTAGTTTATTTAAATCTAAGACATGCATCTGCTGACAAATGGAATATGTCAATAGAGTATAAAGACCAAAAGAGCAGATAAGTAATAGATCTGAAATAATACCTAGTTTGTACTTAACCCAGCTGCAACAGTAAAACTAATACAAGAATTTAAAACCAGCGTGTAGAACCCTTGGTAAACATTTATAAATGAATTAAAGTTGCAGAAGTAAACTAATAAATAAAACCTGGATAAATCTGGTATAGAAAATCACTTACAACATAGGGTTAGTATTTAAAAATGCTAACCCTAGCAAATTTTAAAAAGAGAAACAAATACATAGGGTTAGGAAATGAAAGGAAAACATTTTCCTAACATAGCCAACATTTATTATGGAAAAATGGAATAGGAAGTCTAGGGCTTCATACTTGTAACTTGAAGCTCTTTTAATGGCTGAACCTGCACACTCAAATAACCAGCATTAACAATTCAAAGTCAGATATGACGTCTGTTTTGATGACCAAATCACTTGGGAACTACCACGTTCCACCCAACCATGACCCACAACTATTCCTGGTTTTAATCCGGATCCCCCCGAGCTGGAATCCAACAAGCAAGTAGATTAGAGCTCCTAAGGTAGGGTTTCCTATCTGGTATATTGGGTCTGGATCAGTTCTCCTTTTCCCTTCTAGGAAAATGTTCTCCAAGAATTTACTTGACAGCAAAACAGGCAGAAAATGACTCCTCCAAATGATAGATTAGAACCCCCAAGCCTTTCCTTGGCTTGATTCTTTATAGACAGACTTTTCAGTCAAAGGGACAGTTAAATCAAGAAACCTTAGTTTCTTGATTCAACCCTTTTTAATTACTTTGGGTAATTTTTAATATTTTAACTTAGGAACTTTCAACTAGTTCCCAATTAGACTTTTGTAGGTATTGGACTATTTATTATCTTTAAATAATAAATAATATTGGATGGAGCTTTTCTTTCTTTCTTTCATCATTAATATTATTATTATATTTATTCTTTATACATCCCATGTATAAAATACATAATAATATAACACTTGTTAACATTTGTCTTTGGGCATAATATACCATGATCCCTAGACTTAATTACACTTCTTCATTAAGGTCAAACAGGTAGATGGTTGGCTCTACTAAAATAGGAAACTCTAAACATCCTTGCATGTTGGATTTCCCTCGTATAACATGGTAGTTATTCAGTACTTGATGAGAATACATAAATTCAAATTTTCATTTAATCACTTATAAATAAGTATCATGAGATCAATATTTTTCTCGAGTCGTTTTCACTCGAAAGTTATTAAATTCTTTTCAGTAACCCCTAGCGCTTACCAGAGCCCATACTCAATGCTTTAATAAGGAGTTACAAACTTAGTGGAATTCCAGAGCTCTTCGCTCAACACTAATGCTAGTATGTACTTATATGATACACTTAGGGATACAATGGCCAAGGATCCGATGCTCCGGAGCTTATGCTCAACATCAACATGGAAGGATCCAGGGACTATGCCCAACACTTCCAAATCTTATCTTTTCATGTGCTCCAGAGCTTCTCGCTCAACACAAATGTAAGTACTCATGTTCTCCAGAGTTCCTTGCTCAACACAAAACATTAATTACCCATGTTCTCTAGAGCTCCTTGCACATCAAAAAACATTAATCACCCATGTGCTCCAGAGCTCCTCGCTCAACACAAAACATCAATTACCCATGTTCTCCAAAGCTCCTCGCTCAACACAAAACATCTCATCAATCTTGTGCTTCAGGGTCCACGCCCAACACAAACAATCATATATATATAATCAAGAATTGTCTTACGCCCAATATATAAAACAAATCCTCATGTTCATATGCAGTGGGGTCTTCGACCCAATATATCAAAATAAAATATCAAGTCAACATCATAATCAATAGGCATATGTCTATAAGTGTTAGTCCAAAATTTGGGATATTACAGGGATCTAAGCTTTTCAGAGTCCTGGGTGATGTCCCCCTTGCTAGCATTGGGTGATGTGCCCCTTCGCAATCAGTGATTCAGTTGGAAGATTACGAGATCCTTTAGTTGGAGGTTCTGGAAAATACCCTACATCGCTTTTCATGGGGATTAAATTTAGCCTATGATATATATTTTCAGGTCTGATCTGTGCATCCAAGGTGTTGAAGTCAATTTCTTGAAGAAGAAGGAGTTTCATGTGTGATATTGCAGTGCCTAGTATAGTTTTTGTGAGCATTGTGCTAAGAAGGGTGCACCTATGCTTCAAGGTAGTTGTTGTTGGATACCATTTTTATTTTATTTGTTTAATATCAATTGGATATCATGCTTAGATTTTGGGAGACCAAGTACTATAAAGAAGATCCCATTTCCTTGAGCAGTTTTCTTAGATTATTTCTATGTAACTTCTCTAAGACTGTGGCCATTATTATTCCAAATATTTTGGGAGTCATACACTAGTTTTGAATTTCGCTATCTTAAATCCTCTATCCTTGAACCTTATTGAGTTTCCCATGTTTCAGACCATTTAATCCTACATATATTTCTAGTTAGGTACTTCTAGGATTGCACTAAAAGTTTTGGAGGTTCCACATAATTCCTGGGGAAATTGCCTCCTATCCTTTGGTTTATCCAAGGTGGTCTACCCAAGTGTGATGCACTCTTGAATGTGCAACATTTGAAGTAAGACAACTGAATCACTCTATTAGGATCCAATCTTTGATATTTATGGGTGGTTTAGGGTTTGTAGATACCCTTAGTAACTTGTCTAGGAAATTAATCCACCCAATGTTGTTTTGGAAAAGGTTTTTTTAAGGCTAGTCAAAATTGCCAGTTTTGAGCTAGTGTGCCTGAAACTATCTATTTGGTTACATTACAGTGGTATCAGAGCATGGACCTCTGTACTTGTGAGTAGAAATACCAATATCCATAAACTCTCCATTGAATAAATATAGCAGAACACAACTTCAAGTTTGCAACCCGGTGAGGCTTGTACCAATTACTGAAGATGATGATGTTTTTTAGCAGCATGAAGAGGAAGAATCATTTTATAATTATGAAGAAGCCATCTATATTGATGGAGGAATACCAAGATATGAGGATGATGGTTAATTTTATGACATAAAATACAGAGAAGGTAGAATGTTTGAGCCACCAATGGCTAGGCATGTTGATCGAAGAGTGTTACCCACTTTCCTCCCTCCCTCGCCAGTAGAAAAGAAGGAGTCCACTTTGGAGGAGCTAATTCAGAGTTGTGAGAAGAATGAAAAAAATTGCAACAAATTATGAAGTTTGTTTCTTCACCAAGGGGAATGCAATTCTTTGAAATACTCTTCTTTGGTTTATCTCCAAAGAAAGTTTCAAAGAATTTATATGAAGAAAGTGGCCTAGGGAAGGGTAAATCCATGATTGAAGATTAGTCTTTGTAGGATCATAAAGAGGGTATAAATCATCATATATGTTTCCTCCATGAAGAATATGAAGCAATATATCCCACGTCATAAGAAGATACCCAAATGGAGGAGCATAAGCCACTATAATATGGCTACAAAATGGAGGAAGACCATGCAGAAGCAAAGATTGAAGAACTTGAAGCCAAACCTACATCCATCTCTACAGAAGAAGAGCACATGAGAGGTGGCCTAGGATCCAATCATATGGCACAAAGGTATGACTATAATTCTTATTTTTTTAGAAATAAAACTCATTTGTATCATTTTGAGATAGTAACCACTTTCGGTGAGAAGGGTAGCATGGTAGAAATTTCCAATGTTGGGAATTTTGGTGTCAAAGATTATTTCAGTGAGAGGGCCAAATTAACATATGGGATTTTGCATGAATCTCATGAGTAGGATGCAACCACCTATGTTATCACACACAATTTTTAGAGGATTCCCTTGTATGACTTTGAGATTCAATTCTTAGTGTCAGAAGAAAATATGTTGCAGGTATTGGAAAGAACCAATGGTGTACATAAGTTTGTTGAATACCTTATGAGGAGGACCCAATTGGAGGAGAAGCATAGAGGCTTGGTTGAAAGGATATCTAGTACTAGGTTATGAATCATAAAAGAAGAAATGGTAAGAATGAAATCAGGTTACTTGCAACTCTTAATGGATAGAAATATTTCTCTCAATATTGTCGAAGACAAGGCCATGGAGTTGGAGCAACTTCATATGGAGTTGGGAGGGTCACATGTTTCCTCCAAAACCATGAAGTTGGAAGGGTCACATGTTTCCTCCAAAACCATTGTAAATCATATTTCTATGGTGGGTGACAACCATTATTTGAGAAAAGAACCACAAGAGAATATTGTACAAGAAGAACATTTAAACTTGCGGCAGGTTGAGGAACGAATTGCCTTGGAAAATGTTGTCCAAGCATGTGTTCCTATTCAAGAGGACCATGAAATTCCTTTATCCAAATAATAATTAGATATGATAAATTTGGTTGATTACATCCCACTTTCATCGAAAATCAAAGAATCCTATTCATCCATTGATTGGGTGGGTAGATACATAACTGAAATGCAGACCCAAGGGTGTGCAAGACTTGCTCACATTGGTAAGTGTTAATTTTTCATTAATGATGGATCTATTGATGCATTGGATATTGTTATGTTTTGTAAGCATAAACCAAGGCATATATTGCTGAAATATAATTCCTTCCCTACACATCGATTCATACCTTGGGGGAGGGAATACATAGCAGATGAGGTGTTATCTCATGGCATGAGAATCATTGTGAAACATGAGGACATTGTGGGGGATACTGAATGTCTCACCACCATTCAAGGCATAAGTATGAACTACTTACATCATCTTTAATATATTGAGAAGTCACTACAAAAGCATGAGAATATTCTTGAATATTTTCCACCTGGTAGACCACTTGATAAAGGAGCGAAGCACAAGATCAAGTTGAAGGAGGGTACACCACCTAATATGATCCCATCTTCAAAGCATCCCATTTATTTGGAAAGAAGAAACTTGCATACACATGGAAGACACCATTCCATATATGGCATAGTCATCCTAACCATCATGCATGTAATGGCTAAGTCTAGTCAACACTTAATGGAGAGCCAATGTGTGGTTAAGGTTGATCACAATAGTTGGATGTGTTTAATGACACAAAAAGAGCATAATGTCTGGAAACAAATATTGGTAAGAGAAGTTCAAGTCTATACTTTTTTTCATGAATGCAAGAAGGGAGAAAATAATCTAGTAGTAGATGCACTTCTCTCCCTAATGGAAGATTCACTTGATTGGGAAAGTCATCTAGTAACAGAACATTCCAAATGCAAATTTGTATATGATCTATTGAATGGTCAGTTCCAAGAGGAGAGGTTTGAAACAATGGATGAAGTCACCTCTTGGGTGCCAAAACCAGTTTTTATGAAGGAATTTATGGGGGTTTCCCATGATTCGATCCTAGTTGAGTATTCTCTTAAAAAGGGAGTAAAATCTCCACAAAATATCCCTCAACCTTGTAAACATATGAAAAGGATAAAAGGAGAAAGTGGAAGGCACATTCAACAATTCCTTGAAATGGGATTCAAAAAGCTCCATGTGAGTCTAATTGCATCCATAATAATTCTAGAAAAGGAAAGGACTGGAATGCACAAGGACAAGTACTTCCCCAAGTTTAATGTCCACATTGGCCATCACCAGTTTAGCTTGAAGGGAGAAGTTCTATAGGAGGCCACTACATGTTTTCATTGTGGCCATTATGGATCCTTATTCATAGCCATTGAATTCGCTAATGCACAATTTACACCCTAGTATTGCATGTACAAGGTGTTTGGTAAGCATATTTGTTTAAAAGGTGTTTGGTAAGCATCTTTGTTTAAAAGGTGTTTGGTAAGCATCTTTGTGAGTATGTATTAATTTTTCTTGATGACATTTTGATTTATAGTAAGATTTGGGAAGAATATTTGCACCATTGGGATATTGTACTAATGTTTATCGAAGAGAAACATTTATATGATAAGATGTCCAAATGTGAGTTTGGAATGATTGAGATCATGTATCTTGGTCATATGATTAGGAAAGGTGATGTCAAATTTCACATGAAGAATATTTTGGCCACTCTTGATTGGACAAACCTAAAGAACTTAATTGAGTTGGGAGAATTCAACTTCCTTACTACTTTCCACATATCCATTGGAAAGTCTCCTTCCAAAGCATGGTATTGGTATGGAGTTCCTAACCATTTGGATCAGATGTTTGGAGGTTGCAGAGTACAAGAAGCAAGAGATTGGATACAAACAAATAAAGGAAACTTAGAGGCTACCAAGGACAAGTTACAGATAGTCCCAAATTATCCAAAGATTTATGTAGACAACAACCAAACATACTGAGAATTCCATGTAATTAATTTGGCACATTTAAAGTCGTAGCCATACAAGCAATTTACCTTGAAAGGAAAGATGGTTGCAAAGTTAAATTCAATGTCCCATGGTCCATTAAAAATTGTGAGGAGCATAAGA
The DNA here is from genome assembly GCA_001517045.1 of Pseudotsuga menziesii. Taxonomy (NCBI): domain Eukaryota; kingdom Viridiplantae; phylum Streptophyta; class Pinopsida; order Pinales; family Pinaceae; genus Pseudotsuga; species Pseudotsuga menziesii. The sequence continues at coordinate 195,525 of LPNX010713085.1, forward strand.
TAATTTTCTTGTGAGTTGGATCTTCTAGAAAGGATCAAGGTACACCATGCATTTCATGTTTATTATCTCGTGCAAGCGGTTGTACCACAAGTGACAGTATCAAGGGAGATTCCTCCATTTGACGATGAAGGAAAATTGGTTCTTGTTCCTAAGAGGATTTTGCAGCCAAGTGAAACAAATATGAGAAATAGGACCATCAAAGAATATCTTGTTAAGTGCAAAAAATATGCCTAGTAAAGATGCAACATGGGACGAAGAGAAAGTTTCACAACAACCAGGATTGCAATTGCTTGAGGAAAAGCAATCTTGGGCGGGGATGACTCTAATGTCCTCTCCATAGTGACACTTTGTACTTACCACTAACCCAGCCAATTCCAATGGGTTTAAGTGGAAAATTAGTAATTAATCTGGGAATTAATTTTGTCCTATGGTTGTATTGCTACATTAAATAAAATTATGAAATAGATGTAGGGTCACAATTTTGATTACATTTTATTAATGTAAGTTTCTAACAAATTTCATGAGTTGGAAATTGCTTAGGTGGCCATGAGGGTGCAAACGATAAGAAATGCTTCAATTATGAAAAGTAATAAAATCATGAAAGAAAGGAAAATAAGAAAAGAGGTTGCTTTGATATTTTTCCCTAGAAAGGAAGTCAAAAGTAGAAAGGCAGGAAAAAGAAGGAAAGTGGTAGGAAAAGAAGGAAAGCAACGAGAAAATGAAGAAAGCACAGTGAAGGATAGAAACAACAAGAAAGAATCAAGGAAACTCATCCAAAGCCAAAAAAAAATCATAGTTCATTCAGGGAAAGGGCGCACTTGATGAGTTAGACTGGTTCCACATGTGCCTAAGATTTCTCGAGACATCTAGAATTTGAATTCCAAGAGACAACTCATCTTTGGAGGGAAAAAAACCAACTGAGGCCTATAAGAAGAGGTTGTCAACTTCATTTCACATCTTTTGTCATTTTGATATTTCGACTTGGAGCTATAATATTTCCAAAGGCTTGGGTGATGTGTGTTACGAAGAAAACTTCCTATGGCTTGGGGTGTACCACAACAGACAGAGAAACCACAGAAATCAATCCCTTCCCAATATGCAAGAGAAATAAAACATCTAACACTAAAGGATCTCGAAACATACCTTATTCCGGACCGTTGAAGTAGATCCCCGTTGAGCTTTTTCCAATCTCGCTTGCTTTAGCAATTTACTCTCAACAACAATAAACAAGGTGAGCATGCTATATAATATAGTGTTAGGCCTACTCTAGCATATATAATCAATAATGCATAAGCAATTAAATGCATCCATGGATTCAATATTCATTTAAATGCACATCATTGGACAGGAAAATATATTTCTATTAATAAAATCAGAGATTACACAAGTGAAAACCTCTGTCGGCATGTCTGTGAACCGGAGAAACTGAGTCCTCCACCTGGGCCTCCACCACCTCAATCCTCCATCTCTCGATAGCAAGCTCATAAGCAAAGGCATGCTTGGGAAGAACACAAAGTGCTCCAAGGGACAAAGGGATGCAGACTCAAGCACAAGCAAGCTACGACAACAATGGACTATAGTTTTCTTGCTCTTTAATTCCTCCTCTTTAATGTATCCAAGGGGTTCCTTATATAGAGCTTCAATGGGGGTAATGGAAGGTCAAATCCGAGCGATCTCGAGGCATATGGAAGCCCAAGAGACAAGTGACTCGGATCCACATCAAGGAAAACTCCAAAAATATTTGGACTTATGCACACATCCCTATGTGCGTGGGTTTAAGGGTAATATCCATGTATATACGCGATAAAGGGATTAAAAGTTGCGTACAACAAATAATAGGTGTTTTTAGGGATGATCTTGGAAACATCAAAGGTACAAAAATGGTCCATGGGGTCCAAAGAGTTTGCAGAGGGACAGGGAAGGCCATAAAAGTGTGATCAACCATGTGTGGTAAAATCAGCTGTAACAGATGCCCCCTAATGTGTGAGATCGGAGGGGTAACATGATGGCTGAAATACATTTTAAATCCATCCCAAAAGTGGAGTGATGAAGAACCAGGTGGAACAACCATCCATCTATCAGTATAGTACAATAATCAATCTCTGCATATGACTGCAAATACATATAGTAGTCCCGGATACATAAGAGTACAATGGCCATGAATAGGCATGATATACAAAATGTGACATGTTTGGTCATCGCCACACACAATATAAAATAGATCAGAATCTCCATGACGAAGATATACAAAGGATTAAGATCTCCATGAAAGCTAAAGATATACAATGGATCAAGATCTCCATAATGGTTGAAGATATCTAACATACACTGGAATCAAGTCATGAGAGTTGAAATCTCATGAACACTGGCACGATCAAGGAGGTAGCGTATGTGGAATGCCACCAATATGGAAAGTCTTCTACACAAACTACTATGAGTACATGTCCTACTATGTGAATAGAGGTGTCAAGGTCAAACATAGTAGTCCATCGTCTGATTACCGGTCATTGATCTATACCATTAACAGACACGAGATCACCCACTGATAATGAAAATTGGAATCAAGGTACCAGAGTGCAATCTAACAAGTGTGAATACATGTGTTGAGGTCAAACACTTGGAAGAATCCATCGATAAGGGGACATTGATGTATTCCCAAAACTGTCGATGGCGAGAGAACCTACCACTGATGACTATAAGTCTCAAGGCACTCAACTGACTCTAGACTCCTATCCCAGAATAAATGATATGAAGTCGATGGGATGTAATCCGCTGAAAGGAGGGCATTAAGGCATCCCCCATCAACCAACACGAGGTACTCAGCAATGTTGTATAATGTGGAAGGACTCGAACAAGATGTGCACGAACTAGTAATAGTACTAGGAATGGCCGACATGCAAAGTCAAGACAACTGAGGAATGGTTGAATCAGGATTCAACTTCCTTCGAACAAGAGCATAAAGGTGAATGGTGACTGAATGGAGGCAACATAGACTCGATATACAAAACTAGGACATCTCTGCGACACAGGAGTAATCAACAGAGGTTCCATAGGGACTGGAAGCTTAACCAGTCAGTGGAGATAAACTCAAAGAAACAAGTACATCTCCTAAATTCAAACTACTAACCCAACCAATGGATGTGATATACAGTGCTCTGTTCGAAGGCAACATAACTCAACTGCTGCCAAAGAAAACATCTTTTCCTGTCTGATTTTTTATTTTTTTGATTTTTTTGGACTTTTTTAGATATTTTGAAAAGATTGAAAAAGAATAAAAGTGCTTTATAGTTACAAGTCTAGGAGGAGAGGAGTGTCAAGGGGAAAACAAACTAGTTCCAAGCAATAGAGCATACCTATGCTCAATGCAAGGAAACATGTGCAAGATAACGACACCCGGGGGAAAGTCCCCTCCCGGTAAAAAATGGGGAATCAAGCCGCAAAAGATATATAAAAAGGCTTTGCTTGGCTAGACATGAGACAAGCTCATGCTATATGGCTGATAATCAAATTCAGGGAAGCCGGCATAAGGCTCAATAAGGCAAGCAAAACTCATGATAATGCAATTACGACTTGACATATACAAGGGATTCCTGGGGAAATGGCCGGCATAAAGGTCATGAGGAGTATGAAGCTCTTGCTCAAAGTCATGGTGGTACTATACAAAGGAATCCCACACCCTAAAAGAGAAATGTTAGCATGGGCACCAAATGCAAAACAAGATCTAACTAGGGTACCCATGTATGGGAAAGCTCTACCATTCACAACATGTCACTTCTAAAATCAGCAACAAGGTTCCGTGACAAGATGGAATGGGTTCGTACCTAAGGTTAAGATGAAATGGTCATAAGGTCATGCAAGATGTAAGCGGATGTGAAATCCTAACCTATATGCCAGTTTATACATGATACCTGAAATAGGCACGAACGAGTCAAAGACCTCAGAGAGAGTGTACAAAAAATGGACCCTACATGACAACAACATAAGTCCAAAACAACTAGAAACAATCATTAAAAAGTCCAAACTATAGGCCACAAGGAGGATTGATCATGACAACTGCATTCAAAGGAAACAATGCGATGTATGACGGGACATAAAAAGGAAAGTAAGGTGTAGACCCAATGTTCGTGCATCCACTACCACTCCCATGAGGGTGACCACCAGTGTAAATACCAAGAGAAGGGAGTCAACATCCTCCACAAATGGAGTAAAGGGCAGAATGCGACTACTCCCAAATATATGAGCACAGTAAGGGGCTGTGATGCCCCCAAGTCCAACACCAGGGACCATACTAGGACCAAGGATGGGTGACAGGATACCAAACATGCCGAAAATAAAAGGATCCAAACTCAAGAGAACATAAATATACTGAATTAACCATGATCCCAAAGGCCAACTAGCGCACAAAGAGCACACAGCTAAGAGAATCTACAACCAAAATACAAACAAACCAAGGGGAGGATATGTGAGCTTCCAAATGCAACAGGTATGTCTTGCCTAGGAGAGGCTCGAAACTCCCATACACTACAAGTGGAGGTATGTAACCAATTATAGTGGCCCTTAGCTTTAACACATAAAGTGATTGTGCTGTCCGACCTCTATCTGTCCAGGACACCTGTAGAATAACCTCTGCAAATACCCCCTCGATAACCTAGGTAAGGCAAATAAGGTCACCTTGATATAATCAATGCTCAGGCGGACAGTTGTAGGCAGGATTGACCTTATGGGTAGGGTAACAAATCCCGAAGCCTGAAAGCACAACTAGTATCCCAGGGGTGCACTAGCCAATACCTCAAAGGCCCCCAGATATGAATACAATCCTGGAAATATCTCTGGTGCTAATCAATCACAATCAGGGGTCATCCCAATCATAATTTCTCACACTGCCTCGTACTTAAATTCCTTGTAAGAGGAGGATCCTGAGAAACACTAATTATATAAAGGATTTCACACTCTCACCTGGACAGACACCTAATTGTTTTGTTTAGTGGTCTTGGAGAATTAACTCACAATGAACTATTCCAAGACCCTAAAACCTAGTCTTGTTGGTGCACCCTAGAAAAGGAAAAAGTGTAATTCATTTTATTATGTGTTGATTTTAATTGGCTTTAATTACTCACAAGGACATGGCCGTGAAACTAATGAAGTTATGACTCAGTAGTGAAGTAAAAGGGCACACCTAACAAGCAATTCCAAGTGCAATGTGTAGAATGAAGAACAGGGTATGACACTACATGAGATGCATAAAAACTAATTCCTTTCTGAATGCCAATGCAATCCTTCCTATATGAAATCCTAAATACAACTCTCATCCAAGCAATCCAATGCAAGTACCTCCTCAAATCCATATGCAAAAAATGCAACTACTTTGTATTTTTCAATATAAAAGAATGAAAAATGAAAATAAAAGTCATCTAAAACTCTCAGTCTCTGCAGCAAGTATAAAACACAAGCCCAGCAAGACACTGAGACAAAAAAGAGTAATGCACTAATGGCAAAACAAAAAGGATAAATGACTAAAACTAATTTCAAAGAAAATCAATGAAAAAGCGGTCTTTGGTCACAAAAGAAGCATCCAATCAGACAACATCAGAACCCAGGAAGACCCAACCATACACATAACCCACCCAACAACTTCCCACAACATCAAACTCAACCAAAAGGGAGGATGTATGTGACTGTTTAAAGAACAACTGCGTATGTACACGACTTTTGGCCAAAAAACTGCATGTATATGTGGATTTTGGCCAAAAAACTGCATGTATATGTGGATTTTGGCCAAAAACCTGCATGGATACGCAACGTTTGGCCAAAAATCTGCCTATGTACGTGACTTTTGACCAAAAACCTGCGTATACAGAGAAGACAGTGGTGAAAAGAAGGCCAAGGGTTAAACCAATAAAGGGGAGTGTCAATGGATGAACATACTATAAAATGTGACACAGAAACGAGGAGAAACAGAGAGCAAGTCAATAATATCAAGCACATTGAGCCCCCAAAACCCAAAGAAAAATAAGGAACGTCCCCAGCAGAGTTGCCAATTCTATTACAGAGAAAAATTCCTATGGCTTGGGGTGTACCACAACAGACATAGAAACCGCAGAAATCAATCCCTTCCCAATTTGCAAGAGAAATAAAACATCTAACACTAAAGGATCTCGAAACATACCTTATTCTGAATGGTTGAAGTAGATCCCCATTGATCTTTTTCCAATCCCACTTGCTTTAGCAATTTACTCTCAACAATAGTAAACAAGGAAAGCATGCTATATAATATAGTGTTAGGCCTACTCTAGCATAAATAATCAATAATGCACAAGAAATTAAACGCATCCATGGATTCAATATTCATTTAAATGCACATCATTAGACATGAAAAGATATTTCTATTAATAAAATTAGAGATTACACAAGTGACAGCCTCTGTCGGCATGTCTACGAACTAAAGAAAATGAGTCCTCCACCTGGGCCTCCACCACCTCAATCCTCCATTTCTCAATAACAAGCTCACAAGCAAAGGCAAGCTTGGGAAGAACAAAAAGTGCTCCAAGGGACAAATGGATGCAGACTCAAGTACAAGCAAGCTACGAAAACAATGGACTATAGTTTTCTTGCTCTTCAATTCCTCCTCTTCAATGTATCCAAGGGGTTCCTTATATAGTGCTTCAATGGGGTAATGGAAGGTCAAATCCTAGCGATCTCGAGGAATATGGAAGGCCAAGAGACAAGTGACTCGAATCCACATCAAGGAAAAATCCAAAAATATTTGGACTTATGCACACATCTCGATGTAGGCGGGTTTAAGGGTAATATCTACGTATATACTCGATAAAGGGATTAAAAGTCGCGTACAAAAAAAAATAGGTGTTTTTAGGGATGATCTTGGAAACATCAAAGTTAAAAAAATGGTCCATGGGGTCCAAAGAGTCTGCAGTGGGATAGGGAAGGCCATAAAAGTGTGATCAACCATGTGTGGTAAAATCAGCTGTAACAATGTGCCCGTTGCTAGCATTGGGTGATCTTCCCCTTTGCAATCAATGATTCAGTTGGAAGATTGTGAGATTCTTCAGCTGGAGGTTGAGTAAAATATCCTACAACCATTTTTATGGGGCTTAAATGCATCCAATGATTATTTTCAAGTATGATATGTGCATCCAAGGTGTTGACTTTGAGTTCCTGAAGAAGAAGGAGTTTCATGTGTGATCTTGGTGTGTTAGGTTCTTTCTATGTAACTTCTCTAATATTATGGCCATTGTTATTCCAAATATTTCTGGTGGTTTGTTGTTATTCTAAAAACCACTTAAGTTATGATATTATTCTTATATGGTTATTGAAATGACAATTTGAATTTCTAAACATGTTATGTCGATTTACTAGTGTTGGATTTAATTGTTAAAATTTGCACTTTTCTCTTAATTTTTGTGTTATGTATTAGTTGTAGGGGAACTTAGAACTTTGTATGGGGAGTATTTGGTGTTTCTTGGGTGTGTTAGGGCCAATACAAAGTCGCATATATGAATTTTGAAAGGGTTAGAGGGTGTTTGGAAATCCTAGAAAAGGAAGTGTTGGGAGGCACTAGTTTGAGAGTCAGACACTAGTTTTGAATTTAGCTATTTGAAATTCCTTTGTCCTTGAACCCGATTGAGTTTTCGATGTTGCAAACATGTTAATCCTACCTATATTGTTGGTTATATACTTCTAGGCTTGCACCATCATTTGCAAAGGTTCCACGTAGTTCTTGCTGAAATTGCCTCCGATCCTTTGGTTTATCCAAAGTGGTATGCCCAAGTGTGATGCACTCTTGGATGTTCAACTGTCAAAGTAAGACCATTGAATCACTATGTTAGGATATGATCTTTGATAGTTATGGGTGGTTTAGCGTCTACACATACCCTTGGTACCTTGTCTAGGAAATTAATCCATCCAGAGTTGTTTGGGAAAAGTTTTTTTTTTAAGTCTAGGCATGATTGTCAGTTTTGAGCTAGCGTGCCTGAAACTATCTATTTGGGTACATTACATGGCCCCATACATGATGATCTAGACTATGTTGAAATTGCTTAAAATATAGGATAAGAAGAAGATGATGCCAGGGGTTGACAAAGACAACAAGCATGATGATCATGACGATGATCTTGATGATGATGTCTGTGGTGCTAACTAGATATTGATGTTATGCATGAGCATGTTACATTCTGGATTATATTGACATGTATTATTGTTGATATATAAATATGATATCTTTATTTTTTTTACTTTTATATTTGTATATGGAGATCATACAACTTATTTCTTTTCAAGTTGGTATTTAAATCATATATATATATATGACCTATTTTTATGTTACTATAACGATATAAATGAAAGGTTTTGATTTGTTGATCATACATTTGAATTTTAGTTGATTTGATTAAATATTATGATGATATTATTAGTATTATCTTGTTACTTTTTTATATATTGGAAATTTTCAAAATAGAGAGGGAAACTAACTAAAACAAACAAGGGAAACAAACTAAAACAAACAAGGGAATCAAACCAAGCTAAGACTGTGTCATCAGATATGTCAAATAACTTGCCATAACCTTCAAGCTTTTGAGTACTAGACCTCATAAGGCATTGCTTTTGTTTCTCTTTTAGAGAAAGATCAAATAACTTTAGTTAAGCCCATTTGACACTCTCAAACACTAACAGGGGTATGCCATGATTTATTATCTTCAAAACAATTGAGAACCCATGAAGTCACAACAAAATAGAGGCCTGCACCACACCACTAAAATGGCTCTAATGTTTTCACCGCAAGATTGTATATTACATGAAGCAAATTTCACACAAGTTCAATGAGAGACTCAAGCGGACAAGTATTTCCCTCCTCGTCCCAACACCTAGTTACATGACCTACTCTTTAGGCCTCTTACTTGCTGATCTCCTCTGGGAGCCTATTTGAGAGTTGACTGTGTACATGATTATGATGTAAGTTGTATGCTTTTATGTATCTTTTTTGTTGATGCACAAATGTTTCCTTTGATTCACATGAATAACAAGAAAATGCTATTTTTCTCCTGGAAAAAAAATGTCCTTCACAACTTTTCGTAGTTGGCAAATTTCGCATCAAGCCCCCCGGTCTTCTAGCATACATCACAACATCTAAGGATGGTTGACAACACAACATTGAAGGAGGCCAGTTGCACCCAGATAGAATTGAATGCATTCAAGTCTCTAAATGCATTGTAATCAATGACATACATTTTTTTGATAGTCGTCTAACAAGATCAGACTCCTTACACTCTTTCTCCGGTAAAACAAACATATGATGCACTAGAGAGAAAATGCCGTATGGCATAAAAATAATAATTTAAATCGTATTTCATATAGACAAATACAATACATCACCTTTAACTGTACGACATTGTTGATCTTCTAATTCTAAAATGTATTTAAAAATAATCATGTTTTTTTTTAATACTTTTGTTTTTTTCCTTTCTTATATATAATAAGATATTTCATATAATTATAAAAGCTCTACAAAAACTCCTAAACAACCAAGATTTATATAAGTATTTATGTTTCATAAAATGTAGATGATAGCTTTAAAGAGACGATGTTAATGGACACTTCACTTTTTAATTTTTTATTGTAATATATCTTTAAAAAATAATCCTTGACAAGTTGTTCAAAAAGTTTCGATTGCCATATTTAGATATTGATTAATATTTAAACGTTGGAAGTAGGGTTAAATGTAAGAGTTATAGCTATATTGTTTTTATTTTTACTAGTCTTTATATAAAAGTACATTGAGGATGAATCTATTATTTTCCGAAAACTCAAATAAATTTTAGAAGTATAACAATGATTTAATCATTTTTTATTTATTATAAAAAAATATTTTTTTATAAAAGTATAAATATTATAAAAATAATATTGTTTTTATATAATAATTTTATTTCAAATGTTTTTAATTATTTATGTATTAAATTTTTTTATTATTTCACTTTTAATAACACAATTGATTTTTCACACATATTTAATATTTTTATAATTTATTTATTATAAATAACATTTTCCTAAAAAATTGTGTAATTTCATTTATTTCAAAAGAGATAAGATTACATTATGTAGATATAAGGTGAAAAGATATATTCATAGACAAACCATATTTTCTTCTTGTAGTATCCAAGTGCTACTAAGGAGCCATGCCTTCTTGTAGTATCCAAGGCTTGTCCAACCTCCTCCTTTATTTTTGGATCTTCTTGATTTATATCCCATATGAGCCAAAAATACATATCTGAAAAGTTGTTTAAAAAAAAATCCCTTTTCAGAGTGTTTTTTAATAGAATAAGACAAAACATACCCAAGTCGACCATCTAAAACCATAACCCACACTGAGAGGGCTTGTCCAACCTCCTCCTTTATTTTTGGATCTTCTTGATTTACATCCCATATGAGCCAAAAATACATATCTGAAAAGTTGTTTAAAAAAAAATCCTTTTTTCAGAGTGTTTTTTAATAGAATAAGACAAAACATACCCAAGTCGACCATCTAAAACCATAACCCACACTGAGAGGAATTACAAATAGTGCATCACCCTACAGGGAGGGAAAGGCCCTCAATGAAAGGACATTGGTAGTACTGAAAATGATCTCTTTCCTCGGATTTAGAGGTGTGCTAACTTCCATATTCCAATTGAATGACTTCTTTAGAAAGTTAATCCGCTTCAGAATTTTGTTCCCTGTAAACATGGTGACAATAAAACTCATCAAAAATATTCTTGAGCCTTTGGACTTCCTCCAATAAAGAGACCAGACTAATGTCCGAGCATCTTTGAACCCCTTATAACCAATTTATAACTAGCGGGGAGTCTCCATAAACCTATAAACATTTACACCCTTTTTCGAGTGCAAAAACAAGAAGCAATTTAAGAGCCCTCAATTTTACATAATTATTTGATCCTTCTCCTAGACCCATCTTTAGTTTATAAAATGAAGATTGAAAGAGATGAAGCAATGTGCCCCCCCTCCATAATGGGACTAACACTCCTGTGAATCTCCGTAAAAAATGCCAAAGGGATATATTTATATATTTGTTCATCCTTTATATTCGCAAGTGGGCCTCCCCCTTTTCCAGTGGGAAGAAAGATAGGATCCCAATACTAGAAGTAGTTATTACTTCCGGAGTGGAGACATTCTCTTGGAAAATTGTTGAATTTTGAGCCATCCATATTCTCCAATTTATGATTAAGGGAAGAGCCTAAACAAGACGATATGAGGAATTAGACATCCAAGACTAAAAAGCTTCCTCTCAAGAACGACATTGCTAATAGAATGTCTACCCCAGCAAAGAAGAAACATCTGCCTAGATGTGTTGAACAAAGGAGGAAGATAGAAATAAATGATCCACAATTTCCGAATCTAACTTACATAAAATGCACCATCTCAGACCTTCTATTCTTCTCTTTCACATATTGTCCCATATAGGAATTTTGTTTTCCAACAAGCACCACATTAGTAGTCATGATTTTGCCAGGCATTTTATCTTAAAATCCCTTCCACCACCATTTGACTTCTCAAAGATGGATATCAATATTTAGTTGGATGTATACCACCTTTAGCGTATAAACCCACAAGGATATTTACACCACACTAATTCGTCATCCTCATCAACTAATTGAATGTGGGATATTTTGAGGGCATTTATATAGTTTTTACATAGCTCTGCTACCTCTCCTTATAATCCCAATTGATCGACAACCATCCATCCTTGATTCCAAATTGAGATTGAGGTCAAGTATGCAACTGATTAAGCATGGAAAAACCGTTATCTTGGAGATGACCAATGATATCATTTGGCAGAATGTGTCTAACTCCAATTTCTAGCTAAGGATTGTATTCTAGTTTGAGTTTTCTCCTGTTATCAATCTTCCACCCCAATCCATTTCTGATAATAGGAAAGAAATAAATCACCACCTTTCATATGATTGAAATATTTGGCCTGGATTTATTTGGATTACACACCTAGTCTTCTACAGAATCTAGAGAAATATACTTTTTCTTAACAACCTTTTTCTAGAGGATTTCAGAAGATAGGAGACTCCATACACTTTTTGCTACTGGGTAGAGGAGAAGAGGGTGATATTTTTAATCCCACATCCCCCCAGAGCTTTTGGAATTGCAATCTTGTCCAAGTTCACCCAAGGTAGAACAAAAATTTTCCCCGGTCCTCTCCAGAGATATTTGAAACACAAATTTCTAATATTAATCAAGATACCCCAAGGAATCCATGAGAGGGACATCCAAAATACCAGAATCACTTCTAAGACAGATTTTATCAACACAACCTTCCCAGCTCTTAACAACCACCTGAAATTGCATGATTGTAACATTTTATCAAGTTTGGCTAGTAACCACTGCCAATCCTCCTTTCTATAATTGTTAGGTTTAAGGAAGAAACCCAAATACTTTACACCTTAATTAGAATTCCTCCAAAAGGAAGAAGAGCTTGGAAATACTTTTTTAGCTTTTATAATTAGATTCGGAAAGTATATAGAGGAATTTTGAGAATTTCGCTACATTCCAGTAGCTTGGTTATACAATGACATGATGTTATGAAAACATTTTGCTTTGACCCATTGTTGAAAATAAGGATAAGATTCATCCATAAAAAGAAGATGAGTTATAGATATCTCTTAAGAGATCATGATGCCATGAAATTTCCTAGTTCTATTAGCTTCCCTAGAGATCTGCTAAGGCTCTTTGCCACCAATAGAAATAAGAGGGGACACAAAGGTAAGCCTTGTTGAAGTCCTCTTTCAACATGAAAAAAGGTTGATGCATCCCCATTGGTTAAGAATACAAAAGATACTGATGTGATGTATCCCATGATCCAATCAATAAAGTGTTAGAATAATAAAACCCATAGTTACACATATTTGACATTAATTAATCATTTTTGTCTTATTCCTAAATTCCTAGATTCCTTACTATGCTAGTTGGCATCTACTTGCACCTAGAAGTCAACAAATGCCAAAAGTGGCTTAAAGAGAACTTTGGAAACATACTGGAATCATTTTCGGGAACTCTGTTGTAATTCTAGAATAGTAAAAGCGCAGTTCTGCTTTTTCTGAAAGTTGCCTTGCTTTACAGCAGTTTTAAGGCAAAAAGGAAAAGCTAGTCTAGGAGTAACTGCCTTGTTTTTTGCCTTCACCATCCTCCTTCTTTTTCTCCATCCAAAAGCATGGATCTGATCTATTTCCATCGCTTATCAAATGACATATTTGATTCATCCAATTCGTGAGCATCTTCTCATATTAGGAAAGTGTTTTATGCACCTGTGGGGGTTTTGACTAGTTTTAGTAAGCCTTTTTTTTTACCAATTCGAATAGCATCCTTATGCTTTTGAATCTATGATATAATTATATATTTGGATAGCCTATTACTAAATGAGGTTGGATGATGTAAATTTATTCATTACATGATTGTGTTATGATCCAATTTTAGTCTCCTTTTTTGTGAATTTTGCATGGTTGATTAGGAATTTTGTGAATATAATTGTTCTACTGCTTGGGTTCAATTTCCACATGGTATTATAGCCTTTATAGATTGATTTCTCTCCTTCCATATTTCTATTGCATGTTCGACATCATTGTCTGGGAGCGCATTCTATTGGTTGGAGGGCACAATTGTCGAGATATGGACCAATATCAAAGGCTCATCTTGACTCCATTCAATTTCTTCGAATGGAAAGTTGAGATGGAGATATTGTTGAGAGCGAAAGGTCTCTACAGGGTTACCATGGAAACTGAGGGAGAGACCAATGCAGCTGCATAGAAATTTAAATGGCACAACATGAGGGATGAGGCCTATGGTCTTTTGTGTTGAGCATTTCAAGAGACCTCCTCTTTCATCTTGATGCATTGACATCACCTCATGAGGTTTGGGAGAAGCTTGAAGATATTTTTGGAAATATAGATGAGATGAGAGGACATCAACTTGAGAATGAATTGATCTCCTTGAGTCCCAGCAGCTTCGAATCATTGCAACTCTATTTTTCCAAGTTTAAGGCCCTAGTTCTGTAGTTAAAACCGTGTGGAACAAAAAATAAGTATGAGAAACTAGTATTGACCATACTTTTGAATATTTGTCTTGGCCACTCAGTGTTTGTTTCAACCTTCCATGCCACCAAATTGACAGCTCAAACCTAGAAGATGCCTAAGCTTGCTGAGTTCATGGAATCCCTCATCCAGGAGCAAGATAAATTGGTAATGATGGGCACCATCAAACCTTCCAAAGACCAAGCTTTGGTTGTTGGAGATTTGAGGGTGGATTCAAAAGGAAATAAGAAATAAAAAAATCCACCTAAGCAAAAGAGAGACAACGCAAAGTCTCAAGAGGATCCCTAGGGATCTAAGAAGAACTTCGAGAAGAAGAAGAACAAAGGAGAAATGAGCAAGTGCACATAATGTAGTAAGGGCTATCATCCTGAGAGCTCTTGTTTGAAAAAGAAAATTGACACGTTGACCCAAATCATGGAGAAGAACAACATCTCCCTTCCTGATTGCGCAAGAAAGAAGGAAGGAAGATAAAATTCAGAAGAAAAGGAGAGAGTACATGCTTTGGTTGCTAGCACCTCAAGATCACCTAGCTTCATCAATGATTCTGGAGCTTCCAGACATATGGTTTCAATTGATCTTAACCATGGTTCCTTCAATGATGTGTAGTATGTCTCAGGTATAGCTACTAAACTCTTGTCATTGTATCAAATGACCCACAATGGGTCTCCAAAGAAACTCATATTCTCCCCCAATGAAGTTGAAATCTCATAGATTTCAAATGGTAAAGTCATAGCAAAAGGTGTTGTGGATCACAGTTTGAAGGTATACAACTTTTTCCATTTCCTACCCTTCTCAAACCCCTCTGCTCTTCTCACTCATGCTAATGAAGAAAGCAAGTTTTGGCATGAGAGATTTTGCCATCTTAACTACAAGTATCTTTCATATTTGAGTGACAAAGATATGGTCATAGGGTTACCAAAGATCAAGTTTTCTAAGGGATTTTTCCAAGGTTGCATCCTAGGAAAACACCTAGAGCACAAGTATGAGAGAGGAGAACCTCTACACCCCTTGAGTTAATCCGCAGTGATATTGCTGGTCCATTCCCTCATATGTCCATGAGTCAAGCCAAATATGCACTTACCTTCATAGATGAATTTTCTAGGTATTGTTGGGTCTACTTCCTAAAACACAAGTCTGAAGTTTTTGACCTCTTCAAGGTATTTCGATCCTTGGTTGAGAACCAGTCTGGGAAGAAACTCAAGATCTTCAGATCTGATAATGGTGGAGATTATTTTAAGTATGAGTTAATCCATTATTGTGAATATGCAGGTATCTAGATGCAACATTCTATTCCCTACGCACCATAGCAAAATGGTGTTGCTGAGAGAAAGAAAAGATCACTCAAGGAGATGGAAACTTGCATGATGGAGGCTAAAAAACTTGGGCTAGAATTCCAACTAAAAAGAGGAAGGATTTGCAACCCCAAAGCCAAGAGTGCCTATTTTTTGGGTATTCTGAAGACTCAAAAGGGTAAAATATGATCAACTTGAGAACTAACAAATATTTCATTGAAAGAAGTGTTCAATTTGAAGAAGAGCCTTTAGCAATAGTTGAAGTTGTAGAGTCCTCTTCATCACCACAACCACTGATTGAAAGTGAAGAGACTAATGAGTTTGCTGATTCTAATATGTATGATAATGATGATTTAATTGCATATCCTAATAGACCTACAAGACCAAAATAGGCAGCAAGGATCATTCATGCAGCTGGGGAACTAGCTGGGAATCCTAGTGACACTGGGAGGACTAGATCTCAATTTGAGAGTGCTCTTAGTGTGAAATATACACTCTTTGCTGAGAAGTGTTATTTGATGGTTAAATCTGATCCTCAGACATGTGAATATGCATCAGGTGATCCAATATTGCAAACAACCATGAATGAAGAATACAACTCGCTCCAGAAGAACAACACATGGGAACTAGTTGATCTCCCCATAGGGAGAAAGCTAGTAAAGTGTAAGTGGGTTTATAAAACTAAATTTGATGGTGATGGTTCACCTTTGAAATATAAGGAAACATTGGTAGCTAAGGGCTACTCACAATTTCAATGTATTTATTACAATGAAACCTTTGCACCAATGGCAAAGATGGACTCCATAAGGCTAGCTTTGGCCATTGTAGCTTCAAGTCAATGGGAGGTACATTACATGGATGTGAAGTGTGTCTTTATAAATTAAGATCTGAATGAAGAGATTTATATGTAGCAACTAGAATGTTTTGTATATAATCCATCTTTAGTGTGCAGGTTAAATAAATCAGTGTATGGGCTAAATCAAGCCCCCAGGGCTTGGTATGCCAAGATTGATGGATTTTTGCTATCAAAGAATTTTGTTCAATGAAAATATGATCCGAATGTCTATTTGAAGCTGATACATGGTTATTTAATAATTTGTTTTTATATGTGGATGACCTATTGATAACAGTAAGTTCAAGGAAAGAGATTGCCTCCTTGAAGGATGCAATGAACCATGCCTTTTCTGTGACAGATTTGGGATTGTTGAGCCAATTCTTGGGTCTCAAAATTGCTCAATCCCAACATGGAATCAAATTTCATCAATACAAGTATGCTTCAGATCTGCTCAACAAGTTCAACATGAAATATTGCAAGCCAATAAAGACTCCATTCCTTTCTGGAGTTAAGCTTGAGGAAGTAGGTTCTTCTCCTTTGGTAAATAATACACTGTATGGGAAGTTGATTGGGTGTTTGATTTATCTTACACATACTTGAACTAACTTATCTTATGCAGTTAGTGTGGCTTCAAGATACATGGATCAGCCTCATGAGATCCATTGGAGAGCATCCAAGAGGATACTAAACTTTGTTCAATGAACAATAACTCACGGGATTTTCTATAAAGCAAAATATGACTTAGAACTATTTGTATTTACTGACAGTGATTGGGCAGGTGACAACACAGATCTAAAGTCTACGTCATGATATGTGTTCATGCTTGCAGATGTACCAATCATCTGGTTAACTAATAAGCATAGTGTCATAGCACTCTCATCTATAGAGGCAGAGTATAGAGGACTTGTGAATGCAGCTACTCAATGTTTGTGGTTGCAAGGGATACTTGGAGAATGTGGGATTGAATCAGAGAGATCCACTGTCATATATTGTGGCAATCAAAGCACCATTTGAATCTCCACTGATCCAGTTCAAATAAAACAAACCAAATGCATTGAGATCCATATGCACTATATCAGGGAGCTTGTGCATGATGGTACCATTGCTCTACTCTACTGAGCATCTTCAGAGCAAGTAGCAGACATCTTCGCCAAGGTGTTTTGTTAGAATACCTTCAGTAATCTCAAATCACTGTTGGGGATTGATGATCATGTGGTGAAGAATGATTGATAACAATATTTCCAAAATTTTGTTTTGTGTCCATGTTTAAGGGAGGATTTCCCCATTGTGTTTTTGCCTCTTTCCTTGGTTGTATGGACAAGCAGTATGTAAAGGGTGACTAAGCTTTGTAGCTAGGACCAATATTTTTCTGATATTTACTCATAAATTCAGGCTTAAGGGGGGGTGTTAGAATAATAAAACCCACAGTTACCCATATTTGACATTAATTTATCATTTTTGTCTTATTCCTAAATTCCTAGATTCCTTACTATGCTGGTTGGCATCCACTTGCACCTAGAAGTCAAAAAATGCCAAAAATGGCTTAAGGAGCACTTTGGAAACATCCTGGAATAATTTTTGGAAACTCTTTTGTAATTCCAGGGTAGTAAAAGTGTAGTTCTGCTTTTTCTGAAAGTTGTCTTTCTTTACAACAGTTTTAAGGAAAAAAGGAAAAGCTAGTCTAGGAGTAATTGCCTTGTTTTTTTCCTTCACCACCCTCCTTATTTTTCTCCATACAAAAGCATGGATCTGATCTCTTTCCATCACTTATCAGCTGACATATCTGATTCATCCAATTCGTGAGCATCTTCTCAAACTAGGAAAGTGTTTTATGCACCTATGGGGGTTTTGACTAGTTTTAGTAAGCCTTCTATTTGACCAATTCGAATAGCATCCTTATGCTTTAGAATATATGATGTAATTATATTTTTGGACATCCTATTACTTGATGAGGTTGGTTGATGTACACTTATTCAATACAAGATTGTGTTATGCTCCAATTTCAGTCTCCTTTTTTGTGAATTTTGCATGGTTGATTAGCAATTTTGTGAGTGTAATTGCTCTACTTCTTGGGTTCAATTTCCACATAAAGGGTACCTAAAAACAAAATTGAGTAATGAGAATATGAATATAGATCCATTTGATTGTATCGAATGCATTTGAAATATATGTTTTATTTCCACACCTTAAAGGTTCTTTATTTTGATGTCATGTACACCTTCCTGAGCCACACCTATAGCCTCATGAATATGTCTCCCTTCCAAGAACCCAAATTGCTCACATGAAATAGACTTATAAAGGATTGGCTTTAATAACTTAGGTATTATCTTGGCCTCCACTTTGTAGATAGTGTTTCATAGCGAAATAGGCCTGAAATCTTCGAAAGTTGAAGGGTTGTCATTTTATGGAATGAGAACTATGAAGGTAGAATTGAAATGAGAATAAACAAAACCAAAATATTGAGGATCTTTTACAACCCTAAGGAAATCAACCCCTAGGAAGATGAACATGCTTAAGAAAACTCAACCTTCCATCCATCCAGACTTGGAATTTTGTCTTTATGGAAACTATGCAAAACTTCCTTTAACTCCTCTTTTGAAATTTATTCCATGAGAGATATATTATCTTTCTCATTAATTAAACATGGAAAAAGTTGCGCCATTTTGACAATTTTTGCAATAGAGAACCCCCCCCTTCATGGGCATTTGAATGAGGATTTAAAATGATTTGTTCCCAATCTATCCAACTCATCATAGGAAACAACTTGCTCTTCTTTATTGTTAAGACTCCAAATGGTATTTACCAGTATTCTACCTTTAGCACAGGCCTAAAATGTTTTGGTGTGTTCATTCCCACACTCCAGTCGTAGGGCTATGCTCTTTAGCCTCTAGGTTGTTTCTTTTTCCTTTGGGAGTTTCTTGTGCTTGTTTTCCAACTGAAGGAGAATTTATTTTGATTCATTTGTATAATATCCTCCCCAATACAAATCTTGCAACTCATGTAGCCTCATATCCACATTTTGAAGCTAGATAACATCCCTAATTTTTTTTTGGTGAGCCCATTTGATCGCAACATGTTTAAATTTCCTAATATTCTTAACAAATTGCACAGTAGCTAAAAGAGGGGAAAAAGGGTTCAAAAAGGGACCAAGTTTTTTGAACTAGACCCATAAAATTGAAATCCTCAAGCCATGCCGAATAAATCTTGAAAGGGTCGGAGGGATTCCTACCTCTTCCCCTAACCTCCAAAAAGATACAAAATCTGTATGATTCTCCACCATAACCAACCCACTAACAAACCATGAGAGGTTTTTCCATCTGTTTTTCATAAATAAGGAAGCGGTCCAATAGTTTTGCAATGCACTCTTCTCCGACCCACTTGTTCCTCCAAGTTGGATTGACCTTAATTGAGACCACATCCACAAGACCCTTTTCTTCAAATTTCCTTATAAAATAAGAATAAATTCAATCCTCGACAACAATTCAGATCCCATACTTTAGAACCACCAAGCGAGAAATTAAGATATCCCCCCAATAGACTATAATTTGAAGACATAAAACTTTTACACAACAAAATTTCCTAAAATGACACCTTGTCCTAATAAGGCCTATAAATATTTAGAATAAGAAAATTAGAACCCAATTCTTTTGAGAAATCTAAAGGCCCATACCATAAGGGAGGCCACAATGGTTTAGTTCCTTCATTATTCTACTATTCCATCCCACCGCCAGAGTCCTTGACCTTACCAATGTTTGAATTATTGTGCCATTGATATACAAGCAATGAGTGCAATTGAATTGTATAATTTTGCAGTGGAATGGAATGGAAAATATACACTGAACAAGACAAATTTCACAGAAAACTGATAAGAATTACTCGGTAAAATTACAATATTATCTTCGTTAATCCCAATAGTATACATCAGTGTTGTTAGATTTTTATCATTCAAGCTACCATTATGATCTTAGGATCTTTAATTGAGAGAATAACATGCACATCAATAAAACATAAGCACAGCACAAGCGACAAGAGACACAAAGAATTTTCCTCGGGGAAACCATAAAGGAGAAAACCCCGCAACTTCCTCAAAGATAGAATCAGCACCAAAGGTAAAATCAGAAAACAATAAGATGATCTCCTGACAGCAGCAGTCTCTCTCTCTCACACTCAGAGAGCTTCTCCTCTCTCACTCATGCGCTCCAATGAGTGAGTGTGTGTATGAGAATGATAAATAGAGAGGCTCTCACTCTCTATTTATATTCTTTCGTTCACTTGGAGCCCACTCCAACATGTCGGCCTCACTTAACAATTACTTACTAGAGTCGACATCTCTAGGAGTGTCTAATAACCCTAGTGCCCCACCACTT
>LPNX010713085.1:216129-245419 GCA_001517045.1 Pseudotsuga menziesii
CAATGGTGGGGACTATTGCCCCGACTTACAATGACTCACCTAGGGTCAACTTCACTAGGACAGTCTAATAACCCAAGGGCCCCACAACTATGGGTACTTTAACCCTTGACCAATAGGAGGGTCACCCACAATGACTTGACATGACTTTCTCATTATAGAAACTTCCCGGAATAAACATCGGGGTATGACATGACTCAAATACATTACAATACATCATGAAATAAACATCGGGTTACAATACATAAGAAATACAAATGAATACATTCCGAAGTTACAATTACATCAACACTCCCTCTTAACTAGGAAGGTATTCTCTCAACACAATTTTCATCACTGGTCTTCTTCTCTGGTTCTTCTCGTCATCTGCATCTTCAAGTCATATTCATCTTCAAGTTATCTTTTATCTGGATCTGGATCATCACTCGATCTGGATCATCGTCACTGGATCATACTCGATCTGGAACATCGTCACTGGATCATACTCGATCTGGATCATCATCACTGGATCTGGATCATCACTGCTAGATCTGGATCATCACTCGATCTAGATCATCATCACTGGATCTGGATCATCACTGATGGTTCTGGATCATCACTCGATCTGGATCATCACTGCTAGATCTGGATCATCACTCGATTTGGATCTCTCGGATTCATCATAACTGGGTTTGGATCATAGCTTGATCTGGATCTCATCTGGTCATCATCATGTGCGCTATCTTGTCATAGGAAGTTCTATAGAGCTATCCTTATTTCATGCTGGTTGTAGGCCTAGCCATCATGTAGGTCTTCTCCCAGCACTTACATCTGACCTACTCGTCAGAAAGGCATGCCCAACACTCACATCTGATCATGTAGAAACCTACAATCACATCAGAAAGGCCCAACACTCACATTTACCAGCATGATAGGACATCACTATCATCTGTGAAAAGGCTTCAGCACTTATATCTGACCTGGAAGGAAACAAGTCCTCCACCCTCACCAGAAAGGCTTGCACTCACATCTGACCTGGAAGGAACTAAATCGTCCACTCTCGCCAGAAAGGCTTGCACTCACATCTGACTTGGAAGGAACTAAATCCTCCACCCTCACCAGAAAGGCCCCCAGTCCCAGACTGAGCTACCTGGTAACGGACCAGGTGCCTCCACTCTCCCGGAGAGTGCTAGTTTCCCTTACATCTGTCCTACTTGACAGAATGGCCAACACTCACATATGACATGGGAGGAACCTAATCCTTTAGCCATGATGGAATGGTTCAGCCCTTACATCTGCCCTACTCGTCATAATGGCTTTCTCAGTCTCGGACTGAGTGTTCTTGATAACTGACTAGGTACCTCCATTCCCAGAATGGAAATCAGCACTCATATCTGACATGGAAGGAACCAAATCCTCTCACCATGACAGAATGGCTCAGCCCTTATATCTGACCTACTTGTTAGAATGGCTATGGATCTCAGCACTCATAATTGACATGGAAGGAACTGAATCCTCTCACCATGATAGAATGGCTCAACCCTTACATCTGACCTGCTCGTCAGAATGGCTTTGGGACTCATCACTTTCCCTTGGAGGAAACATCGATTTGGAGAACACCAAGCTTCTCCTTGAAGTACTTGAACTTCACTTTGGCTAATGGCTTCGTCAACACATCAACTATTTGTTCCTCTGTCGCAACATACTGGAGCTTCACTACTCCTCTCTGCACCATATCCCTGATATAGTGATACTTGATCTCGATGTGCTTCGACTTGTCATGGAACACTGGATTCTCTGACAACTTCATGCAACTCTAGTTGTCACAATGTATACAAGTAGCATCCATCTGGAGATCAAATAAATCAGACAGTAGCTTCCGCTGCCATACTACCTCACAACTAGCTGAACAAGCTCCGACATACTCTGCTTCAGCTGTACTCAGTGCCACATAGGATTGCTTCCTGCTAAACCAAGAGATCACACCTGATCCCATACTGAAGCAACACGCTAAAGTGCTCTTCCTATTGATGGCACTGCCTGCCCAATATGAATCAACATAACCCTCCACGTTAATCTTCTGATTCACATCGTACTTGAGCCCATAATCAAATGTACCCCTGCATGCTGTGCAACCATTAGGTGAACATGTCTCAATGTGTTCATAGCAAAGCAAATATCTGGTCTCGGGTACATCAAGGACCTAATCATCTAACGATACATCGTAGCATCAACTGTCTCTGATGAAGCATCACTCAATAGCTTCATGTTTGATGCCATAGGTGTGGTTATGCAGTCCGTCATCCTGAACCTATTCAGGATCTCTACTGCATACTTCCCTTGTCCACACCTCCATGCCTAGAACAATAGTGCATCGACACATAACAGGAGCATCACTAGTCTTTCGTCTTCAACCTTGAAGCAAAGGTTGGAATCCGCTTTACTCTCAGTAAAGCCTAGAGTCATCAGTAATCTATCCATCCTGTCGTACCATGTCGAAGCTTAGGATCTTCTGCAATCACTCCCTTTGAAGCGGAGCATCATAATCCCTCTGTCTTCCATACTCTATGCACTGAAACATTCTGTACTGGAGTGACAAGTAGTATCCATATAGGATCATTGGATACCAAGATCCTCTATTTTGAACTTTTTCAAAAGTTCTTCTATCATCCATCTGTGAGCTTGTCATCCTTTATCAACCTTGTAGCAAAGGTTAAGATATTCATCAAGCTCATCATGTATGTGTTATCCCATGGGTGTCTTCTGAACTCGTACAAGGACTTCTTTCATTTGCACACATGATTATGCATGTCATGTGACTTCACTTCTAGTGGCTGCAAATGTCTCTTCGTAGTCTATGCCTTCTTTTTGTGAGAAGCCTCGTGCTACGAATCTTGCTTTGTATCCCACGATGTTTCCATCTACTGCATGATGGAACTACAAACTTCCCTTCACGTATCGATACTGCATCCTAGACATCATTCTTCTTGAACTTCTTCATAGCTAGAAGGTTCTGTATCAATGATGTCGCTACATTCGTCATATTATTCTTCATCTTGAACTGTCATCACTGGTTCTTCAGAACAAGTCTCATCCTTCTTTGCCTGTAGGCGATTATTTATGCGATCTTTCCTACAAGTCAAATGCATTTGTATGGTTAGAAGCATTTCATAAGGAATATTCATACTAGCAAATTCTTATGCATAAATATGTGATCATGCAACTACTTTAGCCAATACAACATTAATCCATATCTCACTGAAACTTTCTAGATGTCTTCCATCTCTACCAGGACAACATTGAGATTGTGCACTAATCCAATATGTCAGCAAAGAGGTTTCATTCTAGATAAGTAGCAATGGAGAGTTGTATAGCACCATGAGCTACTTACCCATCACATGCATATTAGTAGTATACTGTCATTAATGCAAACATTCTATCATGCATAATACTTTAACTAAATATAAACAAATGCATAACAAAACAATGAAATGACAATTGAATACTTATCTTTATTTTTTTCGTGGGTAGACTCCTTCTTGAGCCTTCAACTTCATCGTCTTCTTCATTCATAATATCATTGTTTCTTATCCAAATGCTAAGGTGGATAAGAGATTCTTCAAGAGTTGAGTTCTTCATATTCCTCATCGCTTGAGAGATCTTCTTTGGATGATGAGAGCTTGATCTTCAATTGCTCCCATCTTCTCTTCTCTTCTTATGAGTCGAACTTCTTCTTCTTCTCAGAGTCTATTGAAAGTAATCACTTCCTTCTGGCACACATTCCTTGAATGAATGAATCCCATGATCCTGGGAGGCCATTCAAGGTGGATATCACCACTTCTACATTCTTCACTTTTTCTTTTACTGCTTCAAGTTGTTCTTTGATTTGAGAGACCCTTGTAAAGTATGACTATATGGTCTCTGCATTCTGGATCTTCACTTCCTTCAATTGGTTTCTTAAGGTCATATTGTGATTTATGTTCTTCCCCTCAAATATCTTGGTCAAGGAATCAAACATCATCGGTGTCTTTAGGGAAGACACTTGTGGTACAAGTTGATCTATGACTGAATCAACCATGATCTTCTTGGCCTTGACCAAGTTC
This sequence comes from Pseudotsuga menziesii, assembly GCA_001517045.1. Lineage (NCBI taxonomy): Eukaryota > Viridiplantae > Streptophyta > Pinopsida > Pinales > Pinaceae > Pseudotsuga > Pseudotsuga menziesii. Next base: position 220,209 of record LPNX010713085.1, read on the forward strand.
TTCTTGTGTAAGGCTTCTAGCCTCATCTCCCTCTGAAACTGGAACCTCTCCACTCATGTAGGTGTCCAATTCATTTTCTTCAGAGAGATCATATACTTCCATGCTTGGAAGTTTTCAACTTCACCAAGCTTATCATCAATCTGATGTGATAGATCACTTTGAAATGAGAACCTCAAATGAAAATAGCAGAAAAATAGATCTTACCGATTTGATGTGTCTGTCCTGGTTCCGGAGCTGGCTGATCTAGGGTTTGTCACAGAAGCCCTAATTTTCAAAACTTAGAATATTTCAGATTTGATTGGATAGACAAATATATCTCTTCAAATGGAGTTGTCCAATGTACTCCTTTTCTGAAAACAGTGGAGGGAAGCTCCCAGAATAGGAATCCCTAGTTTTCCAATTTCTTCTGCAGAAATTCCTATCACTGTTTCTGTGATATATCTAAAATTACTACTCCTCTATGTCTGAAATTTTTCATTGAGGTAACCTTGCATATCCCTGATCCAACACCATATGTTTCATCAGAATTGGTTTCACCAATTGGGATTTATGATCATTTTCCCAAGGTGACCTGTTACAGGACTGTTCAGAACAGGGAAGTTGTACGACATGCCACGTGTCACTGGTTCATCTTTTGAGTCTCATCTTTGGACCACCACAATTAAATTCAATGAAATTTCTAGAACATCTTCAAGAATTCCATTTGGACCTTTTTATCCCAAGATATTTCAAATCTCCCTAGGTGTCCTATTTAGGGATGAATTCTGGAAGAGGCTAGAACCCTAACTTGGAGAGATCATATCTCCCAGAATATAGCGAATATGAGGCTGAATTCTGGACACAGTGTACAGTAGGATTTTATCTTTGGCCCCTTCAATTTTTAGCTCTTGAGCCTTCACCAATCGTGGGATATAGCGAATGTACCACAACTTAGCAGTTTTAGTATTTAGGGTTTTTCTATCTCGGGGTCAAACTAGGGTTTGACTTTCCCGGAGTTTCACCCAACCAAATTTCTTGATCAAGGTCTCTAAACTTTTGTTTTGATGAGGAGAAAAATCCTATGCTGGGATCACTCAAAAATTCCTCTTTTGTAGAAATCCCTAATTTCCACTTCGAAAACTGAAAATACTCGAAATCGAATTCCGCTTCGACAGAAAGATGTGCCCTTCAATGGAGAGTCATCCTAGTATACTTTTGCTGATGGATTGTGGAGAGAGACCCAAAAGTAAGAAGCCATAGCTTCTGCAGCTACACAATTTCTTCTTCTCAGGTTAGCTCTGATACCATGTTAGAGTTTTATCATTCAAGCTACCATTATGATCTTAGGATCTTTAACTGAGAGAATAACATGCACAACAATAAAACATAAGCACAACACAAGCGACAAGAGACACAAAGAATTTTCCTCGGGGAAACCATAAAGGAGAAAACCCCGCAACTTCCTCAGATATAGAATCAGCACCAAAGGTAAAACCAGAAAACAGTAAGATGATCTCCCGACAGTAGCAGTCTCTCTCTCTCATACTGAGAGAGCTTCTCCTCTCTCACTCATGCGCTCCAATGAGTGAGTGTGTGTATGAGAATTATAAATAGAGAGGCTCTCACTCTCTATTTATATTCTTTCGTTCACTTAGAACCTCCACTCCCCTTTGTAGACACCTCACCATTAAGATCATAAGCTCCCAAGAATGAACCGACTAAACCACTATCAAATCACTGAGATATGTCCTCCACTGACCCAAGAAGGATTCCCCTCTTAGGAGAAAAAGGAAAATAGAAATTCATCCATGGAGTAAGAGGGGTCTCGTTTAACTCAAGGGGGACTTTAATTGAAAGAGTAATAAGAGGATACTCCTCAACTGAAAATCCCTCAAAAAGTTCAAATGCCTAAGAGGCAACACAAGAATATGAAACACCTACTCCACCATCAGAGAGAGGACAGAATTGACCAGATCTAAGCAAGAGGAAAAAGTTGACCAAATCCAGGCGAGAGGACAAAATTAACCAAATCCAAGTGAGTACACTAATCCTAATGAACAGTGCAATCCCCATACCTAAGGAACAAAACCATAGACATCTCGTTACTCTAACTCAATATCTAGGGAGGAGGAAAGCTACATGCACTACTAAGTATATCATGCCACCTAGAGGGCCAGAAGCCTCCTCGAATTCACACTTGGAAGACATCCAACCCAAAGCTTGGCCCTCAAAAGTGGTCCCTAAAGAAACCCTAACATTCGCTTGACAACTGGCAACTTCCAAATAGAAACCCCTTCAAATGGATCCGCTATAAAAATCTAACAACTCTTCTTCATATGATTGTAAAGAATCTTCGGCCATGTTCCTTTGATGCCTATCATCGCTAGCTCCAACACATCAAACCTTGCAACTCCTCTAACCCTCATTCCATTGTTACTCGATTTGACTTAATCTTATTATAAATAACATATAATATTTACATATTTTAAATAATTCATTTATCATAAATAGCATTGCAAATTTCTTGCTTTTCCCTATTAATGTTTTCCATATGATGCTTTGATTTCCAAATATTCTTAAACCTTTCCCTTAGCCCTATGAGAGGATAAGGGTTATAAGAAATGCTCTCATATTCATTAGTTTAAATATTAGTTAATAAAATATGTTATTAAATGATAGATTGTAGTAATATTATATCAATAATAATTACAATTTAACAAAAATAATAATATGTTAATGTTGATAATTTCATTATTAAAGTAAGTGAAAATGTAACCAACATATATTCATCTTGAATCCGGATCTACAAAGCATCGAGAGGGATCCAAATTCTTAAGGTGTAAATTTTTTATCTTAAATTTTTACATGTTAAAAAAAATTACACTTCAAGAGTTTTGATCCCTTTGATGTTTGGTAGATTCGGGTTTAACATGCTTTTTTTAATTACTTTTCATTTAGTTTTAATATTGGATTTTTATTATTTGATTTGATTATTATGTCATAAATTAAGTCGACACGGTTTTCTCTATATTCTTTTTTTCTTTTTTAGTCCACATGTTGATGTAATGTTATGTTATGTTTGTGACAACATCTCCCCCATACGACGCTGTAAAGCATCTCGCTACTCCCAATGCAATCACATCACCATAATAATTTATATGTTAAAATTAACTTTTAAAATGATAAAGTTTAATACAACAATGAGATTATTATTATTTATATGAGATTAACATTTTAAAACAAATAGAATGTTGGATTGTCAGTGAAACATGTTACTCTCTTTTTAAAAGGATTATTCTTATGGTCCTTTCCCTTAGCCCTATGAGAGGATAAGGGTTATAAGAAATGAATAAGGGTTATAAGAAATGCTCTCATCTTTAGTAGTTTAGATATTAGTTAATAAAATATGTTATTAAATGATAGATTGTAGTATATTATATAAATATTAATTATCAATTTTAACAAAAGTAATGATATGATAATGTTGATAATGTTATTATTAAAGTAAATGAAAATGTAACAAGTACATATCTATGTTAAACCTGGACTTATAAAGCATCGAGAGGGATCCAATTTATTAAGGTGTAATTTTTTTTATCTTAAATTTTTACATGTTAAAAAAAATTACACCTCAAGAATTTTGATCCCTTTGATGTTTGGTAAATTTGAGTTTAATATGATTTTTTAATTATTTTTCATTTGGTTTTAATGTTAGATTTTTATTATTTGATTTTATTATTATCTAATAAATTAAGTTGACATGGTTTTCTTTATATTTTTTTTCTTTTTTAACTGACATGTTGATGTAGTGTTATGTTATGTTTGTGACAACATCTCCCCCATACCACGTTGTAGAGAACCTAGTTACTCTCGGTGCAATCACATAACCACCAGCGTAGATCCAAATCCTAGGCTCTATCAAGCGCCGAGAGGGATCAAATCTCTTCGTAGATATCCATTGATTTGATTCAAACCAAAAGACACAGCTTTTTATTTAAGATCCACATATAATATTTAACATTATTTATGGCCCACATATAATATTTATTATTATTTTTTATTTTGTTATGAACTAACATTAGAACATTTCCCCATACATGGTTTTAAAACCATATGCAAGGCCCTCCTACAACCATGGGTTGTTTAGGAGGCCTTGCACATGGTCTTAAGACCATGTGCAAGGCCCTCCTAAACTATGTACAATAAAACGATGGGTTGTTTGGAAGGCCTTGCACATGGTTTTAAAACCATGCACATGGTTTAAGGTTTTAAAACCATGTGCAAGGCCAACATTTTTTATTATTTTGTTGAGTAAAAATATTACAACATCTCCCCCATATTGTGTTTTTTTCCTCACCCATATCTTTTTACCGATAATTAAATTTTTACTTTTTTATTGTTTTGTTAGGTAGGAAGATTACAACATCTCCTCTATATTAGGTTTTTTTCCGGCGGACATTTATTTTGGCCTATAATTAAAAAAATTATTTTTTATTAGTAAAAATAATGTTACGTAACGTTGTAACGTTACGTAACGCTACAACGTTACGTAACGTTACAAGATCTCCCCCATACTGGGCTGTAGAGCGCCTCTCGGCGCAATAATAATTTATATGTTAAAATTAACTTTTAAAACCAGCATAGATCCAAATCCTAGGCTCTATCAAGCCCCGAGAGGGATCAAATGAGCTTTGGTGTGATTTAGACCAAAAGACATATCTTTTTATTTAAGGTCCACACATAATATTTTTATTATTAATATTTTATACTTTTTATGGCCCACATATAATATTTTTTATTTTGTTAAGAAAGAACATTACAACATCTCCCCCATACATGGTTTTAAAACCATGTGCAAGGCCCTCCTAAAACCATGGGTTGTTTAGGAGGCCTTGCACATGGTCTTAAAACCATTTGCAAGAACCTCCTAAACCATGTACAATAAAACCATGGGTTGTTTAGGAGGACCTGCACATGGTTTTAAAACCATTTGCAAGGCCCTCCTACAATTGTTTTGGCCGATAATTAATTTTTTTATTTTTTATTGTTTTGTTAGGTAAGAACATTACAACATCTCCTTCATAATAGGTTGTTTTTGTGGCCGACATTTATTTTGGAGAATAATTAAAATTACAAGATCTCCCTCATACTGGGTTGTAGAGCCCCTCTACTGGCAATAATATTATAGGCAGATTAAAAAATGTTTATTGATAGACAAATACTTAAAAAATATTATATTCAAATTTAAAAATGTTTATTAATAAAAACAAATATTTTAATTTTTTTTTTATCACGTAAATAATGCGATAGAGACAAATACTCAAAAACTTTTGGGTTTTCTTAATGGATAAATAATTAACTTAATTTTTTTTATAATGGTTACTTGTAATGGTTACTTCTAGTAAAAACAAAATATTTTTAAAGTTGTAAATTTTATTTTTAATAAAATCGTTTAAAACATCAATATATATATATAAACGGCTATCCTTTCTTCCTTTGTTTATATTATTAGATAACCAACAAATTTCTTTAAGCTTTTTTCCTTTGCTTATATTATTAGATAACCAACAAATTTCTTCCATTACTTATTTGATTAGATAAGATAAGCAAAAAAACATTCCAACACAAAAATTAACGAATAAACTTGGCTGCATTGAATCTTTATACTGTAAACCACTTAGAAAAATTCATAACCAGTTCGTATTGTTGAGGAAGTTCGAGCTTTTCAATATTAATGAAATGTGTTATATTATAATCTCTGTTATTATTTGAATAATATCCTGATGATTTTATAAACTCTGTTTTGGTGGGTGAAATTTATATTAGAGAATGCAATCCTGTTGAAAACCCTGGCGCTGGGAAGCCGAGTCTCTACTATCTTGAAGAAGTGCATTTGCTATAAAAAAAATTGTGCCCGAACAATATAAACACACTTAAATCATTGACTATTCACTCAATTAGACTTGTCATATCTCCTTCAATCTCTAGTGCATACATAGAGTGGAAAAATATTGAAATCCGCAACTCCAGTTTTCTTACGATTGTTTTTTATAATTTCAAGATGAATTTTCTGAAAATGCTACGTTATATAGAAAAGCCCCTATAGAGTTCTGTTTTCAGAAGAAGTCTACAAAATCTGTTCCAGCTGTTGATCAGAGATCTCATAGTACAAGTTTTAGATCTTAATCATGAAAACTTCTTGTTCTTTGACAGACCAATGGATGATTATTAGAAGACATTTTTACTAACACATAAAACATTGAGTTTTTTTATTTCGAATTTAACATTAATATATTTTATCCTAATATGGAATCTAGTATTTTATGTGGAGATTAACATCGTGGTTGACTTTTTTGAATAGTTATAACATCAAGATCTCTCCCATAACATTCACTATCATTATTATTTTTTTCCCGACATGTTACAAACGTTACCAATGTTACATCACGTTACAAGATTTTTCCCATAATATTCACTATCACTATTTTTTTTGCCGACATGTTATAAACGTTACATCACGTTACAAGATCTCCCCCATACTGGGTTGTAGAGTGCCTCTCGGCGCAAAAAATGATAAAGTTTTAATAAAACAATGAGATTATTATTATTATTTATATGAGATTAAAATTTTTAAAATAAATAAAATGTTGGATTGTTAGTGAAACATATTAAATTCTTTCTAAAGGGATTATTCGGATGGTCCTTGCCATTTACATAGCATAAAAATCTCAAAATGATGGTAATTTTGGTAAAATAATTACCTCTTGACTACTTTACCCCTAGAAAGAATTTTTTTAAAGCACTTTCAATTTTATTTTCTAGATTCCTTTTAATTATGTGGATGAAGAATTTTAGGGATTGAAATGGTGCTCTCTTGTTGGTTGGAGAGAGAGATTATTTGGTACCTCTAGTAAGCGTGGTGCATGGATTCTATGTTTCATTAGTGTAATTTGTTGTAATTATTATTTGTTGATGGTTGGTTTGTTTCTTATTTGTGGTGGGTTTTTGAGTAGTCCATTTTTTTTTGTCGTTGGATGTGGTTTGTCTTTGGAGTCCTTCGCATAGGGAGCACCTGCTAAGTTGATGGTGGGTGTTCTATTTGTAATGAGTTGAATAACACATAAGGATAAATAATTTAAAGCTTAGGAAGTTAGAAGAAGGAATGGGGTGAGGCGAGGTAGACCCCAATCCTATAGGAACTTGAGAGTGCTTTGGAAAGAGCAGAAGATGACCATAGCTCAAGTAGAGGTTATGGTAGCATCAAAACGACATTACAAGATATTTTCAATTATGATCCAATAAGAAGTGGAAATAATTAAGAAATTGGTTTGAGAGAAGAGGGGGAAATCCTCTATCGAGCAAGTACAATCATGGTTTATGGATTGCATTTTAAATACGAGTTTCACCAAGAATTTGAGACACCGAATACTTAAAATTTGGTGTACCTCAATTGACATATTAAGTTTTTGATTTTCGAAACCATAGAAGAGAAAGGAACCCAACAAAAACAATTTTGGATTAAATTGAATCCATTGACGTAAACTGTGAAGCTTTGATTAAAGCTATCTAGGGAATACAAGTTGTGATCGAGGAGCTAGATTATGAAGGATGGTTCAAATAACTACAAAAAAGGGAGCAAGTTTCCATAGATAATGAATAAGTAGGTAAAACCACTCCACCATTCTACATTTATGTGAAATCGACCTTAGAGGGTGAGGGATTATAAGTGGCAATGCCATGTCATATTGTTATGTCTATGCTTTTAACTTACTCAGGTTGTTTGAATCACTTGTCAGCGACCATAATATAGGATAGTATAATAACTATATGGTTGTATCTTGTTTTTATTGAGTTTTGTTGTATTTCCTCTATGGAAAAAAGACTATTATTATATAAAAATCCCTAAGCATTTTTGGTTAACAATCATTGGATTTCCTGGAGTTGTGGGCTCAAACTAGGTCTAATGTACTTTTTTTTGTATATTTTCTTTTTTTTTAAAGAATGGGTGGCATTTGTATTGATGTATAAAAAGTTGTGGCTAAATTTTTCAATAAAGTGTTATAGAATGACTATAATATTGCAACAAAGGGTTCAAAAATTCAACATTTATCTGAAAAGGACCTACATAGTGGACAATTCACTTACTATTTTCTTGCTTCCTATAATAATTGCAACTATAATTTCTTACAAGTTGTGCACACAAAAATATGACTCGACAAAGCATAAAATCCTGAACATTTTAGGTATAAACATTCCCATTGTGGGCTTCCTTCATTTATTCTTCTTCATTCTCTTGAATTCATTGTGCAATCTAAACATTTTCTTCAACTTCATGTCTCCAAGGGTTTTCTAAACTATGGTTTCTTCCATAAATGTATCCTTCACCAAAACCAATGGAATATGCGGGTTGATATACCAATGAATGAGAATTGTGTGCAAATCCCAAAATTATATTGTAATGCATGCCAATATTTAATTCTAACATCTCCAGTGTCTAATTCTAGAATTCAACCATCTCTTCCAATTTTGCACTCCTAGGCAATTGTGCTTCTAACTGAATATTAATACTCTAGTTTAAATGGGATGATATGTTGAGTACCTTATTATCAGGAATATTGCACCTTTTGCGGACATAAGCTGTTCCTCTGGTCTGAATGGTTCAGATCCAGAACAAATGAGTGAACGACAAAGGATGAAGACCTTCCCTGAATATCGTAGACACCTGGAATGCTGCTTCAATTTTGAACCTGTGTACCTACAAACAGATCAAACATGCAAACATATCAAAGCTACCAGAAAATCATCCACTTATCCATGTTAGTGACTAAGAAATCTAACAACATGTACATGCGAAATCAAAACAACAGTAATGTGCGACGAAAATCAGCTTTGCATTAAGAATGTATGGAGAAGCTTACAACCGTTTCCTTAGTGTCAACAAGCCCCTCCACGAGACAAACACTTCATCCCCATAAGCTCCAACTTTTCTCTCTATGCTCTCCAATGATTTGGACTAGGTAGTCAATCCAACATCATAATAATACCTCTATAGTTCTCCCCCTCAACTATGGATATGAGCTTGTATTTATAAGGCTCAATGGATAGGGATAGTTGAGAGAATGGTGGGTGAGGTGGCTCCAAGATCCTACCATGGGGGATCTCGAGCTCAAACTAACCCATAATGATAGGGATAAGGGAGGACACGAGGCTCAAGTTCTAGAAGCCTCGAGAAACTTCTCTTTTTCCCATTTTACCCAGGGTACCATTTTTCTTACCCTATGACAGAGCGGTTTAGATGAGAACCGCTTTTAGACCAAAGACCATATGCGGTGGCACCGCTTCTCCAAAATAGGATACAGGTGATTCTAAGCAAGGTATCACTCATCAGCCACAAGGTAGGTGTGGTGTTAGGTTTTTTCAAGTAGAATTGACAAACAGAGCAAGTTTCCACTCTAAGTGTTGGGATTAAGGGAAAACACGGAAGTTAAGGGTCTGATCACATAATGGTGACAAGATTTAGGTATAATAGAATTCCCCCCAAAGCATGAGACTTAGAGGGATACGATAAGTGAGAACTTTGAGAGAACAAGTTGTCACTTCGAGATGAAAATGTTAGCTCGGTCGAAGAATGTCGTCCAGTAGGCATCTGTAGTACATAAATACTTTTGACTCATAGACAAATGTAACCAACTTCATGGCGACAGACCAATACAAGGAAGATCCATGAGAGGAATAAACAAGCATGACTACTAGAATACAACATAGATCCATGTGATAGAGGACTCAAACTTGGACATAGCTACTGGACATACAATGTAGATCTATGTCATACAGACGCAAATTTGAGAATATCCACGACCATACAAATGTGGATCCATGCTAGATATACAAAACTCCATCGCAGCCTGGGGAAAGCAATGAGCGCTAAACAAATACCCAGGGTCTTTGTTTCATCTTCCACAAAGTACGATTCTATCCATGTGATTATAATGAACTAAAGTCGAACATGGTAGAAACCACTTGATTACCGGCCGATGATGTGAACCCTTAACAAGCGCAAGGGAGATCACCATTAATGTCAATGATTCCCAAGGTACCCTAGTACAATCTAATGAGTGTGAATAGATGTCCTGATGTCGAACACCCAGTCTATTCTATCGATCAAAGGTCAATGATGTGAACCTATGTTGAGAGTGAGAGAATCTGTCATTAAGGCATATAGATCTCAAGGTACTAAATTTTGTTTCTAAGACTATTTCCCAGAAGATGAGCTGATGTCGACGGGAATAGTCTCGTCGAAGGAGGGCCATGATGATTCCCACATCGGTGACACAAAACTTGGAACATAGTTCTGGAATGATGTGAATGTAGTAACCACAAGACTAACTCAAAAGTACTGACACAGAGACTGTTCTGACTGTAGAGGTAAAACTTCTTCAACTTCCCTTTGAACACTGAGCGCCACGACAAAAGACTTGGCAACATGACTAAACCAAAAAAACACACAATACGACGGCGGACGATGCATTCTTTTGAAAGACTCAAAGGAGTGGTATGACTCATGAAAGTGCATTGTCACGGAGATCGGCTGAATACCCAATTGACTAAAATGATATGCAGATAAGTGCCATGTTCAAAGGTAACGACAAACTACTGCCATTTATTTACAAAATGATTCCCTTCCCATTTCCCCCATCATGGTTGATGAGTGCCTCTTTTCGGTTTTACGAGTTCAAAGAGGGTAACAAAAACTCGTTATAGCTCATCCGAAGACAAGTCCAAACTCATATGTTTTATGAACCTGAGAGAGGAGGGGTTCGTTCCCAAAAGAGGGTCTATCAATGTTTAATTTAACGAGTCCAATGAAAGAAAACTCGGTATCATTCATGTTTAGAGAGTCTGAATGACCACAGAAGAAGATTCCATAGGGTCCTTTTTCGTAAAATATTTCACATGAACCGAAAAAATGATAACCTCTCGTCAGATGAACGACTCTTCAAATGCTTTAATGAGCGCGAAGAAGACAAGATCACTTGACAATATTTTCGTATTTAAGGAGCCCGAAAAGAGTTTAAAGAAGACTCCACTAGGTCTCTTTTCACGACGAGATATTTTACGAGCTTGAAAAGAATTAGAAATGGACTCGAACCTTTGATGCTAACTTTCAAGAGCGTGACCATAGTGTCGCAATAAACGCTCAAAGACTTTTTTTGTTTTATGGCAATACGAAAAAGTCAAAAACAAACTCCCAAAACTTTACTGCTACTACTCTTCTAACCTGCAACGACTCAAAAAAAAGTGTTAAATGCCCCAATAATTGACATTAAAGGATTACAATTGATAGATTTTGCGTAATAAATGATTTTAAAACAAAACTATAGCATGCCAAACCCAAAAATGTATATAAAATCCATGTAAATGGTAAAAAAATCAAAACATTTTACTATTTACCCATAGTGGAGAGCCTTTGGAGCATTTTCTTGGCCAGATTTTCAGTTGCTGATATCGGGAGCATCCACCATCGGAATCGAGCACCATCAGTCCTAGGCCCTACTATTTCATTTTATGCCTTCAATTTTGATTTTTAATGGTGTTTTGGGCTTATATGGCAAGCCCTAAAATCATGAAAGCGGGCACTGCTCTTATCCCTTGCGGGATAAGTGGTACCCCACTAGAACCACACCAAAAACATAGCGCATACGCGGTGCCACATCCTGTCCTCAATGGGACACATGTAGTGCCAGCCGTGGAGAAATAAAAGGGATTGCACAAGAAAAACTAGCTCATTTTTATTGATTTGGATGATTAAGAATGCTTCTAACAAGTCTTGTGATGGTTTTTGACAGGTTCTTGTTGATAAAAAATGGTCATATGGAAAGAAAGGAAACATGATAATAACGACACCTTCACCGAATGAAATGCAGGTTGCATAGCCACATTGAGAGACTGCAGACTCTTAAAGTTCTTCCGCACACCCAATATGGTGTCGCATGAGCGACTACTAGAGCATATACTCCAGATGTGGAATCTAGAGCAACAATATTTAGAGGTTGGTGCTCACATTTTGACAGTTGAGGTAAAGGACATCTACTTCTTGACTGGCCTTTCGAGACGGGGTGCTCCCATCTCGCTGACTGGTTCCCGCATGGGGGGACATTACTATTCAGGAGTTGATAGACCGTCACTGCATTCCTGGGACCAGGACATCAGGGAAGAAAATCCCCATAAAAGCAGTGATGGATGGCCCTCTACGGACTGTGTTGTTTACCATGCAGAGAGTGGTGGGAAGCCAAGGAGTACACCAGGCGTCTAGAGTGCATATGCTCTACACCATAGAGGCCATGGCACCCACAGTCGACTTTAATTGGGAGAAAGCTTTACTTTCGATCTTCAAGGATCAGCTGACCAAGTGTCGGTAGGAGGAGCTAAAGCAATTTGGTTTTGGTTCCATTCTATCCTTCTTCTTCGAGCGAGTTCCACAAATGAGACCTCAGGTGATATTTACAGAGCTGAGGGCATGGGACCCTTGCATGCAGAGGTGGGTCCAAATTATGGCCCGTACTAGAGCGGGCAGGGGGAAGGTAAAGTTCGGTGACCCGTTCTTTCGATGGTTGAGAGATCAGATCCTCATGGTGGAGGATTATGCATATGCAGACACTGACTTCAGCGGTGACCTTGACCTACCACTCCCACCTGGAAGACAGTGGGGTGACATCGGTAAGAAAAAAAAGGCCCTAAAATGGAAATAGTGTTTTTATGTTTTTGATGTTTTATATTTTTTATGTTGAGTAACGAGACTTGAATGTTTTCATGCAGACGTCGGAGCAGCATGAACTGGGGGAGCCTCCCCATTGGATAGGTGAGTCGGAGCCTGTTTTGTACCGCAGGGTGATGTGACAGGGGAGTTAGAGGAGAACCTGGAGAGGTTGACTCTAGACATCCCTGATTCTTCTATTGACGACCTCCCACTGAGGTATCAGAGGCCTACTGTGGGAGTACCGGGTCGTTTTAGCAGACTGCTACGTATAGTAGCCCGGGAAGTGATGTGTTACCACAAGCATCATTAGACAATGAGTGCATGATGTATCCACTAAAAGCTGATAGCTTCAGGATTTTGTATGGTGATTTTTACCTGAAAGCCTACATGCTTCAGATGAGGTCTCATGACCTATTTTTTGTAAAACATGTTCATATATAGATATACAAACTTTTACTTGGTGTTTATACGTCTCAAATGGTGCATGTATTTTACATGAGTTTTATGTTTCTTTAATCATTTATTTACAATCAACCAAGTTTGATTTTCATGTCATGAATGAACAATATGCCAATCTAGGATGTAATTAGCGAATGAGTCAACAACTATGTTATGTTCCCTAGGGATATGCCTATAGGTGATAGTTTCAAATGACCTTTCTAACAGGCGTACCCTCCAGAAGAGATAGAGAAGCACATGATTCCTAATGGTATAAACATGGTTTAGATGACAAACCATTAGTTGTGAGTCCATCAAGACTACCAAGTTGCAAACATCTTGGGAGGCAGTTTTAGTCAGAAGACCTATGACTGCTTGATACTCGGCGATATTGTTGGTAGCGGGACCAATACAAACCAGTCTTGAACTGACCAAATCATAAACTAGGGAATAAAGAACCCAAGCAACTGAGGCAAGATTCAAGGTGTGGTGGAAAGCACCATTAGCGAAGCCGTAGAAAGCCATATGCACGACCAAAACATGGTATAAATAGATACAGACACTAAACTCAAAACCATATTGAAAATACTTAAGCACACTAAAATTTAAGTAATATACATATATACAAGATACTATCCAAGAGAGATCTAGGCATAGTACCTCTTCAGGTACAACCCATTGCGAGGTTGCCCTAAAGGGATTCCATCGTAGTCTACGAGCTCGTAGGCCCCTTTCTCTAAAACTTTAGAAATAACGAAAGGACCGTACCACATGGATTCGAACTTTCCTTTTCCTAGTTTTTCATATATCTAATCGTAATTCAAAAATAGGTCACCCTCATTAAAGGCAGGAGGTTGGACAGACTTGTCATACTGCGCCTTGACGCGTTTCTTATGTGCCTCATTAGCCAAGGCAGCATCTCTCCTAGTTTCGTCAAGGTTGTTCAAGTATAGAAATATCTATTCCTCTGCAGAAGTGTCTAGGAGACGTTCGACGACAAGTTTCAAGGATGGAATCTGACATTGAATCGGCAAGACAACTTTGAGTCCATAGACTAGCTGGAAAGGTGTGAAACCAGTAGCTGTTTTCACTGAAGTCCTGTAAGCCCAAAGAGCGGAAAAAAGGATATGGTGCCAGTTGGATTTATGGTCTCCAACCATTCGATAAAGCATCGTTTTCAAAACTTTGTTAATGGCCTCTACCTAAACATTAGCTTGCGGATAATAGGGCGTAGAGTTTTCATGACGAAAACCTAGCTTGGCACTTAGTTCCTCCATCATTTGATTACAGAAATGTGATCCGTGATCAGTAACTATGGACTATGGGACTCCGAATCTAGCTATCACATGATTGAACATGAAGAGGCCGACAGTCTTATCATCTTCCGCATATGTAGGCATGGCCTCATCCCACTTTGTAAAATAGTCAACAGCCACGATGATGTAACCATGCTCCCCGGCTGAGGCAGGCTTACAATTCATATAATCAATCCCCCATTTGGAAAATGGGCCAACAGAAATGATGGAGTGTAGTGGAGTAGGATGAGTGCACTTTTTCGGATAAAAATGTTGACAAGGTGGGCATTTCTTGACAGCCTCGTGACAATCTTTGAAGACTGAAGGCCAAAAATAGCCAGCGCGAAGGATTTTCTGGGCTGTAGCCATCCCAAATAAATGACCGCCACATGCTCCAGAGTGGCAATCATTCAACACTTTTTCAGCTTCCTCATGGGTGAGGCATCGCTGAAGAACGAAATCGATACCACGTCTATACAAAGTGTCATTCAAGATGAGGTGGTATTTTGCGTGGTGATGGATATGGTGACGATCGTCACGGGATATATTTGGTTGAAATATTTGTGTTTGGAGATAAATGAGCAAATATCCATACCATGGGTCAGTAGTGCTTATCAGGAACAGGAATTCATCCAGAAATGAATCACTGGGCTCAGATTCCATCGAAGCACAGGGAAGATCACACATGAGCTCGGCAAAGACCAAGGATTTCTTTGATGTGGATTTGGAAAATTCCAGATCAAACTCTTGTAGTATGACTATCCATCAGGAGTACTCGCCCCCGAGCACCTGACGAGTCAGGACACTACAACAAAAACTGGATTTAGCGTCTCTTTTTGCATCCTTTGTTGGTTTTAGACCATCTTTCAGTGTATTTTTCTTCATTTTTTGGACAAAATGGTGCAATTTCATGCGTTGGTGCTATTTTAGGTGTTTTTTGCATCCTTTTTCTAAATATGGCGCAAATTGCAGCATAGTTTGCACTGGGTTTTGCACCTGGTTGTGCGCCAGGTTTTGCATCAGGTTTTGCGACAGGTTTTGAGCCTAGTTTTGCACCTAATTCTGCGCCTAGTTTGTACATCTACTCTTGTTGCGCCCCCTTTTATGCCCATTTTTGCCTCAACGTTTACACCCTTGTAATTTTCATCCACTTTTGCATCCTTTTTTACATCCACTTCTGCTTGTTTTTTTGCATCCCTTTATGCGCCAAGTTTTGCATCAAAGTTTACATCCTTTTTTGAGTCTAGTTTTGCATCTCGTTTTGTTTCAGCCATTTTTGCATCCACTTTTGCATCCATTTTTTCGTCCACTTTTGCACCCACATTTTCATCCCTTTTTGCATCCCATTTTGCATCCATGTTTATGTCTTTTTTTGCATCTACTATTGCATCCACTTTTGTTGTGTCCCAATTCACACCCATTTTTGCGCTTACTTTTACACCCACTTTTGCATCCACGTTTGCATCTTTTTTTGCATCCAATTTTACATCAATTATTGCATCCCTTTATGCAGCCATTTTTGCATCCACTTTTGTTGTGTCCCAATTCACACCCATTTTTGCGCTTACTTTTACACCCACTTTTGCATCCACGTTTGCATCTTTTTTTGCATCCAATTTTACATCAATTATTGCATCCCTTTATGCAGCCATTTTTGCATCCAATTTTGCATCAGGTTTTGCGTTGGGTGTTACGACTACTTTTGCATCTACTTTTGTTGCATCCACTTTCGCATCCAATTTTGTATCCAATTTTACATCCATGGTTGTATCCACTTTTGCGCCAATTTTTTCATCATGTTTTGCTTCCATGATTGCATCATTTTTTACATCCACTTTTGCATCCATTTTGGTGCACCCCATTATGCGCCCACTTTTGCACCTACTTTTGTTGCATCCATGTTTGCATCATTTTTTGCATCCATGTTTTATCCACTTTTGCATCCACTTTTGCACCCATATGTCAAAGATGACAACGAGGATAATGATTATGATATTGAGGATGACTATGATGATGATGATAATGTTGTTGATGATGGGGAGAATGATGACAATGATGACGATGATGACAATTATTATTATTATAATGAAAATGACGACATTGGCAATGATTATTATGGCAATGAAATGAATGATGATGATGGTGATGATGACAATGACAATGATGATGAATACAATGAGAATGATGATGTTGGCCATTTAAAAAAAATAAGTTATTATTTCTCATGCATAAATAGTATGTGTCCTCCATGACCCTTTTCCACTAATCACATCTCTTGGGTAGATGTTATTTCTTAGCGGCCAAAGGTAATGATGAATAACTGATGAAAATGTCAATAATTATGATGATGATGACGACGATGATGATGATGTCAAGGAAAATGGCAATGATGATGACATGAATGATGATTATGACAATGATGATGAATATTGTGATAATTGTGATGATAATGCCAATGTTGTCGATGATGATGATGATCATCATCATCATAATTTCCATCATTGTCATCATAAAAAACATCATCAATTTCATTGTCATCTAGTTCATCATCGTCATTATATTAAAGCATATGGGATATGGTTACCATTTAAAGCATGCATAACAAGTGGGATTGGTTACGATTTTAAGCATGCATAACAAGTGGGATTGGTTACAATTTTAAGCATGCATAACAAGTGGGATTGGTTACAATTTTAAGCATGTATAACTTATAACTATGATTGAGCACATTTTAATCTTGGAGCTTGTAGTGAAACTGGTTTTATTTACCTTTACCAACAGTTTATTATAAGGATCATCATCATCATCATTCATGGCATTCTCATTGTCATCGTAACTGTCATTTTCATCATTACTATCATCATCATCATCATTATCATATAATCTCATCATTGTCAACTTCATCGTCATTGCCACCATCTTCATCATCATTATCTATATCATCATTCATCTCATCATCATCGTCGTCATCTTCATCATCATTATCTATATCATCATTCATCTCATCATCATCGCCTTCATCTTCATCATTTTTATTGCCATCATCAACAAAAACATTGTCATCATCATCATCATCATATAATCACATAATTGTGAATATCATTATCATCAAATCAATTACATATATTGTGTCCACTTTAGCACCCCAAATCAATTACACTTATATTCTCCTTATGCTAGGTTGTCTAAGTGCAAAACTAGGTGGATTATATCACGATGATGCTAAAGTGGATGCAAATTACATCCACTTTAGCATCCCAAATAAACTACATTTAAATTCTACTTGTGTTAGATTGTATAGGTAAAAAACTAGGCACATTATATAGATATGTTGCTAAAGTGGACAAAATATGATTTGATGAAGAAAGATGATAACAAAATAAAAAACAAAGAAGGTTAAACCCAATTAAAAAACAAAGATGATATGTTTGCTTGAGTGAGCACTACAATAGAAGGTTAAACCCAATTAAAAAACAATCACCTTAGGGATTAGATAGTAAACTTCATGGTTGAACTTCTCATTGTCAAGTTTTATTGTCAAAGCCAAAATCCATGGGTTCTAACAATTGGAAAAGAGCATGGTCATCATCGACACTCAAGCAAACAAAATGGGATATAGTCATATTTCTACACCAATGACACTTTCCCAAAAGGTAAGATTTCCTTTTTCAAAACCCTATGGTTATTTTTTGATAAAATCAATGTTCTTGAGCTAGGTATCCCAATCTCTATTGTTATGCTAGGCTTACAGTCAGCAATATGAGGCCATTTCACATTTCTTGGATTGAGCTCAAGACAACCATCATCAGTTGACACATAGTAGGTGGTTGTTTGAGATTTGTTCAACTTTGACAAGAAAATAGGATGAGTTTTTCAACAAACACATAAGAAATTTAATCTCCCAAGATCAAAAATTGCTTAACCACCTCTTGAGGTCTCAACGCACCCCAAATTTAAATGACTTGGGGATCCAAAACAAAAACCTAATTTCCACTACCCACCGTCGATAGGATTTCAGAGGGTTAAACTTCAAATTACTTCACTGACAGTAATTCAATTGTCTACCTCCGATGCACGAAATTAATAAAAAATGTTTCTTAACTTCAACGATGTATAAATCATTTTTGTATCAAAAGAAACGATTTAAAAGAAAAACCCACACACTTGTAAATTATAATTTCCTGTGAATATTTCAATTCATTTTTTCAAAAAACTTAAATTCACATGCATTCATATTCTATAATTTTACCTAGCATTTTTTAGTTTTGATATAAAATTTTACAAAATTTTAATTTATGTGGTGCAATGTTCAAATTTTACTCTACAAATTTATATGTTAAAAAATGTTAAAAACATTAAATCTCTGCTCAAAAACTTTGAGGTTGTTCAAAATATAAAGTATCTAATTTTCATTGAAATTTCACGTATTGCTTGGATAGTCACATCACACAAAGAATCCATATAAAATGTTTCAAATTATGGCAAAGAAATTGAAGTTGGATTCAAAATGTTCGACATTTTATATAATTAATTTGACCCTCATTATGAATTTTTTAAAGTTATCACTGTTTTACATTTGCCTTAAAAAAATATTTGTGGTGAATAATTTTTTTTACATTGAGAAAAATAATGGAATTATTTTCTAGGTTGATATAGTGTATTTAAATTCAAACCTTGGAAGACCTTGGCTTATGACTAATTTTAAACTTCATGATGATGTTTTTTTAGTTAATTATATGAATTCATTAATGATTAATAAATCCATTACCACATTCATAAGGGAATGGAATTCAAATGACTTTTATTGCTAAATGATTACATACCTAACTAAGTAATCACATGAAGGGACTTTAATTTTATTTTGAAATTTAAATTTTTCAAAATGTGTGATTATTATCATTAAATGATCTCAATTGTTTTTGCAAATGCAGGAAATTTCTATAAATGTAATGAAAGATAAGAAGAAATGGTTTTTTTCCTTTAAAAAATGAATGCTTTTATTATCTAAAGAAATATTATTATTATCTTTTTCTTCTTATATAATTATTCTATTAAATTTAAACAAAAAAGCCATTTACTAACCAATATTGTTACTATAGAATTATGTTGTGTTATAGAGTTAACTTAGAATTTTGTTTTGATAAAATCAAAACTTAAAATAATAAAATTACATGATCATAGTACCTTGCATGTTTTCAAATTTTCTAAATGCAATTTAAACAACTTTGACCAATTTTTAGACGTACTTAACTAAATTTGAGTTTCCAAATTATGGTGAAGCCTAATTTGAAAATAAAAAAATCATGTATAACTACTTTTATGTTTGAACCACCCTTTTGCAATGTTTTCCATATTTTGAAAATAAACCAATCATGTAGAATTGCCCTTTTGTGTATGAACTGCCCTTTTTCCTATGCAAGTTGTAGGTCTTGTTTTAACCCTCATCTGTCGTTTGAATCCATTTTGAACTAACTGATGTTCCATAGAAAAACCGATTGACGTCGCACAGAAGAACGATGGATAATAACTATAGTAGTGTAAAATGCTGCGAGAAAATTGCAGACATATTTTTTTGTGTACTCAAAAGAAGCTTGTATTCAGACCACCAAGAAGAAATATCGTGGGTCTATAGAATCTTGTAAAGATGTGGAATTGGGGTTTATAGGTTCATCTCCAAAGGATTCAAAAAAAAAATCGAAAAAGGGGCTCAAGGAATCAGGGTTTACGGGCTCTTCCCAAAATATACTCAAAGGATAGTGTAATATTAAGTTGTATGCCTCAATTCTCAAGTAAGTATCCGTGCTTACCATTTTTTACCAATACGATGGCCTTTAAAATTATGAATCAGTAATTACAACTATTTTTCATTTGGCTAAGTCCATACTCTTATGTCATAATCACCGAGGACTTGCACCTGGAATTTAAACTGATGAGTAGACTGATATTCCACTGCTGAAATACAACAAATTAAAAATGTCAAAAGCATATGTTAACATATAAAAAATAAAAAAAATTGCAAGTGTTAGATGAGATACACAACTAAATTGAGAAATCATCAAATATCAATTGATGGCTCATCTCTGACTTCAAAATTCTGGATCATTTTGAAAAGATATGAAAATGTATCAGTCAATTGACATCTTGCAATCATTTCACTTCAATCTCACTTGACAAATAGGTGCATCCTACATAACTAGCAATAATCTTGGCAATGCTGAGAACCACCTTCAAAATACCTCTCTTTGCACTAGTTCTCCGGGAAGATGAGACCATCCACAGAAGCCAATCAAAATGATCATGAATTCCTTTACAATGATGGCATATAAGGTTGCGGCCTTAATATTCTAAATTAGTAATCACATATTTCTGGTAGTAAGCGTTCTACAAGGGAAGGGTAGCTGCACAAAAAATTGATTATAAAAATTTAGATAGATCCTGAAAAGTGCCTGGCTCTCATTGTAACTATTCATATTCTACACTCAAAGAATAATCCTGAAAATCCCTAGCTAGTGATAAAGCTGGAAACCTATTTAAATAGCAACAATCTTCAAATCCTAGAATCTACAAACACATACTATAGAAAAATAATAACAGCAAGTACAAAGATCTCTCCAAATCCAATCAGAAACATCTTACCTCCACCTTTTTCGTGGTCCAACTCCAAGCCTGCTTTTACACAAAAAATTACCTACAGGGAATCTTCACTTCAATCCCAACAAATAAGTATATATAAGAAATATGCTGTAGACCCAACACTGTTATGGATCTGATGAAGAATCAACGCCTGCATCTATGTGATCTTGGATCAAACCATGAACAAATCTGTTGGTGTTACCAAGAAAAAGTAGATGCCAGCCATGAGGTTATGGTGACTAGCCATGAAGTTGGCCCCTGTATTAATTCTTGTTGGTATTGGTTGTGCATATGAGTCTAAGGGAGAGGACGTATGAATTTATCATGGGTTGATCTTAGACATTCAACCCTGCGTGATCTTAGCTATCCCTCCAATCATTTCAAGGGGGCTGTTCAGGGTGGCCCAAAAGGTAGACCCAATACTTTTATGGATTTGATAAATATTTGTGCCCTACATCTATGTGATCTTGCATCAAACCATGAAGAAATATGTTGGTGTTACCAAGAAAAAATAGATATCAACCATGAGGTTTATGGTGACTAGCCATGAAGTTGGCCCCTGTATTAATTTTTGTTGGTGTTGGTTGTGCATAGGAGTCTAAGGTAAGGGACAGATGAAGTTATCATCGGTTGAGCTTAGACATTCAGCCTTGTATAATCTCAGCTATCCCTCTGATCATTTCGAGGGTGTTGTTTAGGATGGCCCAAAAGGGGCTCGCATAGACTTGAGCTGTCCATACCTCTTTCCAATCAAATGTTAGAGAGGACCAAGAAGTACTAGTGATGTATGGAGGGAGGGACATTCAAGAAGGCATGATTCCCATCATACATCCAACTTTATGATTGGTGGTTGAAACCATAGGCCACATGACATGAAAAGAATGGAGGCCTATAGTTGTTCAAAGGGTTGTTTGGCGACTTTAGTGAAAGGAGAGGAAAAGGATGCTAAGAGAGACAATATCAGAGATTATCCTATTCATTCAAAGAGAAGAAACAATTCCTTTTGTTGGTCCTCCAGTTCCCTTACTCTTGTCAGTGAGTTTGGCATATTCAGCTTCAATTTTGTCTGTTAGAAGTTTGGCATGCACATAAATATCTACCAAGTTCCAACTGGACTTGAGTCTCTCTATTCCCTTGCAGCTGATCTGTCATGTTCCTTTTGAGGCATTAGATTTTGTTTTCCAGAATGGATTTGAGGCACTGGTACCTTCTAGTTTCCATCTGAATCCAACACTCTTCATTAGCAGTGATCTCTTCTTTTTTCTGCCAAATTCTAAGGATTGTTTCATTAAACTCTTTTTTGTGTGTGTGCATTTTCTCTTCTACAATTGATTTTAGAGGATTTTGGGTCATCTGTATTTATTCATTGATTGAGAAAACTTAAAAATTTCCAACCGCTTTGGCCAAAATTTCTTCTTTTCTCACCATTATTACAAGACATTTGACAGTTATTTTCACCCAACAAATCTAGGCATTTCCTAAAACACAATATTAACAAGTATATCAAACCACAACCCCCAAAGATAGAATTATGTTTCTACATTTTTTTATTATCACTGTTTTTTGGAAGGTTGCTTCATTAATATTTTTGCTTAGATTATCTATATCCCCAGTTTTTTCCCTAACATTCTTTTATGTAACAAATGACCTTTTAGTTGTCTGTATGATTATGGTGTCAAACCTTTGAGATTAATTTATTTTGTAAGGATCATGCATAAGAATAGAAACTTAAATATTCGCTTGCCTAATATCACAATTATCAAAGTTTTCCTGCAACATATAAGACAATAATTATATGCTAATGAATTGTGAATGTAAAGCTCTCTTAATGGTTTTTACTGGCTTTAAATCACAGGATTTGGTGAAAACTCCATATCCGATGCGGCAGCCTTTGCTAAAGAATCATGTGTTAGTGATGCTGACTCAACTTCAATGCCAAATCGTTTGTAGCCCTGCTCAGGAACTGAATAGGCTACATATGTGTTCCTCCTGCCACAAAAGATGATGTAGACTGAAGAAAACGGTTTGGAAGAAACAACCAATGACAGCAGATTGAGAGGAACTAGTACTGAAAATGAAAAAGTAGTTGGTCATGTTTTTGTTTCAAAAATGAACAATGGAATCATACATGGGGAAAAGGAAAAGGATAGTGACGAAAGAAGGGTATCATCAGTGGAAAAGAGTAAAAATGCTACTAATATGCACTCTACACTAGAAACAGAAAAACAAAAACAGGAGAAACAGGAAGCTGGTGTCTCTCAAGTAAAGTCAATTAAAATTCCTTTGACTCAAAAATCTACTTCAGAGGAAGGGGAAATAGACCTGACAGTAATCGAAGTAATTCAGGAGTCCATAACTTTGCTATCTAATAAAAGGTCTTCAAAGGATAAAGGTATGAACACATTACAGGAATTGAAGGATGAATCATGCAATGCTAAAAAATAGTAAGGTCTCCACTGCAGTAGAGGCGCTGGACAAACCTTCCTTAGCACAGTCGACTGTTGAATTTCATTAGAGTGGACATGACAACGGTGCAAAAATTAGTGCTACAGAGGAAGCTATTGAAGGGTTATCTAATTCACAATATTTGAATAGAGTAAATATGTCACTCTTGGTTGAAGCCAATGATAAGTCATGGAGCATTCCTGTTGTAATGTTTCCTGGTGAAATAGAACAACAAACACAAAATCTGGCTCCAGAGCCTTTTGTTTCTCCAAACATGATTGAAGACATAGCACAAGTATGCAGCATTCACAACAAAGAAATTGCAATTGCTTCTATGAATGTGGACAGCAAAGATATAGCTTTACAGAGCCAAAATGATTTACATTCAGAGGAGCCATTCATGGTAATGACTGAAGGAGATAGGATAAACAATTTTGATTCTAAGGTTGACATGGTAGATGCTGCAAATTGTTATATTTCCAGGATTCAATTTGATTCAAGTCAAACAAAAGACAATTCAAATGAAGTGTTCCAGAGCTTAGAGTGTCTGAAAAAAATGGATGCACCTCAAAAGCAGGAAGATATAAATCAAAACTCATCATATGAAATGGAAAACAAAGATGTGAATAGATTGACTACTGACACTAGGAATTTAAAGGAGTTTAAAGGAAATTTTACCCTTTTAAATTGTGATTTCAGCATAAATACACGTTAGTATTAAATGCATTCCATATCTCAACTTGTGTTTAATTTGCTAGCAGTATGGTAAGATTCTCACTCTTTCAAGAAGCAATGGCACATCTTGAGGCTTCCAAGCGGTCCTTGCATTTTTTAGAGCATTGTGGGCTTCCAACAATTTAGAGTTGGATAAAGTTTCACACTCCTTGGTCACAATTGCCCGATCTGTTCATTATCTTTTTCTTTGCCACTCAAGAAGTGTATGCCATCTACTTGGCCCTCTTATTCCTATTGATCTGGCATCCGTTGAAGTAGAAAAAGTGGGGGACTGATCAATCAATAGTCTAAGTGTGCGACATGCCCTATGCCCCACACATCCAACCAGTTTAGAACGTATGGTTCAACAGTTCCATTGAGTGTACACTTCCAGTTATTAAGTGGATACAGAGGTGATCTTGAAGTAGGGGTTGTGTCATCCCTATTGCGATGTATTCCGGAAGGGACCATTAGCCCTTGCCTTCCCCAAAGTATATAATGTGTATTGCAATATGATTTGTCCAACAGTCTTGAAGATGTAGTCAAAAGGGCAAGCGATTTCTACTTGTTTAGTTCCCTGAAGCTAGATTCCTGCAGCCAAGCATGTTTAACTAAACTCCGTTTAGTTCACCATGACTATTTGTCGAATTTAATGAGATTCATTTTAACATAGCTAGCCCATTTCCAAGTTATCTTAGAAAGGATGTATATTGGAACAAACAAATGCTTTAACTGATTTATTAAGTGCTGGACAAACGAGTGTCCCTTGAAATTCTGGTGGGGGATCTTATTTTTGAGATGGACAATATTTGGTAGTTATCACAAGTGACCATGCTCTTCCAGCCTGTCTCTTTTCCTTGTAGTATAGACTTGAGTTGTCCACTTGGTAATTATCACAAGTGACCATGCTCTTCCAGCCTGTCACTTTTCCTTGTAGTATAGACTTGAGT
>LPNX010713085.1:245587-258228 GCA_001517045.1 Pseudotsuga menziesii
TTTGACAGCAGCGGTGTTGGTTACTTGCACACACTATAAGTGAATTTAGGATTTTATGATTCACGTTAGTGTTTTCCAAGTGGTTCTACCAAATCCATTGTTATAACATATTCAGAAGTTAAAAAGATGAAATATAAAAGGTCCTACAAACGACCTCAATTTCAACTCTTATTTTTATTCTAGCAATGAAATAAATGCATATGAGCACCCTTTTATTGTACAATTACTGTGCAACCGCCAACGTCATTTGCTAGTCTAGACATCAAGTCCACTTGACCGCATTACTTTGCAAGTATGACTACAGCAATATGACAAGGCTGCACTGCAAAGAGCAGACTTCCTTTGGCTTAGCTACAAGTCTAAGTGGTATCTTTTCTACCAAAATCACCTAGAATTTGTACCCAGCCTCATCCCTTTGAAATTCAAGCCAAGCTGGTAGAGCAGACCACAGCAAGAATGAAATATTGGTGGAGGGCTTAACACATTGTTGACCTCAGTGAACTAGCAACCTCACCATTCAACACACCATTTTCAAGTCTTACACATCATCTTAGATTCATCTTAACTCTAGATCTATTAAGCACAGATAGGGATAAAAAGGAAGCCAGGTGCAAATATCTGTGCTTAAAAGGTCCAGGTGCGAATATCTCAGTGCTTAAGATTGATCTATGCTGGTTTATATTTTTTTTCCAAGGAAGACCTCATGGGACACCCCACTTCCCAGAATATTCAGATAGAGGGCTGCTCAAATTCCAGTTGCTATAGTGGCTGGTAACCATGAGGGACTCTACTAGATTTTAGCCAGTGACATATGCCAGCATGGCCTCCCCATGGACAACATAGCTTGGGCTAACCCTTGTGGCTCTACGCTGGTTTATATATATATGTATGCTTCATATTTTTTTTAAATTCTATATATATTTTATAATATTTTTGGTATTTTTTTTATTACAGATTTAGTTTTTTCCATTTTGATTCATAAGCATTATAGATGGACGTTACACCTTATCCCTACCAGGCTGTAGAATATACAAGGCTATAGAATATACCGTATTCCTTGTGAACCCATTGTAGCCCAGTCGAGACAGACCAGCGAGAATATTAATGTTTGAAGGGCATTGACCCATGTTTTGTTGTAAGTTGTAGTAAAGAGCCCATTACGGCCTGTTTGTAATAATTGAACCTTGAATTCAATAGATTGGTTAAGCTTGTTGTTTCCTCTGTTATTTATGTATTGATTTTTGTGAATCTGCATCCATAACATTGTTGTGTGCTTTGAGAATAATTGCAACCCCAATAGGCTTGCACCATTTTGGTAACAGAGCAGGTTTGATACCTGTTTGAGGGCATTTATAGAATTATGGCATCCATTTTCAGTTAATGTTTTAGACCAGGATACTGTAGTTGAAACTGGACTCTAGAGTATCAAACTGGAGGTCTGATGCCTACATCTGTGTGAATGATATTAGTAAAGATATTTTGTTGGGTACAATCATTGGAAAGAAGACAGTTCCAGAAGGAAAGAAGACCGTTGGGTAGAAATGTGATTAGGGCAATTTCACATAAACAACAATATGGCAGCTAGGGATGGATATTCATGATGTGAGGTTATGATGTTGGGTTTGTGCTAAACATTAAGATGATCTCCTCAATCCTTGATTTACCTTTGGTAAGATTCCTTGCTTTTGTGCCACTTTGACTTTCCTTTTACTTTCTCTATCTATGTCGAGAGAAAATTTCTCTATCTATGTCAAGAGAAAATTTCGACCCATTGTACATATTACTAAATTTGGTATTCATGACTTGGGGCTATGGCTTTTGTCTTACCCTAAATCGCCAACGTTGTCTATATTTATGCCTTTCTTAAGCGTATCAAGCAAAATGATCCATTTCAAACTGTTACTAAATTCACCAAAGTGGCAACTTTAATAAGCATGTCAACTGACAAAAGGATTCAACTTTTCTCTGCATAAAAACTAAGAACTAAAGTAAAAGGGATACCTATTGTTACTCATTGAAATTGTTGGAAGAAGATTAATACGTATTTCATCAAAGGAACAAGACCATAATTCGTTGGTCTATGCACAGTAGAAGGCTCTTGCGAATGGGATTAAACTTATGAATGATAATGGACCAGTGAATGGGAAATAGGGGAGCATGTACTCAGCAAATCCAAACAACAAAATAGAGAATCTGGTTTTTAATATGTATTACAGGGAAGTAGCTGCTTTGCACTTGTCTTGACAGAACACAAGAGGTGAATCATTTTCATGAAAGAATGGTTGCCAATATGAATGAATGAAGGAGAAAGGGGATCAATACACTATAATACTGGTGCCCAGCAGTGGTATATAGCTTGATAATGTTAGAGATGAGCTGATAAAGGGAGACAAGTCTGATCAGAACTGCCTACACATCTAGCATGTAAATAAAGTGTTGTTTTCTGAGGTAGCTAGGCCAATTTGAATCCCAGGTCAAGTTTCTACCTGTCAGTGATGCTAGTCCAAAGACTGAATCGATTTCTTGTGTAATATTTATTAATACCTTTTGCAAGACGAATGAAAATATAATTGCATCCTGCTACTATGATATGTTTGGCATGAGGGATAGTCGACATTGGACATAGCAGGCCATGTCAAAGGAAGTAATTTAAATGTTCTATTCATCACTCTAGGTCAGCAAACATAGTAAAATCTACCATGCTACTTTACCAAATAAAACTTTAAAGTCAACTGGTATACAACTAACATAAGAGTGAAGCTGAATTATGAAGTTGATTGCTGGTGTATGATAATTTCTCCCTACACCCTAATGGACATATACCTCATCTCAGTCTAGAAGACAACACTACCATGCTACTTTACCAAATAAACCTTTAAAGTCAACTGGCATACAAGCTAGCATAAGAGTGAATCCAAATTATGAAGTTGATTGCTGGTGTATGATAAGTTATCCCTACACCCTAATGGACATAGACCTCATCTCAGTCTAGAAGACAACGCTCCACAAAGGAACCATGTGTCAACTTTGAAAGGCACTCCACAAACCGTCGATATTGCTTCAATTGGTTAACTAACCATTCCACCCCATACAAACCGTCAATGCTGAACGGTGAACTCTGTAACACTGAGCTCACTCCGGATGATATCCATGAATATGTATGATTAACACTCAGATATATTATTTCAAATATGGTGTTAATATAACATACATATTCAAAATGTTAAGTTACAATTAAACAAAGAATGAACAACACATGCATCCACAGGTTTCCAGATTTTTTTTGTTAAGGTGTAATGCCCATTTTGTCCAAATTCCCTACCATTCATAGTTAATAATAAGGTTAAGTCTAGGAATGTTGACAAATATAGAGGGAAAAATCCATTTTTAGGTTAGCGTAATTTTGTCTAGAGGATGATATTAATCCTCAACTATCCATTTTGGGGTCATATTTTGTTACAACTATATATACATCTGCATTCTTAATATTATATGCACCCTTGCTATATACATGAGATTTTTTTTTGTATTTGTATCTAATTGTTTGGATTCACATGGATGCAGATGAATATTATTTTTCCATCAAAATTTGAATATTTTATGTATTATTTGATCAACTAGTTTTTGTTTCTGGTTTTTTACCAGTTCCAGCCTAGTTCTGATTTTTGAGGTTGACCAGTTCCTATTCCTGAAATCTGCAATTTGTTGCTAGATCTTTTGTGTGGTTGGTTCGACACCGGATCTGCGGGAGGTTCATATGCTTGTATTTCCTATTTTGGCGCTATATCTAGTTGTTAGTGGGTGGTATGGGCTCCTCTCATTGATCAGTTCTATGTGTATTAGAGAAGGTGTGTGGTTTTGTTGCTCTGGTTTCTCTGTTAAAATTACAAATTGTCATTGTCGTAAGGATTACCTGCAGGGAATCTTCGTGGTCCAACTCCAGGTCTGCTTTTACACAGAGAATTACCTGTAGGGAATCTTCAGTTCAATCCCAACAAGTAAGTATATATAAGCACTTTTCTCTGTTTCTACTCCGAG
This sequence comes from Pseudotsuga menziesii, assembly GCA_001517045.1. Classification (NCBI taxonomy): domain Eukaryota; kingdom Viridiplantae; phylum Streptophyta; class Pinopsida; order Pinales; family Pinaceae; genus Pseudotsuga; species Pseudotsuga menziesii. The sequence continues at coordinate 249,626 of LPNX010713085.1, forward strand.
AAAAATTTAGTAGGTGTCTTAATAATGCAACAGAAGATATAAACATATTTTTCCATAGCTGCCTACAATGAAGGATATGTATCAGTTAATGGTGATACCAATTAGTATGCCCTAGTTGATTATGATGGATTGTAATTTTATATATTTTGTCTTCGTATACCCTCTCTAGTATTTTCTGTATCCCATGCACTTATTTCATTCATATATATATATACAGACATGCTTGTGTTGTTTGTTGTACTTGTGAGCTTTTGATGTAATTATAGTATACACTTGAACGTGTTTCATATATACACACACACACACTTGTGTTGTTTATTGTACTTGTGAGCTTTGGATGTAACTATAGTATGTACTTGAATTTGTTTCTTGATTAGTATTTAGAATGCATATAAGTTTATTGATTTTTAACTATTTTATGAATCATGATTTACATTCTAGGAAGTAACAGGTGCTGGCATCCTCTGTGGTGGTTGCAAGGGGAAAGGATGGGTGGTCTGTGACTTCTGTGAAGGTCAGAAGATAAATGTGCAAACACAGAGCAAGCGATTTTATCGGCGTTGTCTCTCTTGCAGAGCCGTGAGTCTGTTCGCATGACTATGTATCTCTGTTTGTGTATGTCTGCTTTTAGATATTTGTATTAATGAACTTGCATTTTGAAAGCCTCTTCTTGCAGTGGATATTCCCATTTTGTTGTCATGTGAGTGGTCTTTAATATGTCTGGATTCGATTTTTTCTCTTCTATGTGGAAAAGTAGCTAATCTTTCATTCAACCAGAAATAATGCCTTAGTAATTAAATGACATTATAAATGTGTAGAGTGATGCTTAATTGTCTTGCAAATATGCACTGAGATTGTTTGGAAGATGTGTTAAATGCTATTTCACTTAGGGTTTTGCAGCTCAAGGAAAGACCAGTTTTAAATTTTGGTGAATAGAGTAAAGTATGGATGCTCTAAAACACTTGAGGCTTAAAGTAAGGAATACTGTTGTCAGGCAAATACCAAGACTGTCCATGATCCGTAGGACCTCAACTTTAGTGCATCAAAAGTTTGTTGTAAAATAATGCATTCAACAGATTAATTATTGGACAGTATTTGCAGAAATTAAATGCTCAGAATAGGAATGAAAATAAGACTGATAACAAATTCCAAGCAGAAAACACAGAACCCAAAATCACAGACAGAAATTGATAACGGAGTTCACCCCCTCCACTGGGCTACGTCTCCAGGTCCCTCTCCAATGGGAACCGATCCAATTAATTCTTTTAAAAAAATGGTACAAATGGTTCTGGACTCTGCAAATCAGTTCAGCAATATGGGCAAAAGTATCCAAGACCTCTTCTCTGGAATAATACAAATTGGCTTTCGAATCAAAGAGAAGCCAATAGAACAGAGAAGACAGATCGACTCTTGACAATCACAGAAACTAGGTATCAACAGCAAAGCCTTTAAGACCTCCTCTATGAAAGTTACAAACTGGACTTCAACAGTCAAAGAAGCCAAGTAACAACTAGGGATGGTCGACTTCAAAAGCATGTGGATCCTTTTTTCAGCAAACTTGCCTAGCTCCTATAACTCAGAAAAAACCCATTGTCTGTGCTTCTTCACCAACTCTCCTTTATACTCTTCTTTGTCGTTACAATGGGCAAAATGCTCAAGAAAGTGACTGTTCACCTCCTTCTTCCAACTGCCCTCGATTGTTCATCTCCCTATCAACGCGGCATCAAGATCCTACAAAAACCGTTTCTGAAACGTCCCCGCGCGTCCTCTTGCAGGGTTTAAGTCGGAAGGTTGAATTCATCTGCTCGTCTGCCGTTACGGAAGAGGATAAGCAATGGTTCCGACGAATTCTATTTCAATCGGCTATCGGTTGGTTTTCAAGTCGGAAGTCTTAGTTACTTTGGCTTCCGCCGTTGCGGATGGCGCACCACCTCTTCTTCCGATCCCGTCAAGCGATTTCACCGATCTTTTAAGTTTTTGGGCTTCCGCCGTTGTGGCTACGGAAGCGTTCTGACTTCCAATCCGCCGTAACATCTGTTAGGATTTTGCCGTTGCGGAAGAGGAAAGGCTTCCGAGCCCCGCTATTGCGGAATGGGAAAATATTGGAAGCTTTCGCCATTGTGGAAGGGAAATGCTTCCGACCTCCGATTTGCGGAAGGAGAAAAGCTTGGAAGCTTCTGTCGTTGCGAGAGGGAAATGCTTCCGACCTCCAATCTGCGTATTTTGTTTTGCCGTCCGATTTCTTCAAATGCCATTTCTATGAACCATGTACCATATTGGATCTTTCAGAGGAATAATCCGTCGGATCAATCCTCCCCATTAGAGAGCTTTTGGACCACCAAAAGCCTCGATCATCCTACAGGTAGGTGAGGGTACCACTTCCTCACCATTCCGATCTCCATACATCATGCCTTGCTTAGAATCTGCATATTAGTCTCCTTGTCCATGACCAAAGGAGGTTCATACCATTTAAAATTATTTACATATGCGACTGGAGATAAGCTCAAACAGAAAGAACGTTTACACTTCTTTTCAAAGGTCTCAAAATGATCATAAACAAAATTGAGCTTTTTACCTTCAACCTTCCCTTGATGATCTGCAACTAAAATTGCTTTTCAACTTCAAAAGGATGATGATTTGCATGTCTGGCCTTGCAAATTGCCTGACTTGTCTCCTGCTGTTCTTGCACTATCTGTTGCACTGCTTTCCTTGCATCATGATGTCCAACATCTTCTGTGCCGAAAGAAAAGTCTACATGTGACTTCAACAGATAACAAAAACAAGTCTCGAAAGGAGATTTAATGCACTGCATGTGCTGCAACTGTTCACCCTGAACCTTAGGATGTTCATCACAATAATTTTGAAGAAATTGAATAATCATCTGATTCATGCCAAGATTTGGAAGAGGCATGCTTTGCTGCAACTGAACTTCATGATGTACATCTCTATTAAGTGATAATCTTTCAGGTCCCTGAAACAAAGCACCATACTCGGGAACACTTTTAATTAATTCAGTTCCATGTTACACCAATGATTCACCTTTAACAGCCATTAATGCAAACTTCCTACTAGCATTCACTATCATTTTCATTTGACTTGTAGTGACGAATGCTAGATTTGTCTTCATACGATGTGCACGAACAATGTATTCCACACCACCTTTAAAAAGATGATATTTGTTCTGCTCTCTATAAAATACTACTTTCCGGTCATACAAATATGGACTCTCAAGTACAATCCCACAAATGTCAAGGGGTACTACATCTAGTTCTACCTCATCCATAAACTTTTCAGTGATTGCAAATTTCAAAACACATTTCTTTGTAACTTGCAATTGTGTATCATTAGTAACCCAACCTAGAGGATAGGGCTTTTCATGAGGCACAGTAACTAAATGCAATTTCTTAACCACTTCTTCTGATATCAAATTCACTTGAGAACCACTATCAAACAATGTATCAACCTTTGTATGATTTGTAATGACACGAACATGAAAGATTTCACTTCTTTTATCACCATGCATAGAAGTAGATAGCAGATTTGTACTTGTACTTGCACATGAATTAGAACTTGAACTTGCATCAATAAAAAGATATATACCTTCATCTTTACCTCGGATCCCTATTGCTGTGATCTTAGTCTCATCACCTGAATCAGATCCCAAGTCTTGAATTATTGCTGCAGTAGCTGCTTGATTATCCTTATCTTTGTTTTTATTTCTTCTCATCCACTTTGGCTTTAATTCTGGATGAAGTTTCCAGCACTTTGAAACATCATGCCCTTTCTGACAATGTGAGCATGTGGGTCTCTCACCCTCTTTTGTGATGGTAGCTATTTCCTTTCCCTTATCATTGCTTTTATCTTTGTTGTCAAATTCAGATGACTTCTTCATAAACGAATCATCATCATGCTTACCCCTAGCTTCTAAATGTGTAGCTTGAACACATACATCATCCAAATTAATGGGATTAAACATCAACAAAGTATGCTTCAAATAAGAATGCATGCCACCAATATATTTAAGAAGAGTTTCTTGCGTATCCAATGCAACATTCAATGCAATATCCCTCTTTCTGAATTCATGAGTATAATCTTGAATGCTTTGTCCTTTAGCTTGTCTAAACATTTGCCAATTCATTATTAATTGCTGCATATGACCTAAAGGATAAAATTGCTTCCTTAATACTTCGATGAATTCATTCCAAACTGAAATAATTTTACCATTCTTTCGAAGATCTTGCTAAATATTGCTCTCCCACCAAGTAAGATCCATTCCACTCATCCTTAAAGTGTCCAATTGAATCCTGGAAGGGTCATCATTAATGCCCTGCACCTTGCAATATACTTCAAGCTGCTTGATCCAATTGTCTAATTTTTCAGCATCTAACTCTCCATTATAAATAGGTAATTCAAACTTTACATCCAATTTGAAATAAGGCATATTAGGACTTGCATTATGAGAAGTATGAGAAGAAGAAAAAGTCTGTTTAGTATCAGGAGGATCACCATCACCTCCTACTACTTTACCCTTTTCTTCCGGCTTCACTTCTGCATCTCTGGATGAAGATCCTTCTTCTTTCTTCTTCCTTTCTGCTCGCTCATCGAGTAGAATTTCCATCATGGATTTCATGCTCATAAAAGCCTCTAGAAACTCAATTTCAGAAATGACAGGTTTTTCCCGTTCGGTATGTCCTTCTTCTTCCCCTCGTGGAGAAGACATGGTTCTTGAGAATGTTCCCCTGGAGCCAATCTCAGGATCTCCTTCAACTAATTCTCCTTCACCAAGCTTTACCCTGGACCTGGTAAGCATTCACAAACTTGCACAACAGTCAACCAGCTCTGATACCAAATATGATCCGTAGGACCTCAACTTTAGTGCATCAAAAGTTTGTTGTAAAAGAATGCATTCAACAGATTAATTATTGGACAGTATTTGTAGAAATTAAATGCTCAGAACAGGAATGAAAACAATACTGATAACAAATGTCAAGTAGAAAACACAGAACCCAAAATCACAGATAGAAATTGATAACGGAGTTCACCCCCTCCACTGGGCTACGTCTCCGGGTCCCTCTCCAATGGGAATCGATCCAATTAAAAAATGGTACAAATGGTTCTGGACTCTGCAAATCAGTTCAGCAGTATGGGCAAAAGTCTCCAAGACCTCTTCTCTGGAATAATACAAATTGGCTTTCGAATCAAAGAGAAGCCAATAGAACAGAGAAGACAGATCGACTCTTGACAATCACAGAAACTAGGTATCAACAACAAAGCCTTAAAGACCTCCTCTATGAAAGTTACAAAATGGACTTCAACAGTCAAAGAAGCCAAGTAACAACTAGGGATGGTCGACTTCAAAAGCATGTGGATCCTTTTTTCAGCAAACTTGCCCAGCTCCTATAACTCAGAAAAACCCCATTGTCTGTGCTTCTTCACCAACTCTCCTTTATACTCTTCTTTGCCGTTACAATGGGCAAAACGCTCAAGAACGCGACTGTTCACCTCCTTTTGCCAACTACCCTCGATTGTTCATCTCCCTATCAACACGGCATTAAGATCCTACAAAAACCGTTACTGAAACATCCCCGCGCGTCCGCTTGCAGGGTTTAAGTCGGAAGGTTGAAGTCATCTGCTCGTCCGCCGTTGCGGAAGAGGATAAGCAACGGTTCCGACGAATTCTATTTCAATCAACTATCGGCTGGTTTTCAAGTTGAAAGTCTTAGTTACTTTGGCTTCCGCTGTTGCGGATGGCACACCACCTCTTCTTCCGATCCCGTCGAGCGATTTCACCGATCTTTTAAGTTTTTGGGCTTCCGTCGTTGCTGCTGCGGAAGCGTTCCTATTTCCGATCCGCTGGAACGTCTGTTAGGCTTCCACCGTTGGGGAAGAGGAAAGGCTTCTGAGCCCCGCTGTTACGGAAGGGGAAAATCTTGGAAGCTTTCGTCGTTGCAGAAGGGAAATGCTTCCGACCTCCGATCTGCGGAAGGAGAAAATCTTGGAAGCTTTCGCCGTTGCGGAAGGGAAATGCTTTCGACCTCCGATCTGCGTATTTTGTTTTGCCATCCGATTTCTTCAAACACCGTTTCTATGAACCATGTACCATATTGGATCTTTCAAAGTAATAATCTGCCGGATCAGTCCAAGGTACACCTCTGATGGTGGGAATTTTCTCGTTTGAGCTAGGAGTGTGGCTCAACTGTCGGATATTTATTCACGTTGTAGTTGCATAGCATATTTGCGTGGTTTGAATAGTAAAAATTTCTCTCGTCACTTTAACCACAAATCGTGAAATTGAACTCTCACTAGGAACAAGCCAATGCATACCCCAGAATCTCCAAAGAAAAAACAAATTCTGGTTACTTGAGAATCTGAGATACCAAGTTTCCTGTCCCAAAATTAAAAGCAATCTTTACAAAATCTCGGTAAAGAGATTATAAGATGCGTTTTGATAAGACATGTTTTTTATAAAATTCAATCTACCCCCAATGCTATTTTTGGATAGCAGACACCTAATCGCTGATGTAGATTCCTAGGAGAGATCATTGCTTCAATAGAGATGGGTTTTCTCTAGAGAAGTGTAAGGGTTTGATGAAAGTAAAAGTAAAATTCCAAACAAGGGGGTAGTGTTCTATTTCTTTTAGTTGGATGATTGGGTATGCGATAAATGTTCATGATCACCTGGAACTCAAACAAACATGGAATCATATTTTATGTTTTTTTCTTCATGGGAAAGTCTTGCAGCACTAACAACATTGTAGACATGATTTATAAATATGGAACTTATAGCCCTCAGGTCTCACCAACATGTCTTTTCTACATAATTGAAATTTGGTCTCTACTCTTAGAATAATGCTGGGTTCTTTGTTTTCAGAGTTGATTTGAAGGATTTTGTTCTAGATTGGTTCACTTCTTTAGGTCAGGTTTTGAGCTGTTGAAAGTCAAAACCAATGCTAATCACCAAATCCAATGCACTCTCTGCAATGGGACATTCAATTTGTCAAAGCTGAGGTCAAAGTCTCCTTGTGCATAAGTGGGTAGTATGTATGGAAGGGTTCGGTTCTGTTTACAATGCTCTGTTTCTAGGTCAATTACATCGCATACTGTGTATTGTAATGCATAATCACAGGATTTGGTTGTGGCTCAACTATATCTCCCCATTAAATATACATTCAAGCAATAAATCCAACACAGATTTGGCTCAGTCTTTATTCAAATTGCTACCACCAACATTACTCCAAGTCCATCAAGGACCTTGCATCTAGCTAAGAAATGGGTTTTCTCCATCATTTGAACTGGATTATTGTTGTATTCATATTGGACTCACTAATAATTTCACAATTTCCTTTGAATTGAATTCCATTTGTTAGCACATGAAGAATGCATGATAATCCCATTTTGCTGCTGATAAAGTAGACCATGTTCATTTCTTTGGGCTGCTCTTGGACTGTTAACTTGGGCATCATTACTCTGGGATTGATAAATATTATTTGTGAATGTGCATACCCTCTCCTAATAGGCCATGACTAAGGTATGATCTATTCTAGTTGGGATGTGAATGTGTTGTCTCTATTCTATAGATAGTGGTTGATTTTGAAGCTGTAGTAGGTACAAATTTTGTAGATGGTAGGTATGATGGAGTTATATGTAATTCTTGGCAGATTTAAGAAATATTCCCTAAGTTTATCTTTAGTTTGTAGCACTATTTAGTTTGTTGGATGTATCTAGATATTTTGGTGAGAGGTTGAATAAGTTTTCATTTTTATACTACAATATAATCTTAAATAGATGTGGAGGGATCCACTTACAATACATACATTTTCAACTAATGACCCAAAGGAAACTTCCAATGGACAATTCCAACACTATTTGGATGTCTATAATCGAATATTATTGGTCTTGGCTAGCCACCCTACTCCTCAAAGTTTGTTTGCTGCAAAATGCTTGAAAACAACTTGCAAACAACTTGTAACTCTGACATTAAGCTTCCTTCTCTGTTGGTTGTCCAAATTCCTATAGTAGTCTAAGACTTGTTGTAATAAATGGTTTTCTAACAACACTTTTCCTACTTTTAAGATAAATTCCATGCATTTATTGCCATGATCTACTCATTCGTATGTCTTTCTTTCTCTGCTCTACAATATTAAAATGATGAAAATATAGTGAAATTTACCTCCTTTTGTGTGACAGTCCTCTTTTTTGTTGTTGGGTAAACTTTTATAATGCTTCCATCTATTCTCAAGTGATTATGTGAATATTAGTACCACTCCATTAAAACAAATTTAGTGTAGTTATTTGAGCACTGAATGGTAAGTTAAAACAGTGAACCTTGTTGATTTTAAGAAGTACAACACTACATGGGATAAACGTTCACTACATGGGATTGGATATTTGCATTGAATCCTCTAACTTTCAAGGTTAGGTGGAAAGGAAACAATTCAAATGCTATTACATTGTTTCTGATGTCAGTTGTTAGGATGATAGCCTGTTAGTCATTAACAAGTTGTGCCTTAAGGTGGCATGTTGGACCCCTAGATAACAATTATTATTTATACTAAGCTGGGGAATTATTTGTTAAAGAACATGCCTTTTGTTTGCATAGCACA
>LPNX010713085.1:258272-367392 GCA_001517045.1 Pseudotsuga menziesii
TTTTTAATTTTTACTACTCAGATGGTTATCCAAGAATACGTTTTCCTAAAATTTCCAACTGATGATAATGTTTAATAGAATTTGTTTTGAATTTTTTGATATTGTGTTATCTAACAAATTGATGTCAATTTTTCAGAGCTGTCGAAAGTGCGGAAGCTTGTTCTTACAAGGAAGGCAGTGGAAGGAGAAATATTGACTGCTGTGGAGGTCATCCCTAAGAGTGAGTCACAACAAAGCATTTGGGAGAAGTACAAAAAAGATGTTAAATATCAATGGTATGTTATTGATATTTTACTGTTACTTCTATTTAGATTATTAGTGTTCTTGTCATGTTTACCCATGTTAGGGGTTCATGAATTTCCTTCTAATGGGCATGTTACGATCATCTGTCTGGAGTTGCATAGACTTTTGATCCCTTTCTTTTACAATGCTCATGCTCATACAAAGTGCGTCTAGAGGATGTTGGATAGTTTGTTGTCTCTCTTTGCCTATAGATCTAGAATTAGATTAAATGCATAGAATAAAGAACACATGCATATTTGCATGGCTTAATACAAATAAATTTTGTAAGAGACGCTTATAATATGGAAGACCATTACTTTCAAGGCTTTTAAGTTTTCTCCTAACTCATACACTTACGTACATCCATACATGCACACACAACAGTTTTGTTGTTGAGTTAGAATCTCAAAACACATAGAACTTGTATTTTTAAAGTCCATGACCTATTGATTCTTTATTCAAATACTGTTGTGATTCTTTTCTATATTCCACTATGTGGTCTTGTGGCCTTTGTATTGTTGTGGAACTCTGATTTTTTCAGTGGTGTTTCAGGTATTCTAATTCTTGCAAAATTATGTTCACTTATGGAACATCGGTTTTGGAAACTTAGGGTGACAGGTCTCAAATTGTGTTGACCACTTTGTTGTGTCTATGACCTTGCAATTTTGGAGGTTTTCTTCTTGTGTCCTTTCATCCCCACAAATTTTCTATTTTAGATTCTTCCAGTTCTGCAAGACGATGAACTTGCACAATAAAATTCTCTCATTTTGACCTAGATTAGTCCTCCCCTATCTAAACCCCATGTGATCCCCAAATGTAAAGTCGAATGTTGTATTATTTAATATTAAGTGAAAAAAATTGAACTATCTCCAAAACCCCCACCTCCCTTCGTTCTCTAAGGTTCAACTTTATACAATGGTATTTGAATTTAAATTGGCACATCTAATTCCAATGGGAAAGAAATTGAATTGTCCATTATTAAAACTGTTGGTATTTAGAACCCCATAAATCAAATTAGTCTTCATCATCACAAATATGGAACTCATGAATTGTTCATTAATGTGCCTGAGATAAATTTCAATTTGAGATTGTTTGTTGATAAACCCCTTTTGAAATTTTGAATAGTTCAAGCAAACATTTGTTCTTTTCTATGTAAAGTTTTCTTTATTCATTCCTTCTCCATGTCTCTTTACTAATTTTTACTCTGAATCCCATTATTCGCTTTTTCTTTTTGTGTTGTTTTTGTTAGTTCTTATTTCACATTCTCTTTGTTAGCTATTATTAAATGCATTCATGAAGCTATGTTGAGTGGAGGAGCCCCCCTCTCCGCCCTTGCTCCCGAAATTCGCAGGATTCATGAAGCTATGTTGATGAAGTGATGGAATGCCCCTTTAGAATCTCTTGATGGAACAATCGTTAGTAAGATGAGAAACACCTGAACTTCATCTACCTCCTTGTGGCCTTATCAATTGTGGAAACCGATATGATCCTTTTTCCTATTGACATCTTACTAATTTTTAGATTATAAATAATGCACATAATATAAATCAACTTTGTTGGTGTTAATTGTTAAAATATTCATTATATCATATATGCTGCACATAGTAGACATCTTCTTTTAGTAACCATTCATGAGTTTTTCTCTTACCATCCCATTGCTGAACAAAATCACCTCATCAATGAATAACAACATGTATGTACCAACACACACATCCTCAATTCGTTTCTACAACTATTTCTTAAACACATCCCTGATTCTTTGTCCATATCAAGTTTAGGTTATTAGGTATGCATGAATACATTATGTTGTTCTCTAAGACTCTTTTGAAGACCACTTTAATAGATTGTGTAACTGTTTAGGATATTTTGTTTCCTGAGCGTGGTAGATTTTTTTGCTTATTAGTGTGGTTGAAAAAATAAATTGGATTTTAAGCATGAATGTCTTTGGATCTTATTGTCTTTTATTAGAATTACAAATGATGAAATCTATGTGTTAATATTTCTCCTCTTCCCGATTCTTAAAGGGTGCTAGCTCAATGGGAGAGTGACTGCTTTACAAGTAGGAGGTTGGTGGTTCGATTCCTCGATGCCCTAATGATATTGGAATGTATTTCTAAAGGTAAAAAATGTAGTAGTGCAAGATGGATGCAATATTAGACGCAACACTAAATGCAAAACAAGATGTAAAAGTGGACGTCACACTAAACACAAAAGTGGATGCAAAATTCGACCTTATGTCAGATGCAAATATGGACACAAAAATGGATGTCATACTAAACGCAAAATTGGATGCAAAAAGAGACTCAACACTAGACACAATTAATGACTCAAAACTAGATGCAATACTAGGTCCAAAACTAGACGCAACAGTAGATGCAAAAGTGGACTCCTAACTAGACGTAAAATTGGACATTATTTTGAACACAAAATATGGTGTATCGATGGACATAAAACTAGGCCTAACACCAAGCGCAAAAATGGAAGGAACACTTGGCGCAAACAAAAACTTAAAATGAGACACAATATTGGATGCAAGATGGGACAAAACATTGGATGTAAAACTAGATGTAATATTGAATTCAAGATGGGATGCAACATTGGACACAAAACTAGATGCAATATTAGATACAAACATGGGTGCAAAACTAGGCACAACACTAGGTGCAACATTGGGTGCAACATTGGGCTCAAACATAGATGCAAAAAAAGACATCAACCGAGATGCAAAACTAGGTGCAAACCTAGATGCAAAATACGACGTAAAACAAGATGAAACATTAGGCACAAACATGGATACAAAAAAATACGTAAAACAAGATACAAAATTAAATGCAAATGGGGATGCAACATTATAAGTAAAATTGGATGCAAAACTAGATGCAACATTGGGCCGAAAATTGGATGCAAACCTAGATGCAACGTTAGATGCAGAATTGGACACATAATTTTATGTAAAACATGGTGCAAAATTGGGTGCAAGACTTGATGAAAAACTAGGAGCAAAATAAGACGCAACATTGGATGAAAAAATGAGCGTGAAACTGGGTGCAAACAAGGATGTAACAAAGGACGCAAAAAAAGATGCAATAGAAGTTGCAAAATCAGGTGGAAATAAAGGCGTAACAAAAGATGCAAAAAATTGGGTGGAAAAATGGACGCAAAAATGGATGTTAAAAAGGACGAAAAAAATATGCAATAGATGATGTTTTACGAAAATGTACAATAGTGCCAGGTTTAGCGCCGGATTGTTCACCACAATTGAGAAAAAATTACACTAAAATCCGACGCTAAGTCCAGTTTTTGTTGTAGTGGGATGTAATACATAGGGTTCTGGTGTGCCAATACCGTGGTTGTGTAGAGCAAAATGTAGTGACAAAATTTTTGAACAGCAATGACCGTGGCCAATGCTAATTTCTCCACGCGTGAATATCGAGTTTTGGAATCCATAAGATTCTTACTAGCATAGTAGATCACGTGCTCCTGATCGTCAGGATTCTCCTGTACCAAAACCATAGCGATGGTAGTAGTGGAGGCGGCAATATATAAGAGAAAATACTTTGAATAATCTGGGGGGTGTATCACGAGTGAATGAGTCAGAGCGTGTTTGAGATTATCAAAGGCTCATTGGGCTTGGTCATCCCAATAGAATGGAGTGTCATTCTTAAGGAGACGCATATAACCGTGTGTTTTCTCTGCAAAATTGCACATCAAACGGCGGAGAAATTTTTCCTTCCCTCGCAAACTTTGGAGTTGTAGAAGGTTGGTTGGGGCTGGTAGAGCTAAAATAGCGGCAATTTTCAATGGGTCTATCTGGATGCCATCCTTAGAAACCACAAAACCTAACAGGCATCCTCTCTCAACGCAGAAAACACATTTATGAGGATTGAGCCGTATATTATAATGACGGCATCTCAGGAAAATGTCTCTAAGATGACCAGGGTGGTCCTCCCATCACTGTGAATGAGCAGGGAGGTCATCAAGGTACGGTTCAACAATATGTTTTATATCGTGAAATGTATAGGACATAGCACGCTGGAAAGTGGCTCCAACATTTTTTAAGCCAAATTGTAACTTCCTATATGCAAAGGTTCCCCATGGGAAAATGAATATTGTCTTGTGCTGATCGGTGGGTAAAATCTCAATATGATTATAATCTGAAAATCCATCCATAAATGAAAAGATGACACTTCCGACACAGTTGTCGATAATCTGGTCGATATGCGGAGTAGGAAAGTTGTCTTTGGGACAAGCTTTGTTCAAATCTATAAAATCGATACAGACTCTCATGGTGCCCTGCTTTTTGTTGACAGGGACAATGTTCGATACCCATTCCATCAGGGGTACAGGATAAATAAACCCAGCTTTGAAAAGTTTCTCTATTTCAACTTTAATAGTTGTGACCTTCCGTGGATGGACTTGCCTTAGTTTTTGCTTGACAGGTTTAGCAGTGGGATAGGATTTTATTTCATGGACCACAATGGATGGGTCTATCCCTAACATTTCTTCATAAGAACAAGCAAAAATATCATGGAATTCTTTGAAAAGTGCCCTGTATGCTTCAGATTCTTCTGTCGAGCAGTTCTTCCCAACATGAACATGCTCAATGGTACCATGCTTGGCTGATATGTCAATTGGATTTGTTTGAGTAATGTTGCATAATTTTCCTTTAGATTTTGTGTCTTGTAACAATATAGGATTTTAAGGTGTGTTGACAATATCAATGGAAAAAAGGGATGCAAAATCCTGGTTTACTGAACTGGTGTTGGGGAGGAACGAGGATCTATGATGGTGATCCTCCTAGATAGGCTCATTCATAGTCATAATCTCAATAATGGACTCATCAGAAGGAAAAGTATTAGAGAGATAATCCAGAATAGGAAGAGAGGGTTCTAACCAGTAGGGGAGGTGGTAAGGGTCTGAAGCCACTAGATGAAATTCATTATTGTGATCATCGAAAAGGGTTTGAATGATGTTGTACATTTCTTCATGCGGACTCAATGAGGCAGACTCAACAATTTGTTTTCCCTTTGGATCACAATCAAATGGTGCAATCATATTTATTGTCGTTGTGTTTGTGTTAGGAGGAGTGGACGGAAAAATCCCCATAAGGGACAAATCCTTCAACATGCCTACCCCAATTGACTGGTAAGGAGGAGGGGACTGGCCTAACATAGGGATGTTATTAGCTGTAGAGGTAGTAACATCTGGCGTACAAAAATTGAGCTGGTCAATGGTGACAATTCTCCCTAGATGTGGAAATTGGACAGTTTGAAATACCGTCGAAGTGACATCAGTCATGGCGTAAAACCAATTTCTTCCTAGAAGGAGGTTGTAATCTAATGGGGCGTCTACTACTTCTACTTGAATAGAAACATTTTTTCCCCCAAGCTCGACTGGAAGGGCTGATATGAAACCATGGGGCTGGAAACCTCGTCCATCAAAGGCTTTCAGAGCCATAGATGATGTAACAAGCTCGCGAGAGCCAATAGCTTTCCAACAAGACAGGGACAAAACCGAAGTTGAAGCTCCTTCGTCTAATACAATTCTAAAGACCTTCTTTCCGACTACTTTTGTGATGATTTGGAAATCGAGTTTGTGAGGTATTCTAGACTTATAGTTCTCGATATTGAAATGAATCAAATTAGTATTGTCCGGGTCTAAAGCTTCTAACACAGGTAACAAGTTTTTACGTTGTGTAGGACAACTTTGGAGTACTTCCAAGGTAGACATTGCACATGGTGCCTGAGTGAGATCTTCAACTACATTATAAAATTGAGCAGCTCAGGCATTAGGGTTAAACACAGCCTTCCTAAGAGTACTCTTGGGTGGACACAAAACCATGTCGAGAGTAGGCTTCTCGATGGTTAGGGGGACAGTAGATGAGGATTTGGGAGAACCAGGAGAGCGAGATTTTCCTAAAGAAGAATTGTCTTCTTTCTTGTCTACGGGTTTGTTGTAACTCAGACTTAAAGTTTGGAAACTAATAGTATCTGAGGACATCATGTGAATTTCCTCTGAAGAACTAGAGTTTCCTTGGTTAGACATGTGGTCTATTAGTTGTTGTTGAGAGAGAAAAGGATCTGTGAGAACTGTGGGTGCGGGATTAGTTTTCAAAAAATGGGCGATTTCGTCCCAACGAGGACACTCTTTTGTGAAATGGTCACCTCCGCATAATAGACATGGATATTTTTCTTTTCTTTTCCCTTTATCGTCATCGTTGGTGGTTGGTTTTGGATTCTCCTATTTTTTTCTAGGATTTTTTTTTTAGCTTTACCTTTCCTTTTGTTGTTGCCAGGTGTTTGAATACTCTGAATAGAATTGACCTCGACAGAAACCTTGGTAGTCGAAGGAGTAGGGGTGGCAGTCTGGGGTTGCTTGGCAAGATTTGCTGCTGATGGGGATTGGATTGAACCAACAATCCCATCAACAGGGACTTCTGCTGGTGGATTTGAAGGATTGGTGCTTGGGCAAGGAGCTTGAGAAATCAAGTCAT
This sequence comes from Pseudotsuga menziesii, assembly GCA_001517045.1. Lineage (NCBI taxonomy): Eukaryota > Viridiplantae > Streptophyta > Pinopsida > Pinales > Pinaceae > Pseudotsuga > Pseudotsuga menziesii. Next base: position 265,048 of record LPNX010713085.1, read on the forward strand.
CCAGATATTGGGCTCAACTAATGGCTTGCTCTTCAGTAATGGCACCGCCCATAGCCACATCTCTGGCAATTAGAGGCAACAACGATTTAGTAAACAACTCAGCTAATAACTGATCCAGGATAGGATCCTTAATAAGTCTTCTTCACCTTCTCCACTCATGGATATGATCAGATATGTGGGGGGAGGTGTTCTGTCGCAGAGAAGTTAAGAGATCAGTGCCCATTTCATAATGGATAGGAAGCTGAAAGTGCATAAGAAACATAGTTGCCAATGAGACAAAATCCACAAACGAATGTTGCAGGACTTCAATGTACCATTTTGCGGATGTACCGGTCAAAGTTCGCTAAAAGAGTCTTAGACGAACTGAATCATCCAGAAGGGATTTTGAATAACACCACAAATGGAATGTCATGACATGGTTTTTTGGATCATCTCCTTGCTTCCCATTGAACTTTGGAATGTTCGATGGTAACTTTACCAAAATGGGAGGCCATGAGGGGTTATGTCGAATGGGGTCATTAATCAACTTGGACAAATCAGGCAAGTCCAAAGTTGCTAGGAAAGGTAACTGGCAATTAGGTTGCACATACTGATATTATTGATATGGGATATAAGTACCAGTAGGACTATAAGTAGACTGATAGACAGGTTGTTGTGATGAAGAACTACTAGAAGATCCGCCTGCAGGGGGTTGATTTCCGAGATCAGGACTGTTAGGGTAGTCGGGGCCTCTGGGAGGAGGACCACCAGGGCCTCCGAGACCACCAAGACCATTGGGACCACCAGGAGGAGGACCACCAGATCCTCCGAGACCCCTGGGAGGTAAACCTCCAGAGCCTCTGGAACCACTAGGAGGAGGGCCACCAAACCCTCAAGGTCCATTAGGAGGGAAGCCACTAGGCCCCCCAGGACCACCAGGACCACTAGGAACATAAGGAGGCAAACCACCAGGCCCTCTAAGACCATTAGGCCCCCCAGGGGGAGGACTTCCATAAGGTGTTCCTCCGGCACCTCCCGCAGTATGTATAGGTATCCCTCCCATAGCTGGCATGTAGGACCAGTTAGGTTGCCCCCATGGCGTGAAAGTATTACTAGGATATGGAATTCTAGCATAAGGAATTCCTGTAGGGTTGGGTGGATAATTAATGTTTCCCACAGGTACTTGATTTGCTGTGTAACCATACTCGCAAGAGGTTTGATTGGTTACAGGTTGTGCCCCCAAGGGCTAACTGAAACTGGATGGGGAGTTAACCACATTTGCGTGGGTAGGAGGGACATAAACTGTAGATTTCTCTATACTAGAGGTCTATCCTTGACTAGGTACAATTCTGGTGACAGATAACGTAGGTCATGCCGGAGGTTTCCCCCCGGCACTAGAAGGTAATGATGAAACATGAATTGAATATTGAGCCTTAGGTGCGGCAGACCTGGGAGGATTGGGAACAGACATAATATGGGAGGCGGTGGGGTTGGAAGTTTGACCTGGATTATGTGGCGTCACTGTGAGATCTAGAATCGGTTCAATGGGTCTCATAGAATCAGCAAGTGAACGATATCCCACAGGAACAGCTGCGGAACGTGATGGTGGTGTGCCCAATATGTCATCTATTTTCTTTTCAATTTCTTGTGCACGAAGAATAGCTTCTTGGTATTGTCTATGTTCTTCTTCATTTGGTGAAACTTCTTCAGAAAAGTTTAAACGGGTTCCAAATGAGGCAATGGCTTGTCCTATAGAGGTGTCCCAAAATGGAGCATTGGGACCATAATATGGATGGGTAGTATCATCAACATGACCTTCTGTGGGAGAATTGAATGAATTATTACCCCGAGAAGGTTGTTGGACCAAGGGAGGTGAATGTGAAGGATATGGTCCTCTACTTTTTGCAACCACATTCTCTCCCAGTTGGGAGTTGGTAGTAGCTCCTTGGTCGATAGCTTCCATAGGATTTTCTCCTGAAACAGGAATAAAATCAAGTGGCAAGCCCCGTACTCTTCTGGACTATCTTAGCTCAGCCAGTTTGTATAGCTCCTATCTAACCTAGGGTCTCAAAACTAGAAAACACACCAAAATCTCCCTACTCAAGCTATAGGCCAAACAAGCAAACTTAAATGATAGGAGGAGTTCAAATTGTCAGGTCTCTCACCAGGATTGTCAAGAAGGTTCCACTCGTGATATACCTCAAGGGTACGTGCGTAGTAATCTCCCTGAATGTTGTTTTCGATGTATGGCTCCAAGCAAGATGACCAAAGGGCTTTTCTCAGATAGGTAAGGTATCCTAGTGGGGTCTCCCGATATACGCAAGGTATGTGGGAGCTCAAATCGGTAGTAGTGCTGTCTAATGCATAATCGTTCACAAGGGGCCTTCCGATATACAATAGAGTATGTGAAGTACCTTTCTATATACCTCAAGGGTACATGAAAGGACGTTCGATATACCAATGGTACGTGGAAGAACCGCGCGAGTCCCGGGATGTAATGCAGACGAGTAATGACAACTCCTACGCTTAACGACGCCTGAACACGTCTCTAGCCTATCACTCAAATTGCTATGTAAATTTTAACCTATAACTACCATTAATTTTAAAATGGACGGTTAGGTGAATGCATGGAATTTTGACAGGAAAAGTAAAACCATGCAGTATGTAGATGCAAATATTTCACTTTACCGTTAGTGGTATGCCTACCTACGGGAGGGAAAGAGAGTATTTTATTTTCGTTTTAGAGGCAAAAAATTCCCAAACAACTATTTTGAACAAATCAAAATCAAAGACAAGAAACACATTCCAAACTCATTTTCTTTTTTCTAAAAGCAATCAAAAGGGGAAGAGTCTCTTTTCCTAAAATAAAAACAAGAAGCACTCTACATGCATATCCACTCTATTTTTTGATTTTTCTTAAAACATAGATAGATCTAACTTAAAACTACACTATTTTTTCTTTTTGGTGCGATAGTACTGATGCAAGAGAGATAAAAGAACAAAGAGAACCTGAAAGCTTGTGAGGTTAATCAGAGATCCAATGCCTTATGCTCAATAATGATAATGACCTAATCTTAGTAAAAAAAAAAATTATTTTAACAAGCAAAAAGAAGTCCTCTATGGAAAAAAAAAATGAAATCAAGATGCTAATCAAATGGTTTTTCTTTTAGTCTTTATAAAAGAAATGAAAAGAGAGCTCACTAAGACCTAAGCTTTCAAAAAAAAAAATCCTTTCAACAGGCCTAGTCTAGCTTTTGAATTTTTCAATCAAACCAATATTTTACCACATAATTTCCAACCATGAGCATTCAGATTCTAACACACAAGCCTGAGAGTGCAGGGATGAAAGCAAACAAACTCATTTTTTTGCAAAAAAATGAGGAAAAACTAGTTCTGGAACAAGGCCTACCTGGCACTGCGCTGGAGGGGTCTTGACAGAGCGGTTTTGGATGAGCACCGCTTCTAGATAACGGGACTCAGGCGGTGGCACCACTTATGGCTAACAGAGTTCAGGCGGTGGAACCGTTTGTTGCCAACAGCACATGTGCGATTCCTTAAATAGATCCAAAACACAAGGAGAACAAAAGATCAAGTTAGAAATTGATTAGATCAAGGCAAAAATTGATGGATTGACAATAAAAAAGAGCATATAAAGTCGAAATAGTTTAGATATGAACAGATCTGAAAGTTTCAAACCAAAATTCAGTAAGTCAGATGATAGATCTAACTGAAGAGAGTTGGAGATGGAGCATGGATTCAGACAATAGTTCAAGAACTGAGGAAGATCAGATCAACTGAGATTTGCATTGTTCCCCAGTAGAGTCACCATATTTGTTAGCAGGAATATTGCACCTTCTGTGGACAAAAGTTGTTCCTTTGGTCTGAATGGTTTAGATCCAGAACAAATGAGTGAACGACAAAGGATGAAGACCTTCCCTGAATTTCGTAGACACCTGGAATTTTGCTTCGAATGTGAACATGTGTACCTACAAATAGATCAAACATGCAAACATATCAAAGCTACCAGAAGATCATCTACTTATCCATGTTAGTGACTAAGGAATCTAACAACATGTACATGCGAAATCAAAACAACAGTAATGTGGGACGAAAATCAGCTTTGCATTAAGAATGTATCAAGAAGCTTACAACCATTGCCTTAGTGTCGACAATCTCCTCCATAAGACAAACACTTCATCCCCATAAGCTCCAACTTTGCTCTCTATGCTTTCTAATGATTTGGACTAGGTAGTCAATCCAACAGCATAACAATACCTCTATAGTTCTCCCCCTTAACTATGGATATGAGCTTGTATTTATAAGGCTCAATGGATAGGGATAGTTGAGAGAATGGTGGGTGAGGTGGCTCCAAGATCCTACCATGGGGAATCTCGAGCTCAAACTAACCCATAATGATAGGGATAAGGGATGACATGAGGCTCAAGTTCTAGAAGCCTCGAGAAACTTTTCTTTTTCCCATTTTACCCAGGGTACCACTTTTCTTCCGTTATGACAGAGCGGTTTAGATGAGAACCTCTTTTAGACCAAATACCATAGGCAGTGGCACCGCTTCTCTAAAACAGGATACAGGTGGTGCTGAGCAAGGTACCACTCATCAGCCACAACGTAGGCGCGGTGTTAGGTTTTTTTTAAGTAGAATTGACAAACAAAGCAAGTTTCCACTCTAAGTGTTGGGATTAAGGGAAAACATGGAAGTTAAGGGTCTTATCACATTATGGTGACAGGATTTAGGTATAACATACCTATAGCAATTAACAATTAAATCACACACAATAATTCATCCACAACACAAGATGTACCCTAGGGAAAATCCTCACAAGAGAGACGATGAAAAACCCTGGCAATTCTTCAGAGTATAATAGATAGATTGCAGAGAATGAATTTTAAAACATAATCAAATTTCCTGATAAGAGAGAATATAGAGGAATAGAGAAGAGAGATCCATTGTCACAACTGTCATGAGCTTGCCATATTCCTAGCATGTTAATAAAAATCCATAATGACTACCATGCAAACCCTAGTGAATGGTTGCATGATAATTATCCACCCATGCATTACAATTTTCGATTGCCTTTATGTAATAATCAATCCATGCATTTAATCTTCATAAAGCACTACTAATGCACCATACCTTCAATCATGTATATTAACTGATAGTTAACTGACATTGGATTGACCTCAATCTCTAACTGAATATTGATGACTTAGTTAACAGGCTAACATAAGTATCATAATTTAATAACTCAAGTGTCGCATGCAACACACTTTTTTAACTGAAGTGTTGTCCTTTTATTAACTTAAGTGTCTTCTGTTAGTATAACTAAAGAGTAAACACTTTAGTTAACTAGTCCATCTTTCTTTAATCATGTAGTTAATCATTATTAACTGAATTTGTTGATCGATGAACATTGAGATCTTATTTACGTAACTGAATGTTGATCATTAATAGTTCAATTCATGCTTTAACTAAAGCATTGATTTAGGCATTCATATTTAACTGAATCTTTATAACTTGAGTTCACTTCGAATTCTCTTTCTCTCATAATCTCTTTATTGCTTATATCTTTATCTTATTTCATGGTCTGTGTTTAATCATCTATCATATCTATTATACTCAAAATAATTGTCACACATATTGATGATCACATATATTATATAGTCATATGCTAAAGTAATTCACTCTAGAGGTGATCAGTCTCTAGAGTAGACTTAATAGCCTTATCCAAATCGAATGACCATGGTTAGGAATGCATCACATAGTATAACCACTTTACCAAGTAAAGTATGCCACCTCAAAAAAATGAGGATATTTCTAGGACTTGATATTACTCACGAGTCTATTGTCTTGATATTACTCACAAGACCAGTCTTGATATTACTCACAAGACTCGGCTTGATATTACTACAAGCTTATGTCCATATCTTGGAGGTCCATCTCATAGGGTACCATCTATGAGAATAATTGACTTGATATTACTCACAAGACCGACTTGATATCACACACAAGTCTACAGTCTTGATATTACTCACAAGAGTTCAATACTAGCACCCCACCTTGTTGTCGCCTTTCATGCACCTGGGGGGTTAGCGCAGCAGAAATATTCAAACTACTAACTGAATCCTTTGTGTAAAGTCTCAAGTTGAGTGTTGTCACCTGATCCTGACTCCTCCATTTAGGAAAAATCCTAATGAAGCCAATGGGGGGTGGTCCATAGAAAAGAGTTTCTAAGGCTCTTATTAGTTATTAGTTGTGGATGGGATTTTTTTTAGGAGTTTTTAAGTGATTTACTGAATCAAGATGTTTGCAGATGTGAAAAGTGCTTCAATAATGTAATAATAATAATAATATATTTTTTAAGTTCACCACCAAGTGAGACATCAGTTAGTGTATGAGACCCCCTTGCTTGTGGGACAAGGGACCCCTCTTTGCGCAACGATTTAACTGCTAAAGTATACAGAGGTGTACATACCCTACCCCCCTTTGGATTTGAACCTGTGACCTCCTAAGAGGAAACATATGTTCTTATTCATTAGGCTGACTCAGGCTGTATAAAAATAACATCAACATATAAGGTTTACGAAAAAACTATTAAATTTGTGAACCATTGATCTATAGGAAAATGAGAACATTTGAGAAGTAGAATTATGCAGTGGAACATCAAAGACAATGTACACTGAACAAGAAAAATTTGAGACAAATATGATAATAATTGCTTAGTTAATTACAACATTAATCTTCATTAATCTAGCAGTAATACAACAGCATTACAATAAGGATAATTCGAATCATGTGGATAGGATTCGAATCTACCAACTCAAGCTGACTGAATAGCTAACTAGGAGTGTCTACATCACTGTATGGTATCCACTAGTCTAACTCTTGTTGTCTAAATCAATATGACAATTAGTTAAACTAGTTAAACCAGTTAAACTGATGAGGTAGGTGGAAAAAGGTGCCACTTCCCCATGCAGCCATACAAAAATGGCGCTATACTGACTAAGAGTGATCTAACTTAGTGTAACTGGAGGTTGACTCAATATAACTTCCTACCTACCAAAACCAATTGATGGAGGTTTTTGGTGGCACTCATAGTGGTCTCCTATCAATGTAGGGATTGGTCTCAGAGGCACATAAACTCATGCATGGACATGAAGTAAGTGGCAGTTAACCTATATATCTGTTCCCCACACTCTAGTACAATAATAATGTCCCCCTAAGTTAGGAAACATGATCAAATAGACTATATATGGACAAGGGAGGATTATATAATCCTACCCCCCCCCTTATTCCTAACTTGGACAACCTTGGGTCCTGGAAACTAGGCCAAAAGTCACCAATACAATCCAATGAAAAATAAAACTGCTTAATAAACTAAGGAAAATGGGGAAACCCTCATGGGAAACCACACACCCCCCCTCAAAACAAGTAGGAATTAGGAAACAAGTTATACTACTTAAGAGACAAAATTTCTCTTTGAGCAAAAAATTTTGAAATTTTTGTTGCAATTTGCAACTCTGTGGAGAAGCCATGCAGAATCAGTGGTTCTTTTGTGCATCAGCATCCAGGGACTGTCAATGTGAATCTTTCCATCTTATTTCGATCTGTTAAATGTTTCTTTTGTCTCTTCTTTCTAGAGGAGGAATGGAATGATTCATTTTGTTCTTCAGTGGGCCAAATTGTAGATCTGATCGCTATCATCAAGTAGCATCTTCTTGGAATTTTGTTGCACCAATCTATAGGTATCGAAGCTGTGTGAGAGAGTGCAACATATTCAATCTGATACTGGAACCTCATTTTTCTTTTATCATCTGGATCCCCGGCATCATTCCAAGCTACTTCAATGATATTTTCAACACATTTAGGATTCTATTTCGGAATAGGAGCTGGATCTAGATCTAGATCATATTGAGGTACGATATCAATATCAATATCATGTTGATCTCGTTCCTTTTCTTCTGAAATGGAAATTTTAAACAACATATCATTATCTGCAAATGGAGATGAAAGAGAGTTTTTACCTTCCCTTTTGAATGGCTCCTGAGATTGTGCTGGAGTTGAGTATGGAAGAAAGTGTGAGAATTAATATGCCTTGGAGGCATGGTTTGCAATAACCTTCACTATAATCTTCCCAATTAAGATATTTGATATCTCTACCGAGTTAGGACCAAATACAACTTGCTTTGGTGAGCCAGTATGTATTATCTAATAAACATACAACAAATTTGTTGCAAGAGAGGGCACATAGAATACATTCTTGAACTCACCATGTTGTATTTTAATAGAAACTCTCCCAGCAGCTGGGATTTGGGAGTCATCTCCCATATGAATGCTAGGTCCTCATGATAGAGTGAGAGTGGTGAAGGATTCCCTAGAGGAAACCCTCTTTTTGGATGCTCCAGAATCTATCAAGTAATCCTTCGACTGAGTGAGGCTTGTGTTCAAGGCATGGGACCTCTCATGATCTTATGTCGGTTGTCTAGCATCATACTTCTTTGCTCCTTGAGGAAGGGAAATATTGTTATGTTCAAGGAGTGTTGACAATTGGTCGATGGTCTTCTTCATGCATTGGCTCTCTGGAGGAAAGCCTCTCATAAAATATGGACACTTAGTCTTATTTTTCCTGGAACTTGAGGCTCCATCAGCAGATTCTTGATTCCCCTTTGGCTTCAGATCAGTTTCTTTGGTCTCCCTCCCTTTGTGCTTCCCTCTTTCTTGTGCATTGTTTGAGTCTATCACTAATAGTGCTAGGTTCTTGGAGGTTCGAAGCACTCCCATTTGAACCATTTTATCTTGCTCTTGTATTAAGGACTCAACAAAAGCATCTAGAGAAGGAATCTTCCAATTAGGGATGGAATTTCTTCTGGAATGGAATGTAGAGACAAAAATTAAGTACTCAAATACAATATTGCTCAGTACGGAAAGCACAAGTTGCTCATCTTTCCTCTATAATCAACATTGTTTTCATTGCAATACCAGTGACTTGTATTTTGTGAAGAATTGTTGAATAGATTCGAAACTGTTGGGTTGTAATGCAATGAGCTCATTCTCCAATATGTGCCCTCGAAGCTCATCTCGTTTTCCAAACAAATATTCAAGCTTCTCCCAAGCTTCCTTCGGAGTCCTTAGTCCCTTAAGGTGGAACAAAATATCCTAAGAGATATGAGTGCACATGAAGTCGAAGGCCTCATCAAGCCGATTCAAAAAAATTTCTTCTCAACATGTTGTTGGGGCTTAGTTTCTCTGCCCATAGTCATCCTATACAAGCCAATATTGCGTAAGGACACTTGCATATCTTCCCTCCAATTAGTGTAGTTGAAAGGAGTCAGGATTCAGGGTACGATAGCTGAAAGATCCATCTTTTTGTATGTTGAGACAGTCAATTCCTGAATAAGCTACGTATGTACCTGCAAAAAATCTGCAAAAACCAAATTAAAATCGCAATCATGTCAGTTTCAAGCCTCTCCAACTCAACATGCACACTTTCTCAAAGTCCATCACATCTAGATAGACTTCTCTGAACAGAATTCAAAGGGAGCAAAGCTATCATTCCAGGATTTACGTGCAAACTCAGTTGCTTCTGGTGTACAATGGAGATTGGACAAGACTTGCTGTTAGCCTAAGAAAGGCTCTGATACCATGTTAAATTTGTGAGCCATTGATCTATAGGAAAATGAGAGCAATTGAGAAGTAGAATTATACAGTGGAATATCAAAGACAATGTACATTGAACAAGACAAATCTTATCAGAATTGATTAGTTAATTACAACATTAATCTTAATTAATCTAGCAGTAATACAATAGTGTTACAATAAGGATAATTTGAATCATGTGGATAGAATATGAATCTACTAACTCAAACTGACTGAATATCTAACTAGGAGTGTCTAAATCACTGCATGGGAGCCACTAGTCTAATTCCTTATGTCTAAATCAGTCCTACGATCAGTTAAACTAGTTAAACTGATGAGGTAGGTGGAAAAAGGCGCCACTTCCCCATGCAACCATGCAAAACTGGTGCTAGACTAACTAAGAGTGATCTAACTGAATGTAATTGGAGGTTGACTCAGCATAAATGCCTACCTACCACAACCAATTGATGGAGGATGTTGGTGGCACTTAGAGTGGTATCCTATAATGTAGGTATTGGTCTCATAGGCACAAAAACACATGCATGCACATTGAGTAAGTGTTATTTAACCTCTATATGTGTTCCCCACACTCTAGTATAGTAATTATGTCCCCCTACGTTAGGAAATATGATTAAATAGATTATATACGGACAAGGGAAGATTATATAATCTTAACAAAAAAAATACACTGGTAATAATAAAATGAAGAGTATTGTTGTTGTTGGAATATTATAAACCTCGTCCATACTTAGGATAACAATATTTAATCATTCATGATTAAGTTCCTATCCACTAGCCTAAATAGTTGGCATCCACTTGCATCGCTTAGTCAATACTTTCCATATATATGTCGAGAGTGCCTTTATCTTGATTCTGGTAAGATCATGCCTACTTTATTGAATTCCATATTTAGTAACTGTACCTTCCTACATATTCTATCTTTATCCTACTTTATTCCTTCTTTTCAGTGGATAAGGTAAAGCTAGTCAACTAGGAAACTATTATATTTTGTTTCCAACGCATCCTCCATGATTTTCTCTCTAGATTCCATGATTATCATATTTTTCCATCACTCACGAAAACTCACTCATGATTCATCCTATTCGTGAGGTCCTTGACATATTTGGAAAGTGCTTTAGTCACCTATGGGGGTTTATCATATTTAGTAAGCCTGCCTTATGAGCTGGGATGAGTTTTCTTCTAGCAACTCAATTTTCCTTTATAAGGATGTATTACCAATGTAATAATATCCAACAATCATCACTTATTGATCATTCCTTAATGTGTGTGCATTCTTCTTCTTCTTATCTCCTATGCCAATTCTCTGCAAATTCCTGTGAGGTTAATTGTGTGCTTATAATCTTAGCTTGTTTATAGAATTCTTGATACTATCAAGGCTTTATAATTCTGACATGGTGTCAGAGCTTTGGGAGCTCATAAATTAATCCTCTTTTTTTTATATTTGCAGGTTTATTTTGCAGGTGCAATAACTTCTATATGGATTCATAAGTTCCTCGACTTTCTCCTTTCAACTATGCTGATTGGAAGCCAAAGATAAGCGCATACTTGAAGAGGCAATGTATCTTTGATGTCTCCATTGGTGTAGTGAGTGAAAAAAAGTATTATGAAGATAATATTGACTAGATAAATGACAGTGATAGATCTTATTGAATTATGTGTGTGGAAATGTCTCCAAAGATACAGCATCTCATAGATTCTGATGAGTATCCATTCGAGCTTTGGAACAATTTGGACAAAGCTTTTGGTATGCAGGAAGAATAATATGAAGCATGGAGAAAACCCACCATATCCTCATGTGTTATTTCTCGATATGTCTTTGCCTCTACAGTCTCTGATGAAGTTGTTCATGATGAAGAAGTAACTCATACAGTTCATGTTGCTACCATTCTCTTTGATTCGAATGCTTCCTCTTTCTATCAAGAAGCAAATATTGAAGAGCCATCTTTTTCTGTATCTATTGAAGTTGAAGATCCTAATTCATCTTCTTATGATGTTGATGATGAGAAAGAAGTGACTAATGGAGCTTCCATTTCCATTGTTGATGATTCATTTACACATTTATTGTTCTCTATGTCTTCTATCATGGATTCTAAGATCCATATGCCAAATATTTTACACCTTGTGCATACCTCTCTAATTCATGGTGTGCAACTTATTGACTTTCTGGATGTTTTATTGGCTATATCAAGTCTTATTTGTATCATACAACTCACCATACTTTATCTCATGCGCTGAATATCCTCCTTTGTTATTGGAATCAATACTCAGTGCCTCCTTGAAGATTTTGAACATCTCTTTCTTTCCTCCTTTCATACTTCTACCACGGAGGATTCTTTACCAATTTATGCTCTAGAAGAGTCTATTGATGTGTTATTATATGTTCCTTTGGATACCTTGAAAGCTAGATCAACCGATGGACTCTTAGCATTCCAAATACCCAATCCTAATCCTTCTCCTTTTGCCTACATGATCACTTGCACAAATCCTCTCAGTGTCAATGAAGTTGGAGACCTTATGCATTCACTTGGACACTTATTTCACCTATCTGGATCTGATTTCATGTAATGTTCTGTTTTTTTTATAAAAAGGGAATAACCGAGGATTGATAGCAGTGGGAGTAGAAGGCACAACAATTAAGCATTATTAATTCATCAGTGTAGAAGGAGGGCCATTAGAGTTCATATCCTAAAGCATGGGGAGCATGTAGGCCTTGTTTAGTCATTATTAAAGTCAACATCAAATTAGAAATGCTTGCTTGCAAAAGTGAAGCATAAACCCTAAAAGTGACATGCAAACCCTAAAAGTACATGAGAATCTATTTAAGAGGGTTATGATACCAAAGAAGACATATGTTGTTATTGTTGATTGGTTTTGGAGTTTCGAGCAACAACACAGCGTGCAGCTGCGGCAGTTGGGGTTAGAGATGGTGTCTTCAGCTAGCGAGGGTTCAGTAGTGAGATATCTGCCCTAGTCTCTTATTGGGATAGATCATCCAGGTTTATCCATTGCATCCATCATATACTACATTATTCAGAGATCCAACACATTTCAAAGGGTTATTAGCATATCCACATTTTGCAGCCAGAAGTAGCAGGGAAAACACCGAAGGATTCACTGGGACCACAAAACCCAATATTTCCTTTGCATGTCAGCTTCCTCTTTCTCAGCAGGCCTATCCTATGGTATGCAGTGATTATCAGCCATTAGTTTTCTCACCTGGAGCAACTATCAGCCAAACAGATCAGTTGGGGCGTGAGCAGCAGAAATGATAATCAATTAGCTAGGGCACCTAGAGGCAGCCAAACCTCCGCATGTGCCAGGCCATCTCACCGGCATCAACAAATGGACAAGCTTAGAAATTTCAGCTCGAACGGACCTCTCCTCCTACAAAAATGTCACCTTCAATCTGGAGGGTTTTTACGATACTGCAGGGCGGTAACAACGGAGGAAAAGAGCATAATTACACCACCCATCTGGATCCTTATGCATGTAGCTATCTCTGGAGTCATTATCAGCCAGAATATCAATGGTAAGTGTTAATTTCTCTTTGCAAAACCCTAACCGTAATTCAGCTATATTTTAGGGCATTTTTGCATGGCGAGTTTGCATGCATAGTTATTTTGCAAATTTGTATGAGATTGCGTGTGCGAGTCAGCACTATAATAGAACAATAGAGAATATCAATATTTGGGATACTACATTTCATCTCTATTGGTTTGAATTCCAAGTTGTCATACCATCTTGGAGATGATTACAACTCTCAATAACTTTCAGTCCTTCTTACACATCATTGAATATCATTTGTTCTACATGATTCCAGTTTCCATCCTGCAGTTGTTCCTAATCCAAGTAAGCATATTTCTCTTCTTCCCAAGAAGAATATTCCTCCAAAAACAAACATTTAGTTTGGAGTAGCAACGGTAGCATTTCATCATTTTTTGTTTTCCTTTCATGTCCTTTATTGAGGGAGGAATTTCCCCATGTGGTTTTGCCTCTTTCCTCAATTATTTGGAAAAGATAAATTGTAAAGGGTGATCATAGCCTTGTTGTTGGGCCCTATATGCATCTATATTTCTGATTATTTCATATAACTCCATCATAAAGTATTACTTAAATGGGGATGTTGGAATATTATAAACCCACTCCATACTTAGGATAATATTATTTAATCATTTCTGATTAATTTCCTATCCACTAGCCTAGATAGTTGGCATCCACTTGCACAACTTGATCAATAATTTCCATATATACCCCAAGAGTGCATTCATCCTAATTTTGGTTAGATCATGCCTACTTTATTGACTATTGGAATTAGTATCTGCGCTTTCCTGTAGATTCTGTATTTATCTTATTGTATTCTTGATTTTCAGTGGATAAGGTAAAGCTAGTCAACTAGGAAACTGCTATCTTTTGTTTCCAACCCATCCTCCATGATTTTCTCTCCAGATTCCATGATTATCATGTTTTCCATCACTCATGATTCATCAAATTCGTGAGGTCCTGGACATATTTGGAAAGTGCTTTAGTCACCTTTGGGGGTTTATCATATTTAGTAAGCTTTCCTTATGAGCTAGCATGAATTGTCATCTGGAAACTCAATTTTACTTTATAAGGATGTATTACCAATGTAATAATATCAACCAATCATTATTTATTGATCATTCCTTAATGTGTGTGCATTATTCTTCTTCTTCTCTCCTTATGCTAATTCTCTACAAATTCCGGTCAGGTTAATTGTGTGCTTAGACTCTTAGCTTGTTTATAGAATTCTTGCTACCATCAAGGCTTTAGAATTCTCATAGTTGTAAATGTATGTTAGTGCCAATGGAGTCAAATAAAATAGTGCTGCTGAAAAATTAAAGTATTTTGCAAATGTTTCTAGGTTCATTTTAAAATTAATATGGATTAATGAGTGGATTAAATAGGGGGAAGGGGACTCCATATATACCTAGCGGTATGAGGAGTATGTCCATAACCTGTATCCAATGTGGTTCCATGTGAAGAATATGTGGGCTACATTAGAGTCTCTAGAATGTGTCCAACACTACACCAATGAGGGTGTATCGTGATGGTATCCCGAGGTCACTATCCAGTGGTTCTCGCTTCCTCTATGAACTTTTCCCACAATGGATTAAATCTAGGTATTGGATCTTTGCCTTGGGATATTTATTGAGATTTGAACCAAGTTACGTTAGTCACTCACATTTCTTTCAATGCATCCAACTGGTCAGCCAAACTACAGCGGTACAGAGCATACACGATGGAGCCTTAATCGTTTTTTTAAATATTTTAGTGTAGCACTTTCTTGATTATTAAGCCCAAGAATCTGTTTCCATCCTTAAGGTTGTACTTAGGAGAGAGAGGGGTAAATTCTTAGTAACATAGTAAAGAAAACAAGAAAATGACAACGTTTTTTAATTACTACAGCCAAGAGTCCCTTTCAAGCCTAAAGGTTGTACTCGAGAAAGCAAGGCCGGGTTAGTATTTAGTTTTGAAAAATAAAAAAAGGAAATTAAATCAAAGACATTGATTTATCTATTTTTATTTTACATGAAAGAAAATCTACTCTAAAACGAATAAAGCAAATGAGGTAGATACATGGTTCCCCCAATTGGGGGAATGAGGGTTGTGGGAGTCATAATCCCACTTGCTCTTTATTCAAGTTAGTTACAATACTGCTGAAAAGGAAAAGCCATTTTTTAACCCTTGAAAAATGGGTGAGAAGGGACTTTACAAGTGCCGGGAAGAAAATGAATGGATGAGAGGGAAGGTAGATGGATCATGGGTGCTTCAGATGACCAAAATATTGATTTGTCGACAACACCTCCCTCTGGTTCTCCTTCGACCTGCTAAAAACCATAAAGCTAAATGATCACGGATTAGTGGATTAGTACAAAAATATAATAAAAATAACACTACTTAATACTTGCAAAAAAATGAAAAATTATGCTACTTCAAGTATTAAGTAAATAACGCTAGATCTAGGCTTATAATTGCAATTTAGAGGCACTTTAGATATAGCAAGTGAACAAGCTAATGAATGTATAATAAACTTTTTAAATAGATAAGCTTGATTCAAATGTAACCAAGAGAGAAAGATTTAAACTTTTAAGAAGGAGAAGAAAAACTGCTTAAGTCCTGAATCTTTCTTGCAATATTGGAAGGGTATTTGATGCGGGAAAGGAATGCTTATGTGTTTGTTTCAACCTATAATCCAAAGAAAAGGAGATACGACTAAGCTCAACCTTTCAATTGGGATGGTGACCTGCACACTTATCAAGCTCGTACAAAACGAATTAGATCTGGTGCATCCCATAGTTAGAAATCCAAAAGATCATGAAATATAACCGGCTAAAGAATGAACTCTTAGATCACTAATAGAAAGAAAGTAAATAAGCAAATTGGCAGTTGCAGATTCTTACCCTATGTGCTATAGAGACCCCTCTAAGCTAGACTATTAGTTATGCAAATCAAAATAATTGAACAATAATACCTCATAAAGAAATCACCAGTTGCACAAATTGCCATAGACCATAAGCCTCCAAATCTTTTCAAATTTGATTCATAAACATCAATAATAATGATACAAGAGTAGAGTAGAGGTTCCTTGCTTTTTTCCTTTTCAATGAGGAAGAAGGCCTCCCTTAAATAGAAATTACAAACCCCGAGGGGTGCACCAAATAATTGGAGAAGAGCATGAGTTGACAAGAGTTTTGTTGAGTGATTTGAGGGATTGAATGGATGTGTTGAAAGAAGGAAATTCCACGTCTCATAAGATAGATGTGCCCACACTCCAATCCATACCAACCCACTTAACGCATGCCACATCAACCAAACCGTATGCTTTGTGAAGGGAGGCATACTTCTAAAATGAGATACATGACGTGAGCTTGAGTTTACTTGAGAGGAACATGGGATATGTTGGAAATAGATCCCATGAGGATGGGCTCTCACCAAATTTCCTTCAAACCAATACTCCAATGTCACATACTCCCACACATGAGTTATGAAGATGGCGCACCTTGATTATGTATTGATTTGCTAGCATGAAGATCTCCAATAAAAAATGGTGCTTTTAACTATAGTATAATTCGTCCTTTACCTAGGAAAATGACGCCATCCCTTCCACATCATTCCATAAAGACTTTGTTGACCTTCTCACTTTTGTCACTATGTGATTTTGTTTCACTTTTAGCATTTTTTTGTCAGTTTGTTGCATTGATAAAGAAATAATGTCATATAGGACAAAATAGTCACCGAAGCATGGGAAAAATGGGTCCCAGGGTAAAGGAGGTGCTTTGAACTTGAAATAGATACCATCCACACCAAAAATGGAATTCGTATCACACTTTTATAAAATTTCAAAATTTTCCATTTAAACCATTAAAAATTGGCCTAAAATTGCGGAAATTTTTATTTTCTCAGAATTGAACAAAAACTCAGGGGGGACCTAGAACATGTCCATAGGATTCAATAGCGATTCCTGGAATGCTTATATACATTGACATGTGAACTTTAATAACCTACCAGGGTTTAACCACCATGACGAAAATTCCATCTTTGGAAGAGCAGTGAAAAACTCGAAAATTATACATTGCTTATTTAGCATTGCATAATTGACAAGGGAAAAAACACATTGGAATGACCGGATTGACGTCTAATTCCTACGAAGCCAAGTCCTTTACAAAAAAAATTACATGCTAGCACATTTATTACAACAACCCCCACAAGGTATGAACATGCATTTAACTAAAAAAGGGACCACAACTGGTCTCAATGAATAGTGGAACCTTTCGAGCATTGATAATGAACAACTAGCTTGTTCATTACTTTGGCGGCTCACTAGAAATCCACTAAGTGAAAAATTAGTGGATAACATACCTCAATACGTGAGGATATTTGTAGGACTTGATATTACTCACAAGTCTGGAGAATGATTCCCGATGATATAATCTCAAGACTCCCTCTCAGCGAGGGAGGCATTTTATGCTTTACTAGGAATTTCCTGCCATGCCAAGCTTTATCTCAGAAGTATCTCAACTTTGTCTCTGAAAGAGTATTGTCCACAAATTTGCAATCTGATCATCAATAGCTATGAACTGAAATTTCACTTTGCATGACCATGACTCTGATGAAGTGAAACTTCATCTCAATGTGTTTTATCATAACACACATAGGGTTTTTCGGAAAGCTTGACTATTAACACCTAATAAATGTAGGCTCAAGTCTTTCACACTAGTAGGTAGCTTCCCAAGCTACACTACTTCTTAGCATGTAGTACTATCCGCAAAGAACATTTTCTTTTGCAGTACTCTCTGACATGCATCTTGCTTCTGTAGTACTAGTTGCAATACACTTATCTTTTGTAGTACTAGCCACAATTTACATCGCTTATCTCAGGCTAAAATAATATCTGGATAACACAAACATATAATAGGTCTGCCATGTATCAAATACAATAAGTAACCTATCCTAATGTACCTCAAAGGTGCTCAAATATATGCTTAGTAGTAAGGATAGAATACAACATGTTTGCTCAAAGACCAACCAACTACTTACACATAGTAGCATCACCTGGATCTAATCGAGAATACAATTTCTCTAAACTATAAACTATGGATTTCACATCCATCATATACAACAACACACATCTATTGTGTCGTATCATGCAGAAAAAAAGTCTCATATTTTCTTTCACTTTTGAACATTTGTTGACTTATTGAATCTTCTTCTATATGGATAAGTTTCTTGTGAGCTTGTCTTTCTATGTGATTTTCTTCAAGGATTGATCACTTTCAATGATTCCATATTCTTCTCTTTATACCGCAGCACCCCAACTACCTTTCCAATAAGTTTAATTGTTCTCTGACAACTCAAACTATGACTCTTCTTAAGTTATAATAGTCTCTAAGACTTTGACCATGTCTATGCTCATGTGTATTCTCTCCAAAATATATCACAGCTCATGGTTTCCTATGTCATGTACCATGACTAACTGGTGGGGACTTTATCTACTAGTCCTTGTGAAGACACGTCAATACTCTCTCTTCAATTGGAGAATTTTTTTTCCTATACCAAGCTTGTCCCAGATAGAGGCTTAGTAAGAATGTTGGCAATGTTGCTCATCTGTAGTGAACACCACAAGAGATATAACTCACTCTTGTATAATCAAGAGATATGAATCACTCTTAACATTCACAAGAGATATGAATCACTCTTGTCTAATCAAGATATATTACTCACTCTTGATGTCTATCCAAAAGAAACTATTCCTGGTCCATTCACTACTAGCCATATGACTCGGGCTCCATGAGTGAATGTTTTCCCTATATTTCTTATTTTTAGATATATACAGGAGTTGTATGGATCCCTTTTTGTACCATGTCCCAGGTATGGCTAACTATGAACCTCATAAAGCTTTACTACCTTACAACATGCTCTATCTAGAGCAACATATGTGATTTTCCTTGATCAATGGACTAGTCAGAATCCATATATCTTTGAAACTTTATTTCACTGACCAAGACATATCTGAGTCCAGATACACTTATACCAAGTAGGTATCACAACACATGTTATGTACATGTCTATGTATAGTCTGCAAAGCATATAACCGACCCTGGGACTTGGGACTAACCAAATACATCTCAATTGAATTGAGATCTTCCAAATATGAAAAAAGAATTATAAGATTTCGGATTTATCTTCATATCTATGGCCATGGAATTATAGTCCATCGTCCTAAAACTCTTCATCATCTTTTACTGCACATTTTCCTTAACTGAGGAAAATCTTTGTCTGGTAACTGCAACACCACTAATCATCATAATCATAACAATATTCTTGAATACAGTTCGCTTCCTTCTGAATATGAGCATCATGCATGTCTCCTCTTAACAGAAGATACATCAACCATTTTTACTGGTTCTTCAAAAGCTAGCATATCTAGCTACTCCCTCTTACCATCAGGATGTGAGAATCATAATTTGGGTCGTCCTTCACGAAGACTTCATGCTCGTCTATGTATGAATCTCTTCTTGAAACATGAAGGTAAATAAGATAATTTAATTATCTTCAGGAGTCTTTACATCTCTCAAAATAGGATTATGGATTTTATTCTGACTTCTTCCTAATACATAGGAATCTCTCGATCTGCTACCATAAGCTTCTTGCTTCACAACATCTCGCTCTCTTTTAGGATCAGCCATCAGAAACACTCCTCATTTAATGCATGTCATTTTCACTTGTAGGTCAAGGCATATAGTTTTTCCCTACAAGCCAAATTCAATCAAGCTATTAACGACATTACATAAGCCAGTCATTTCAATAGAATGACAAACAACACATATTGACATGCAAAACATTTGAACTAATATTTCAGTATAACCATATCTCATGAATTTTAATCACATGAATACTACAATGTATTTGCAGTGATTCATATAGTTATGTACACATTAAATCAATTTTTCGACATAACCCCATTCATATTTCATGTAATGTTTTGCAGTTCTATATCAGTGTAATATTGCAACCCCTTAATCTTCTTAACATGAGTTTTCTATTTACCAATAAATAGAAATATTGTAACATATGCTTTTAATAATGTTCATACCATAACATCATTCATAATCCTAGGAATACAGATTGTAATAAAACAAAATATGATTTTATAAAAGCATATGATAATCAAATAAATCATGCAGCCCAATATTCATATCTCATGAATAATCATGCATATATGTATTCATATCTTTATGAACAATCATGCAACCCAACATTCATATCTCATGAATCAATTATGCATGCTTTATATTCATATCTTATGAAACAATCATGCATCCCATGTAATACCCCAATTGTTAAGCCCCGGACTAATGATCCTTCATGTGACTTATGTTCTCTTGCATTATGGACTTATGATATTTTATATGATTGTGGAATTTTGCTCCTTCTCATGATTAATTTAATTAAGGACTTATTATTAATGTTTGATAACATGACTTTGTACTTTAGCGCTATTATTAATGTTAATGTTATTACTAGAATCTCTATTATCTTTGAATGTTGTTAATGATTGATTAAATAAACAACTGGATCAGCAAAGGAAACTAAATGAGTATAGGGGGGCCATGGATTCCACAAATTTAGGGGGAATGGGGACATCCCTAGCACCTTATAACTTATTGTTGACTTAATTTTGTCCATCCCAATTCAATTTTGCACCTTAGTGAGATTAATAATGTTTGTCACCCAAACCTTGTACAACGAACCCTATTCTCAATAATTATGAACTATGGAGATAATTTTTCATATTGTACACAACTTAGTGGGCCCCTCTTTCCTACGGAACCCTCCTTGAGAAAAAAATTCCTCACATTTATGTGTTTATGGTCGTTTATGTGCCTCTTTCCTAGTTTTTAGGGTTGTAAGCTATTTTCTAGCTTCCACTCTTACACCATACATTGATGATCCTATTTTTGTGTTTCCATGATATTTATGACCCTATTGGATGCCCTCTCTCACCTATTTCGACCTCCTTGATGTTTTGTAACCCCCTTTATGCATTAGTGCGCCTCCATGTGCTCTTCATGGCTCAACTCCTTAGTTTTTGGGTAACTCCTCCTCATGGTGCTAATTCAGGAAAGGGAATCTTTTCACTAATCCACCACTCCAATAATTCAATTTAATTCTCCATGATGAAGCTTAAACCTTACCTATCTATAATTTGGGTTGATCCCTTTGGGTTAGAGTGGTCCTCCTTATCCTATAAATCCATATGCCATCTCCTTGTTAAAGTTAATCTTGAGCTTTAGACCATATGATTTATGCTATATAATTATCATGTTGGGAATGCTGATATTATTGAGAGTGTGTTGAGATTTAGAGTGAGTCCATTTGTTCCCTTTGTTTCCACTATATCACTCTACTAGTCCAGGTTCTCACACAGAAAGCCAAGAAATGGGAATGGTGAGCTAGGTCACATCCCATAGGCAGTGGAGATGGACATGAAAGTAGTAGTGGGAAGCATTGTTTCTCTCGAAAGAGGTAGTTTTGAGAGTAGTGAGACTAAGAGAGACTCTACCTGTGGATCCATGGTCTCAGCTCTGGGGTGGCCTGTTCAAGCGAGGAAGGCTTGACGGTTTCTACAGCTGGGAGGAAAGTTGTCCTGCTGCAACCAATTGCTTATATTTTGAGATACTATATTTCTCTTATGTTATGTTTTCATTACATTATTTTATTTGGTATATGTGCAATGATGGATGATTGGTTGTTTGAGTGTTCATGTATTGAATGTTAGGATCTACATGGAGGAAGGACGAATCTCATGTAGTATGGAATTTAGTTTCTATTCTCGTTACCTTCTTTCTATTCTTCTTCTTCATAACCAGAAATTGTAATTTTGGCTCTATTTTATTGAGAGGGGCGCAAAAATATGATCTATTTCAACCATCTATGTTCATTTATTTGTGGTGAGACCTATTCCATTGCATCCGGAGCAGCGTTTCCAGTGAATAACACCTTTCTTTTCATTGAAAAAGCTTTCTGGATGACTAAGATATGTTTGTTTTGGTACGATAGCTTTATAGTGCCAAGATGAGCGCACCTATCATTTTATTGTAAATCATTTGGTTGCATAATTGCTCTTAGTTGTAGATATGAGAATGAGAGATGTATTCTATATGTAAAAGTAATCGATGGCTAGAGGGTGGCAGCCATACAATTTGATTTTTATTAGTGAGAGATGATTGTAGGGGACAGTCATCGAGAGCCGATTTTGAGGGTTGTAGTTGCAGTTATTGTTCTTGTTTGCTATGGTTTCGGTGTGGCTGTAGATTGCATCCTATGTATGCTCAATGATATGTGTTTTTCCTTAATTTTTATGCTCACTACAACACACACATAATAACACCGAAATTGTAGATTAATTTGCAAATAACCAATGACATCAATACTTGGTTATTTATAAACTATGCTATCAAACAAACCCAAAATACATAAATTAGCTATTCACAATGAATATGATGCTTATCATGTATTATTGATGTTCTTGTTTCAATTATGACCTTTAGCTTGCACTTTGGAAATTAGTAATTGAGTGTCACAATTATTTATTTAATTAAGTGGCGTAATTAAATAATTAAGTGTCGCAAACTTTAGTTATAATTCAATCTCTAGAATTTAATTTATTTGGGTGAATGGTTAGTCAGATCAATAGTAATTTATCTATATCTATTGTTCTTAAACTTTAGTTAGCCTTAATTTTAGCACATTTTGCCTTATCTCAAGGTTCAGGGACATCACATCCCAACGTTCATATCTCATGAATCAATCATGCATTCTTTATATTCACATCTTTATGATTTTTGTTATTTGTCAATAAAAGAAAGACAATCAACATATATGCTCATAATTCCTAATATTAGGAATACAGATTTCAGTATGACTATAATGAAGGAATTCGAAAGCATATAATAAACAAAATACAAATACTTATCTTTTATTGTTTTGTGTGCTCTCTCATGATCTTTGCTTCCTTGCAGATATCATTGGATTTCCTTGGTATTGATCTCTTTGCAAATTTAAGTGCACATAGGAGGTAGCGAATCTCTGCATGGGGAAGCTGGATCCCATACAACATAGAGTGAATGCTCTTCTTCAAGAAAAAATTCTACCAATGATCATCATACTCTTCTTTGAATGAGTTAGGATCTCATTACACACAAGATCTATTGAAAAAGGATAATATCCAATCCATAAATCCCTCGGTCGTCCAACCAATTCGTCCAGTTTTGGAAAAATGACCATAACATGAATTCTAAAAATTTCATCTTCAAATACCCGATCATATCTATCAAACAGTTACAAATTTTTGAAATTCGCTTGATAGCAAGATAAATCGGCCCATTTGGGAACTATATTTTCAACGTTTTTGTTTGATTCCTCATGGATTGATCAGAAATGATCCACAAAGTTTGTCTCCTAAAAAGTGACGGGAATGGTGCATATTGAATTTCTCTTTAATTTTCCCTTCATTGGATAAAGGTTCCTCACTCACTGAGGTCATGCTCCTAAAAAATGTTTAACACCTTTATATTACATGTGTTGAATTTGAAAGTACCTTCAAGTCGATCTTCCGATTGGACAGAAATCGATGACATGGCTCCAAGCTCTTTGCTCAATACTTCAAGATCTACATCGTCTTTAGTTTCTTACGCAAACTCAGCTCTTGCACGCCCTTGCTCTGATACCATGTTAATGTTTTGAGCAATAATGGATATTATTGAACTTTAAAACTTTTATCATTGATATGACGAGGACCTGTAACAATTAACAATTTAATCACACACAATAATTCATCCACAACACAAGATGTACCCTGGGGAAAATCCTCATAACTGAGAAGATGAAAAACCCCAACAATTCTTTAGAGTATAATAGATAGATTGTAGAGAATTACTTTTACAACATAAGCTTGTTGTTCGATAAGAGAGAATACAGAGCAATACAGAAGAGAGATTGACCAATGTCACAATTGTCGTGAACTTGCCATATGCCTATCATATTAATAACGAGCCATAATGACTGTCATGCAAACCCTAGTGAATGGTTGCATGAGAATTATCCACCCATGCATTAAAATTTTGAATTGCCTTTATGGAGTAGTCAATCCATGCATTGAATCTTCATCATGCACAACTAATGCACCATACATTCAATCATGGATATTAACGGATAGTTAACTGACATTGGAGTGAAATCAATCTCTAATTGAATATTGATGAATTAGTTAACAGGATAACATAAGTGTCATAGTGTAATAACCCAAGTGTTGCATACAACACACTTTATTAACTGAAGTGTCGTCTTTTGATTAACTTAATGTCTTATGTTAGTCTAACTAAAGTGTAAAACACTTTAGTTAACTAGTCCATCTTTCTTTAATCACGTAGTGAATCATTATTAATTGAATCTTGTTGATTGATGAACACTGAGCTCTTCTTTACTTAACTGAATGGTGAACATTAATAGTTCAGCAGATGCTTTAACTAAAGCATTGATTTAGGAATTCATATTTAACTAAAGCTTTATAACTGGAGTTCACTTCGAATTCTCTTTCTCTCATAATCGCTTCATTGCTTATCTCTGTATCTTACTGCATGGTCTATGTTTAATCATCTATCATATCATATTATACTCAGAGTAATTGTCACACATACTGATGATCATATATATTACCCCGGACCGGATAGTCATATGATAAAGTAATTCACTCTAGAGGTGATCAGTCTCTAGAGGAGACTTAATAGCTTTATCCATCTCGAATGAACATGGTTAGTAATACATCACAGTATAACCACTTTACCAAGTAAAGTATGCCACCTCAAAACAATGAGGATATTTGTAGGACTTGATATTACTCACAAGTCTAATGTCTTGATATTACTCACAAGACCAGTGTTGATATTACTCACAAGACTCGGCTTGATATTACTCACAAGATTATCTCCATATCTTGGAGGTCCATATCATAGGGTATTGTCTATGAAAATAATTTACTTGATATTACTCATAATTCCAACTTGATATCACACACAATTCTACAATCTTGATATTACTCACAAGACTATAGTACTAGCATCCCACCTCAATACATGAAGATATTTGTAGGACTTGATATTACTCACAAGTCTAGTAACTTGATATTAATCACAAGTCTGGAGGACAACTGTTGATGTTGTAATTCAACAAAATCAATGTTGTAGGGGTTGAACCCAAAACCAAGCAACAAACCAACCCAACATGCAAAGAAACTTAATCCAACCACACAAGCAATGAAAAATACCATTTGCATAATAAATTGCCACCCCTTCATAGTTCATAGTCCCGTTCAAATGACATTTAAAGAAGTGTGAGGTGGGTATGGGAAGAGGTAAAGTCATTAAGGCTCAAATTGCTCTGATTCTTTCCAAATACAATTTTTCCTTGGATTGAAAGTGCATATTATTCCGAAAGTACACATTCATAGAATTAATATATTAATGGGGTCACCTTAATTTTTGGACAATGCCCCTTTATCCAATAATACCACCATGTTTACAATAATATCTACTTGAGTAATGTAAGATCGAAGAATGTGAAGGAAAATAATGGAGTTGAAGTGGTAGATGAGCCCTTCGATTCTAGAGATCATTCTAGGAATAAGAGAGTAGTGTCCATGATCTATGTTTCTCACTTGATCAATGAGGAGCGACAAGTCCCCAAAGATCAAGACATTATTAACCTCCAAAGCATGCATAATAAGCAATACTTGGCACAAGGCTAGGGTTTTTTCTTAACTGTTAGTAGCCACTCCTATCCCCCACATAGGTTAATCCTTGATTTCCTTCGAGGTTATAAATAAACCCACCCCCTCTTGGTGCACTTGTCGCCCTTCTATCATTTTTTATGTGTATATATATATATATATATAATTAAAAAATATATGTATTATATCAAAGGAGATGTGTGGATACACTATACAACAATTTAATGCATTAACAATTTAATGCATTACCAAACAGTAGTGTAGTTTTGAAAATCCAAAAAGCACAAAAACTGCAAGTGAGCTTATAAAGTTGTACCTTGCATTTGCAATCTTTTTCAAAAATATATCATTTCTAGTGGTATATATCTTATTAAACTACCCTTGCAAAGGTATTGAAGTACTAAACATAAGAACATTGACGCTTTAAAATAATATAATCATCGGTTCTTTTTATACTTATGAAAGGCCTGATGCAGAACTAGGTAAATAATGCATTGGACTAATCGCTTCAGACATGGTAATAATAGCACACTGATGTTGCTTATTTATGATATTTCACTGGTGTTGATTATTTATGTTAGTGCGTCGGCGCGCTCTATACAACGTACAGGTTCATATTTATAACAAAAAATCACCATTGTGAGTCTTCGAGGTGTATTTCTCATAGAAGCACTTGTGCTACACATTAATGACAATGTAGACAATGCATTTAAAAAAAACATTATTTATAAAAAAATGACAGATTTCTTAAAATAGTATTCATATAAATTGAGTTTTTATTATTGTTATATATTGTGTAGCGTACTGAATAGACATAATAAGAAAATAAAAATATAAAAAGGATTTCCATGTAATTTTTTATAATTTCCTGGTTACTGATGTGCCATTAGTAAATGGAAACAACGACACTCTAATGTATATTACATGCAACAAATTTACAGTATTTAAAAATGCATATAGAAATATTCGCTAACAAATATAGTGGAATATTCAGTTTGCGGATATTTTAGTGAATGTTCATAATCAGTGTGGTTTGTTTTTGGCTACCTCGATGCTTCTTATCATTACAAATGCACCGGTGCATCTTAAGTTTATAAGCGCACCATTATGATAAAAAGGTTAACTAAGTTTATATTTAAATAGAAAATGGAATATTCGTCTCTAAGTTTGATTTGATGTTTAATTTGTGTTTGTGTTTGGGTTATAATGATACTCTAGCAGTGGAATTCTTCAGTTTTGTCTGAATATCTTGATGAGATCTCTTAAGGATTATGTATGTTCTTTACAGGATCTCTACCATGAAATATGTCCTCAAAAGTTAATTATTAGAGTAAGCTCACAAGTGTCTATGTGTGTGTGTATTTTAAACAAATATGTAGAATGAATATGAAATTAGTGGAGGAAATCTATGTGTCAGTCGCTTTAACTCTCCTGAATTAATGTCACTTTAATGAAGCTTTTGGATATTTAAATACAATGACGGTTATTCGAGGGCATAAGGACTATGATTACATTAATTTAGTTATTGGTTGAGATGACATGTTGTACCTACACATGGAATGCCTCATGTGAACAATTAAATTAACTTTATTAATATATTTGCAATTACACATGTTAGGGTATCCTTCAAAGCCTCTCATCGCTATCCAAATTACATTCTCCAGTGGGAATTGCAGGGAATTTTGTTTGAGTCATGGTCATATTGTTGGTAATATGCAGAGCTTGCTCATTGTTGCAAGTATTAGAGGGGCTTGATCGTCTAATCTATAGGCGATGGGATTTAAACAAAATTTATTAAATGATCCCCCACAAACAATGAAGTGGGGTTCATGAAGTTAGTTATAATCAATAATCTATATATTTTATGAGTCAAGGATCTATGGCAAACTAGTATTATGAAATTGCCAAATAGATAATGAACCAGTGATTTGTGTGTAAAATTCTCAAATGTATTTTTTGGAAACAAAGTTTGTCAATGATTATTAATCCTCCCTTTAACCACATAGTATATTTATCCATTTTTCCTAGATTAGGAGGTCTTTATCACTCCACTAGTTCATGGGGGACACACCTAGGGGGAATATGTCACTTATTGCACCTATTTGCATGTGTTTAGGTGCCCCAAGGACCAATCCCTATAATTTAGGAACCCACTTCGAGTGCCACCGGAAGTCTCCAGTAGTTGACTCTAGTAGGTATTCAATTAAGTCCATTTATGCTCTGATTACCATCAGTTAGATCACTCTTAGTCATCCTAGCACTAGTTTCCATGATTCAAGGGAAGTAAGGATCATTTTATCACTTAACCTTACCAGTTAACTAGTTGTGAATTGTTTTAGTGATTTGGAGTTGCATTAGTGAGCTCTAGTGGTGATTTTCCCACACTGAGTTAGCTCCGGAGTCGGTGTAGGAAATCTTATCTTAGGTATTCGAATTATCCTATATTTATTACCATGGTATTACTTAATTATACACTAATTAATGGATTATGATTAATTATTCCAGTTATTGGTCTCATTAATTTGTTTTTATCTTCCATGAATTATTGATTTGACTTTATCAATTGCTTCTCTCTCTTCTACAATTCTTCATTTTGAATCCTGCAGGCTAATGATCCTATGCTTCATTGAATTTTACATGGTATCAGATCGGGTATCCATGCCTGCTTTGAACCTCAGAAACTTCCATTGATGCACCAGAAGTAATTGGGTTCCACATAAACCCTAGAATTATTTCCTTGCTCCCTCTAGATTATGTACAGATAAGTCTATCCAGGTGTGATGCACCCAGAGAAATTTCACATGTCGAAGTGGAGAGAGTTTGAACTGATTTGATTTGAATTGCAGTGTTTTTGCAGGTTATTTAAATATTTCTTGAAGCTGTGAAATGGAGAATTCAGCATCTCTAACTCCCATAATCCTCACACCTTTCAATTACCTCGATTGGAGGGTTGAAATTCATATGGTCCTGTGCAACAAGGGTATGTACAGGGTCACCTTGGGAAGAGAAGTCAAACCTCGACAGTATCTTTAAAAATCCAAGCATCTGAATAAGCTTGATCAAGATTTTGTCTTCATGTGCATCCATATCTCCAGAGAGTTACTCTTTCGCCTTGAGGGATTCAGAAAACCAAAAGAAGTATGGGATAAGCTCGAATCCTTGTTTGGAAAACAGGATGAGTTGAGGGGACATATCCTGGAGAATGAGTTGATAGCACTACAACCCTGGCCACTTCGAAACTATACAACATTTTTTCTCAAAATTCAAATCACTTGCCATGCAATGTAAGCAGTGTGGGATTGATAAGAAGGAAGAGCAGTTAGTGCTCTCAATTCTAATTAAACTTGGCCCAAGATTCTCAGTGTTTATGTCTACCTAATTGCACTCTGGGAGACTGACTACTCCTAACTAGAGAATTTCATCCCTTGAGGCCTTCACAGAGTCTCTAATACAAGAAAAATAGAATATGATACATATGGGAGCTCTCATAGCCTCTCTAGATCAAGTTATCTTAGCTGGTGAGACAAGGAATGTGCAAGCAAGGAGGAAGCAGAAAGGAAATGAAAATAGGAACATTGAATTCAAACCTAGGGAAGAGTTTTATCCATCCAATGAAGCCATAGGATTTAGGAAGGACAAACATCAGAGGTCTGACAAGGACAAGTGATCCTATTATAAAAAAGGAAACCATACAGAGAAATATTGTATGAAGAAGACAATAGATCAGATGACAAAACTACTTAAGCATCACAATATTTCCCTCCCTGAAGGCACAAGGAAGGCTGACTCTGGAGACAAGACTAAAGACCGTGATGAGAGATGCCATGCACTAAAGGCTAGTTGTTCAAAATCACATGCCTTCCTCATTGATTCAGGAGCCTCCGATCATATGGTTTCTTCTAGAGAACCATTCTGTTCGTTGCAACTTATTGATGGTCTGAGTATTCACATGGGAGATGACACTCAAATTCGAGTTGAAGGAAAGGGTTCAATCAAGATAAAGCACGGAGTGTTAAAAAATTTACTCTATGTTCCCTCCTTTGCTGCAAATTTGTTATTTGTATACTAGATGACACATACTGGCCCACCAAAGCGAGTTGTATTTGGTTCTGACTCAGTGGAGATCTCAGATATCTCAACTGGGAAGCTCATAGTGAAAGTTGTTGCAAATCATGCCTCCAAGGCATATGAATTCTCACACTTTCTTCCATACTCAGATCCAGTGTAATCTCAGCTAATATTTAAAAGGGAAGGTAAAACCATTCTACCTAAACCTTTTGCATATGATAATGTTTACATTAATGTTTCAGATTAGGAATCTGAAGCAGAGGACAAAGTTGAAAGAGTTTATGAAATTCACAGTGATCGAGATCCAGATCCAGACCCTACTCCCAATCCTAGGCCTAAGTGGGATCAAAAGGTTATTGAGGCAGCTAGGAACATGACTAGAGAGCCATCTAACATGAGGAGAACAAGATCCCAGTTTCAAAAAGAAAGGCTTGCGCTATGTCAAGCAAAATTACTTCTTTCATAGAAGTGCACCAAGCTCCGAGAGAGATGCTACATGATGGTAAGGTCTGATCAACAATTGTTCTCACTAAAAAAAAAATTGGATCATATCACTCTTCCTCCAAAAAGAAGAGAAAAATCCAACAATCCTTCTCCAATATATCATCGAATTGGAAGAAGATGGAAAATTTCACATACATAGCCCCAGGAAACTAGTGCACACAAAAACCATCACTCTGCATTGCTTCTCCATAGAGATGTAGATTACATAAACATTTTCCCAAGTTTTTTTACAAAAAAAAAATTTCCTCTTAGTATGAAAGCTTATTCCTGATTTTCCAGCTTATTTTGAGGGGGGATGGGTTTCCCATGATGTTTTCCCCATTTCATCGGCTTTGTTAAGCAGTTATTATTTTTTATATTTACATTGTATGGGTGACTTTTGGCCTTAGTTGTCAGGGCCCAGGTTGTCCAAAGTCAATATTAAGAGGGGGTGTTGGGATTATTAGTAATCCTCCCTTTAACCACATAGTCTATTTTTCCATTTTTCCTAGCTTAGGAGTGTTGCCAGGCAGTTTTGGGGTAAGTTACTTGTGCAACATCGCGGATTCTGCCCAAGTTCAAAGATGTTGCACAAGATGGAAAACGGTGCGCAAGTCATAATTACAATATTTTATGTATTTTGGTCATGTTTTGTAGATTTGGACCGCATTTTGTGGATTGTGGTCATTATTTTGTAGATTTTGTTAAGAAGTAGTTATGAAGTTGGTTAAGTGGACCACCAATGTAAAGGCGCAAGCCTATAAATAGATGTAGAGTTGCAAGTATTAAGGTGGGCTCTTCTTAGAGGTTTCAGAGATCTAAGATTGTGAATCCTTTGATCTGTGTATATGAGTTGAAGTGTTGTTTTGGAGAATCTATATTTTGATACAGAAGTTAATATGATATGATGGGAATTGAGTAGAATCATTGTGTCTTTTACTATCTTTCTATTTTCCTGTTTTCTGCGGCCTAAATGTGAATGCAATGTGTATCTGCGATATGGATCTGTGAATGATGCGATGTTTCTCTGCTTAAATGATAATATACTGCTAGATCTGTTTGCGCATCAATGTTTTGATGTGATTCAGTCATATTAATGTGATGTTTGAATGATTCCATGATTATGTCTATGCATAATCTGGATAAGTAGATTTATTGAATAATGTTGCACTGAGTTGAATATTCGATGCATTGTCCTCCTTCATACTGTGGAAACTTGGTTTCGATAGTTCTCCCTTGAACATCTCAGGTAAGACTTCATCTGCTCTGTAGGTGTTGCCGGACGGGGTAAAACCTGTATGGGCCAGTGCTCAGGGAGATCACGCTGGTTTGGTTGTCGACAAAGAGAGAACCCCTATCAAATGGGTTTGTGTCGACAAATGGTTCTGTTTTCGAGACACTATCAGAGAGATTTCTCACAATTGCAAGCATATTGTACCTATTGTATCATTGTTGACCACACTGTTGAGAATTGTCCACAGCTGATCGCAAAGTGGCTGGAAGGAAACATTCCTCAGTTGCAAAACCAAAATCAAAATCAATTTCAAAATAATAATCAGTTGCAGAACCAGAATCAGCTTCAGAATCATAACCAGAACACAAATCAGAATGTAAATCAACCTAGGAACCCACCACTGAACCAGAATCAGGGATCAACTGTTGCGAAGATCTCGGCAGAACCAAGAACGTAAGATACTAATGTTGTTGCCATTACTTGTGGAGATGTGATGATGAGGGAAGATAGCTCATATCCACAAATTCAGTTGGCTGGGAAGAAGAAGGTGCAGTTTGATGTCGACACTAAAAGAGACACGTTATTTGAAGTGCGTGATGCAATAGGAAGAAATCTCGGTAAGTTACCTGTCTATGAGATGCTGACTACTTTTGATTCCACTTCCGTAGCAAGACCATCGTGATAGCATGGTACCTTGCAGCAGTTCTTTGAATTTATTTTTTTTCGTTGGTGAGAGATCCTAATTCCCTCGCTGAGATTGAGGATCTGTTACATCGATTGGCCAAGGGGTGGAAGGAGTTGTGGTGAACTATTTACATAAGAAAAATACATGAAAAGAGATGCGCATGAATATCTAGATTGGGGATTATGAGGTAAATTGAGTCATCTTGGATCTAGGTTCAGACGTCAATATTATAATGAGGAATACATGGAAAAAGGTGGGGAGCCCAATGTTGGTTTGGTCCCCTATGCAGCTGCGACTGGCTAACCAGGCCAGAGTAACACCAATTGGGCAAGTTCCACGTCTTGCGGTGGAAATAGAAGGGATGAATACTTATGATGATTTTGATCTGATTGAATTTCTTGATGGTGGAAGTTCATATCCTAAACTGCTGGGGATTAGATGGGACGATGACAGTTTGGTGGTGATAAATTTTAAGAAACGTGTTATGACTTTTGAAAACTGCGAAATCAGGGTCGTGACTCCAATGGACCCGACTAAAGGACAAATATATGTGGAACCAGTTAAGGAGGAGTTGTAAATGGATGGGATCATGCATATAACATCTCAGAGGAATATATCCATTCAATGGGCGATGGTGAGCTTGGTTGGTGCAGCTCCAGCTCTGCGTCTTCATATTTTGATGATGCTTTAGAAAATTGGCAGAATTGGATGCATGAGGTATCGCTTCGAAAGTGTGGCTTGATTACGCAGTCATTGTGTCAAGTCACAATAGAAACTATCGAGCTACCAGTATATGAAGGACTACCTGAGTTGTATAATTTCTTAGTTGAATTTTAAGATAAGGTATCAGAACCACAACGGTTGTTGTTGTTGGATGAAGCATTGAAGGCTACTCCGGCATGGTGGTGGATGACCCATAAGAAGTCAATCACGGGATGGTTGCAGGGTTGAATATTGATGATAGTTCCCTTTGGAAACATAAAAGAGTACCACACTAGAAGATATGATGGGTGGAGTAACCCTCGTAATCACCTGATAGAGTGTCAGACTTTGTGGGCATCGAGACCAAAGGACGAGTGGGTCCATGATTTTGTCCACACATTGGATGAAATATCGTGGTCATTCTATGTATCAGCTGAATTGCAAAGATAGATCACTACTTGGGAGGAATTGACGGTTTGTTTTAATCACACCTTCAGTTTCGCCGATACCAATCCAACCATTCATAGTGCACTACAACACATCCACAACGTTGTTTTGAAGGTAGTACCAGTTGCATATCTGGTGGATCTGTATGATAGATGTCTGATGTAGTTGATGATGGAATGCTACAATGTGACGGGAGGACCAGACGATGGTGAGGATCCATGTAACATCGATATTCCAAAGACAGAAGGGAGTTGGGATGTCGCAGCACCTGATGTATCGACGGATCCGATGAATCAATCGTTGAAAATTTGGAAGGTTAACATCGTGACAAAGGAGAATCCAAATTTTGCAAATGTTGGGGACTACTGGGATGAAGAAACCATGGAAAAGATAATGGATGTGTTGCATGAATTCCAAGATTTATTTCCTACAAATTTTTATGATATGAATGGAATACTAGGAGATTTAGGAGAGATGAATATTCTGCTAAAACTAGATGTGAAGCCTGTGAAGCAGTGTCTGTATCGCTTGAATCTGCAATACAAGGAGAGGGTTAAAGATGAGCTGAACAGAATGTTGGATGCAGGGATAATAGAACCATTTGAGGAATCAGAATGGATCAGTCCCATGGTCGTGCAAGACAAGAAGATAGGTGAGGTTTTGATTTGTGTCGACCGGCTTATAAAATTAAATGATGCATGTTTTCATGATCCATTTTAGACACCATTCACTAATCAGGTGCTCGAAGGAGTGGGCGATCAATAAATTTATTCATTCATGGATGGATTTTCTCGCTATCACAAAATTAAGATCGTGAAGGAAGATCACCACATGACAACCTTTGTTACTAAATGGGGATGTTTTCAGTACACTATGATTCCCTTTGGATTGAAGAATGCACCTGCGATATTCTCTAGGATTGTTGTCGTTACATTCAAATATTTTATTTAGAAATTTTTGGCAGTTTATATGGACGATTGAATGGTTTATGGATTACTCCGAGACCATTTGGCGAACCTACGACTGATGCTGGAGCGATGTCGACAGCATCAGATTGCGCTGAACTCAAAGAAATACATTTTTTGTGCACCGTTCAGAATGCTCTTGGGACACATTGTTTGTAAACAAGGAATATTGGTTACCCCGCAAAGATTGCATTGATCTTGAGTTTTCCACCACCTACGAATGTAAAGCAGCTGAGAGAGACACCGTGACACACAGGATACTACCGCAAGTTCATCTGAGGTTATCTAGTGATCATAGCTCCTATGGAGAGGTTGCTTAAGAAGGATGCGGTCTTTGTATGGAGTTAGGAGTGTTAGGGTAGTTTTGAGACACTAAAGGTGAAGATGGCGTCTGCACCAATAATATTTTTTCCTAATTGGAATAAGGAGTTCCATGTCCATGCGGATGCATCGTCCGTTGCACTAGGAGTGGTGTTGGCACAACCAAGAGAAGGAGATCTTGATCACCCGATTGCTTTCTCTAGTCGGAAGTTGTCATTTGCAGAGAAAATTTATACTACAACAGAGAAGGAAGGTTTGGAAATGGTATATGCACTACAAGATTTTTGACATTACCTATTGGGTGGTCATTTCAAGATGTTCACATACCATTCTGATTTGAAATACTTGGTCAATAAACCTATGTTGGGTGGGAAGATATGTCGTTTACTATTTCTCTTTCAGGAGTTTGATTTTGAGATAATTGTGGAGTTGGGTAGTTTGAATGCGGGCCCATATCACTTATCACGGATTGAGACAGGCGAAGAACCAAGAAACATCGAGGATGGGTTGCCATATGCACAACTATTTAGAGTTGACATGGTTGATGATTACTATGAGAAAATAATTCATTTTTTAGCAACGGGAACAACACTAGAAGAGCTTACTACAAGTCAAAAGAAGCAGTTGGTTGTTAAGGCCACGGATTGCTGATCATTGGACAACTCTATAAGCTAGGACCTTATGAGATCAGATTACAACGATGTGTCCAACCACATTAACAAGGGAAAACATTGGTAGAGGCACATGCGGAAGTCACGGGTGGACACTATGGTGGTCGCGCTACTGCCAGGAAGGTGCTCCATGCAAGGCTTTGGTGGGGCCACTCTCCATGGTGATGCGATGGACTATGCGCAGACTTGCGATGTCTGTTAAAGAATTGGGAAACCGAAAAGGAGGGATGAGATGCCGCTAGTACCACATATGACACTGCAGCCATTTGATAAATGGTTTGTGGACTTTGTTGGACCAATCAACCCACCTGGAAAGAGAACTGGTGTGTGGTACATCATTACAGCGACAGACTATTTGACAAGATGGGTGAATTTCGCACTTATTGTAGATTGCACCACTGCGATAGCAACGAGGTTATTGTTTGACAACATTGTTACTTGGTTTGGGTGCCCAAGGATATTGATGAGAGACCAGGGGAGTCACTTCATCATTTGCACAGTCAACGCATTGAAAGAAGAGCTTTAGATACAACATATAAAGAGTACCCCGTATCATCCACAAGCAAATGGGAGAGTGGAGGCATTCAACAAAGTGTTGGAGCATGCACTCACAAAGGTATATAACATGAATTGTGATAACCAGGATTTGAAGATTTAAGTAGTATTGTGGGCATATTGCACCACTTGCAAAAGGTTGATAAGACAAACACCGTTCAAATTAGTGTATGGGCAAGAGGCGGTCATGCTGATGGAGTACATTGTTCCAAGTTTGCACATAGTAGCAATGACGGGCATGGATGATGAAGCAGCATTGGAAGAATGCATGGCTCAGTTAGTGCAGCTCGAGGAAGACCGCTTCATTGCATGTTTTCACCAGTGCGTTTAGAAGGATCGACAAAAATATTGGCATGATCGATATATTAATAACAAACATTTTTAGCAAGGAGACCTGGTACTGATGTATGACAGCAAGTTCATGAAACATCTAGGTAAATTACAGATGCATTGGCTAAGTCCATATCTCATTAATTCCATCACTTCAAGAGGTGCAGTATAGTTGCAGTAGTTAGGTGGAGCGGTG
The DNA here is from genome assembly GCA_001517045.1 of Pseudotsuga menziesii. Taxonomy (NCBI): domain Eukaryota; kingdom Viridiplantae; phylum Streptophyta; class Pinopsida; order Pinales; family Pinaceae; genus Pseudotsuga; species Pseudotsuga menziesii. The sequence goes on from LPNX010713085.1 coordinate 301,666, forward strand.
CCTCCAAAGCTAGTGAATGGTAGCGGGTTGAAGCCCTACACGACGGGATAGGAGCCGCACGATGCTTGAGGCAGTGCGCGAAGAAAAAGAAAAAAAGAGTGTTTCATTTTTGCATGAGATGGTAGTTAGGAGGATGGTGCACCAAGAGGAAGTGGATGTGCAAGTAGAGAGCTAGTATCGTAGTTAGGGAGGTATGTCACAACAGCCGCATGACCGCAACAGAGTCAAATCACACCTACTGATTCAGAAGTGGAGCGGCAATTCAAGGAATCCCATACAAAGAAGAGGAAGGATTAGGGTGCAACCAGTGGTATCGCACCAGTAACAGAAGAACAGTTGAACCGTATTATCACGGCCATTACCACAGTGACAGAGGCAATGAAGAAGTAGACATCGGATGAATTTGGTGAGGTAAAAAATCACCCTGACTCTTTAGTTGATGCAGTATTGAAGAAGGCATCCAAGGCAGCAAGTATACAGAACCTTGGCTTAATCAACACTAGGACACGGATCAGGAATGTGCAAATTCCACTGCATGCGATCGAGACCAATAATGAGGATCTCAATGCCTCCTTGTAGCAGTTACAAGATCTGTCTGTAGAAATCAATGTGATGTGCACACAAGAATTGATGCGCATGCAGAAGGTCGATAATCAAGAATTGGTAGACAGGGAACAAAGTATCAGCGGTCAATTATTGAGATCGCAGGAGAAAGAGGCAAAATCACGCAAAGAAATTGAGGCACCACATAAAGAAAAAGAGCGGTTGATAGAGAGAAAACACAGGAGACTGAGGCACTAAAAAATAAGCAGGATCAATTGATAGTATAGAAAGCGCAACTCTGGGAAAATAGGGTGCATTTGGAGAAAGCAATTTTTGATGTTTGTGAATGAGTGCCGGAAGTTGCTATGGACAAGGATGCAGAAGCAAAAGTGTAGCGGCTTGGGACAATAATTGCACAAATGGAGCACGACAGTAATATTTTGAATGCCGTGGTACACCCAGACAGACCACCGGACAAAGTCGTAGAAAGGAAAAGCACCATCGAGGAATTAGCAACGCAGCTGGAGGAGATGGAGCGAAAGGTAAAGGAAGTTACCGATGAGACAACAAATTTTTGGGGCAGCGTAGTGCAGGATGCGTAGTTGGAGCACCTGATCGCACAGATGCAGGAGGCAGAGGGGCAGTTGACAACATTGAAGACTGCACTTAGAGCGATACCCCCATTCATATAGATTATAAGGTCAAAATAGTTGAAGGACTTGTAGCAGTGGGTTGCAAAGGCTAGGGATGGCCACCAGAAGTGCTTGACAGAACTAGATACCTTCCATGAGATTGACGGACCACTCTCGGTCAAGGCGGTTTCAGTGCTGCAAGCGGTTCAGGAAAGAAAGAAGGAGGTCACCGCAAAGATTGAAGATCACCCATTAGAGCATGACTTGATAGACTGTTGGGAGATTACTGAGAAAATTAAAGAACAGGTCACAGAAATCACCTAGTAATATGAGGACTTCAAGGTGAATATCAACGGCTACACTATTTTCGGTAGCTAACATGGCTCGAGGGCAAGCCACAAGATTGTGTTGGGGGCTTGTTGGGAGGAATTTTTGGGGTAAGTTAGCTACGCAGCATCGCGTATGTTGCGTAAGGTCAAATATGCCACGCAAGATGGAAAATGGTACGCAAGTCAGAATTACAATATTTTATGTATTTTGGTCATGTTTTGTAGATTTTGACCGCGTTTTATGGATTGTGGTCATTATTTTGTAGATTCTGTTAAGAATTAGTTAGGAATTTGGTTAAGTGGACCACCAATGTAAAGGCAAAAGCTTATAAATAGATGTATAATTGCAAGTGTTAAGGTGGGCTCTTATTAGATGTTTCAGAGATCTAAGATTGTGAATCATTTGATTTGTGTATATGAGCTGAAGAACTGTTTTGGAGAATCTGTTTTTTACTACGGAATTTAATATGATATGGTGGGGATTGAGAAGAATCATTATGTCTTTTACTGCCTTTCTCTTTTACTGTTTTCTGCGGCCTAAATGTGAATGCAATGTGTATCTGGGATATGGATATGTGAATGATGTGATGTTTCTCTGCTTAAATGATAATATACTGCTAGATATGTTTGTGCATCAAGTTTTTGCTGTGATTCAGTCATATTAATGTGATCTATTGAATGATGACGTGATTCTGTCTATGCATAATCTAGATAAGTAGATCTATTGAATAATGTTGCGCTGAGTAGAATAGTCGATGCATTGTCCTCCTTCATAGTGCGGAAACTTGGTTTTGACAGTTCTACCTCAAACATCTCGAGTGAGACTTCATCTGCTCTACAGGTGTTGCCGAATGGGGTAAAATCTGTATGGGTCAGTGCTCAAGGAGATCACATTGGCTTGGGTGTCAATAGAGAGAGAACCCCTATCAACTGGGTTTGTGTCAACAAGGAGGTTTTCATCACTCCACTAGTGCATGGGGGACACACCTAGGGGACATCTACCACTTACTGCACCTGTTTGCATGAGTTTAGGTTCCCAATGGACCAATCCATATAATTTAGGAACCCACTCTGACTGCCACCAGTAGTCTCCAGCAATTGACTCTAGTAGGTATTCAGTTAATTCCAATTATGCTTTGATTCCCATCAGTTAGATCACTCTCAGTCATCCTAGTGCTAGTTTCCATGATTCAGGGGAAGTAGGGAGAATTTGCTCACCTACCCTCATTAGTTAACTGATTGTGAACTATTTTAGTGATCCGAAGTTGCATTAGTGAGCTCTAGTGGTGATTTCCCCACACTAAGTTAGATTCAGAGTTAATCCAGGTTGGTAGATTCGAATCCTATCTTAGGTATTCGAATTCTCCTATATGTATTACCATTGTATTACTTAATTATACATTGATTAATGGATTATGATTGATTATTCAAATTATTGGTCTCATGAGTGTTTTTTTATCTTCCATGAATTATTGATCTGAGTTTATCAATTGCTTCTCTCTCTTCTACAATTATCCATTTTGAATCCTCCAAGCTAATGATCCTATTCTTCATTGAATTTTACAATTATTGTGTTAATAAGGCTTTCCTCAATCCTGCAGTTCCAAGAGGCACTCAATCATATACACAATCTTTGGGATGCATTTTTTTCCAAAGCTATTAGATGTTCCCACGTAGACGATAGAAGGATGACACCTAGATTTGATTACGATATAGAATTTGCGTCTTAGATAAGCCATGGATCTAGCATGATAAGTGATTCTCAATACACTCATAAGTCCTATGTAAAATATGTTGATATATTTTTTTAGAGAGAAAGTTGTGCTACCGTTGTTAAGATGTTTGAGAATAATTTTTAATGTTAGAAATAATGCATTATATTTGTAGGTTTACCTTCAAAACTTTTCACCTTTATCAGTGTTGATTATCTCATGTTGTAAGGAAATTCTTTTGTACCTTAAATACCTAGGTTAGTTCCTATGTTATTTGGTTTACAAACAATAAGAATTATTATCCCACATGAGTTAGGTTATCTAGCAGCCTTATATATCATAAAAAAACAAACAAATAAACAAATTAATATATAAATCATTTCTCATTCTACTAATATCTTCAGTTTTTGTGTTTTTTCACAAGTGTTTTATCTTCTCTTACTCTTTAAAGGTATGTTTTCAATATTTGAGATTGTTTATTTTAGGAGGTTTCAATTGTAATTTGGTGTGTTATTTGGTTAAATTTTGAAAGAGCCATTCAATTTTCCCCAAGTCCCTTTGCTAAGTAGTTTATTTTTTCCAAGGCAGGTGGGTAATGGTAGTTTTCTATTGTTGGAGGTCATTTTTTTGTTAAAGGAATGCTCTTTTTATACCAAGAAAGTGTTTTTTCTCTTACTGCTGGTTGGATTTCATACCATGTAATGTCTCTTTGATTTGGTCATTTAAAAAAATGCCAAAATTCTCATTCTTTTAAGTGGAGTTACACATAAAAATAACGCAAATATAGGGGACAACTTCGATGTTTGTCACTAAGATTCACTTCAAAAAATGGACTAAATTGTTTCCTATTTCATCATGAGTTGTTTTAATACTAACTATTTTTTCGAATAGATGATTTTTTATACTTTTTTGTTAATGATGATTTCACTAATTAAATTACTAATTATTATATGTATTCTTCAAATTTTGGATTTTTATTTTATTTTCAAATCTTTCAAAAAGGAATTTTATATTTTTTCCAATATAAGTAATTTAAGAATTTTTCCTTAAGTCGTGTTTTTCCCTATTTTTCATGCTTTAAGTTTTTGTGTATCTTTTAAATATAAACATAAGAAATGACAATTTACCATGATAACTAATCACTATTCTCGTAATTGATATATTAAATTCATAATAATATATTATTGTAATGGTTCCAAGATTAATTATTATTCTAATGTGTGAATGTTTGTATGTAGCCCCGAGGGGTAGCTCAATTGATTGGATCATCCAGGACCAAGACAGATAAGGTTGAGTTTGGGGGTTCAATTTTCTCTAGGTCTTTTGGGGTCATGTACCCCGGTTTGGTTTTGAGGGTAGGCTCTGAAAATAGCCTAACATGGCGAGACCCCTTTGGGTGGGCCCTCTTGGATTATTTCCATGGATGTAGTGTCCCAATCATCGGGTGTGAACCATATATATGTGTGTGTGTGTGTGGATACTATATGTATACATACATATATATACATACTATATGTGTGTGTGTGTGTGTGTATGTATATACACATACATATACATGTGTGTGTGTGTGTGTGTGTAAATTCAAAAGGATAACATGTCCACAATTTCAATTCATAACCAGATATGTGTGTGTGTGTGTGTGTACATATACTTCAAAAGGATAACATGTCCACAATTGCAATTCATAACCAGATCCATAAGGATAGACATATAGAATTGATCCATCTTCTCCTGAACCAACTTATAACCCAAAACCATCTCACCAAAGTGAGGAAAACTATTACCATGAAAAGTCTATACATATTCAAACCCAAACCTACTTCACCTTATATAGACAAGCGTAAACATTAATGACCTTATTAAACCTTCTATAACTATGACTAATACAAGCCTGGCTATACCACAAAATACAAGACATCGACTTGATCTTTAAGGAACATGTTGTTTTGCAGAGACGTTCTTTGGTCTAGACTGCTACGTGCATATTGAATTACCATCCACCTGCACAGAATCGGGTGCAAACTGAATCCCCATTTTTCTAGTTGTAACATCAATTTTAGGGTACAAGATATTGCAGTCAACATTATGCTCATTCCATGCATGAGTTGGCTCCTCATTGCCTTGTTCTTTCACATTCCTTTCCATAAGAACACGGGACAACATGCCCTTCATTACCCAAAATGTGGCTACAATACATTCATATGCAGACATTCTCCCTCTAGTGGTACTTAGGTCCTACACCCATTTTGTCAGTTCATCAAAATCCTCAATCAGCTTCATCTCATTAACCTCTTCCCATGATATCTTTTCAATTTCCTGTTGGTTGTGGAGCCTGGTATTTATTATTCAGAGATGTTATTATTCATCCATGTTTGTACCCATAGTCCTAGCAAGGGGGCTCCTGGGGGGGATTTCCCCCCCTCCCAGCTAAGGGGTCTAGTGGAAGTGCCCCCCAGAAAGGGGGTTCATGGGTGAAGCCTCTAAAAGAATTTTTTTGGGATGATTTTTGGCCAACATTTTACGATCTCATGTATTGGGTGACCCATGGTATTTTCCCATGGTAATTCCCCTATAAAAGGAAAGCATTGTAATACGATTGTGTATTGTATTGTAGTGTTGTAAAAACTATATTTGTGATTGTGTGAGAGATATTATAAGAGAATGAAGAGGAAGTGTAGTGGGTTTACTGCAAGTTGTCTACCTTCATTTTTTGTTGGACGGTATAATAATAAAAGGACTAGTAATTTCTGTGCAGACATAGCCCATCTTGGGCAAGCCACGTTATATTGTTGTATCTCTTACAATATGTTTATGTTTTAATATTTGCATATTGTTTATTGTTATTTCTCTATGATCCTATTTTTTGTAACATTTCTTACTGAATGGAGACTGAAATTCATTCTTTGAATAACTGGTCCACTTAAGTAGATGATGATGATCCCTGGTATCTCGAGGAGGAGCGACCACCTCTTTCCCTTCTCCTCATGGGTTGTGATTCTCCCCCTAGTATCCATCGACCCCAACCACCAATACTTCATACCATTACTTGTAATATCTCGATATCCACTCACAAGAAAATACAAGACTTGGTTCCCTTCCATCTTATTCTCACAACCATCTATCATCTCTCTATTAGAGTATAAGATCATGTCTCCATTGAGTATCATAATCTCATTGGTGGGTTTCCCACAATCCCACTTGGAACTCGTACCTCTACGTAATCCACCCTCCCTTCTACCCATGAATTCCAACATCACTTGTTACGTACTATCTTCGGCTCTGTATAGAACCATTACCTCATAACTCTTTGGATATCCACCATAAATACCAACCCTTTGTTCATCAATTTAAAGGACATCGAAAAGGAGAGAACTCCCTTGATTGTGATCCTGTCGTTAAATTGATGTTGAAATGTGGCTCATCTTGATCGCCACATGATCGATGACCTTCCTCTCCATCACCCACATCTGGGGAATTCTTTATAACAATATATTACATCCACGTACTGCTTTTAATTCACTATCATATCATATTTTTTTAATTCAAAAATACGATATAGTTTATGATGGTGATGATAATATGATGGTGGTTAAAAACATATAACGTACCATCATCACCATCATTACCATCTAACAAACATAAAAATCATCTAAAATACAAATAACAAATTAACTAACATCATCTAAAATCCACATATACCATCACATAACAAACATGATAATCACCATCTAACATTCACATAAAAACTTAGCTACCATAATCAGACATAAACTACATCAATCACAATTAACATACACATCTTAAAAAAACACAACCATTGCCTAACAACATCATGTACCATACACATTGAACATCACCTAACATACACATCTAATGAACACAAACATTCACATCTAATATTTCCACCTACCATCATCTAAGATAAACATCTAATAATTACATCTAAAATCACCTAACATTATCTAACATACCACCATCATCATAACCATCCAACAATCATAAACATCATCTAAAATTAGCTAACATCATATAAAATTCACATCTATCATGATTCATTACTTATCAAATATGATAAGCACCATCTAACATACACATAAAAATTAGCCAAAACATCTAACAAAACAAAAGCATTGTCTAACATCATCATCACACACGTGTAACGAGTATCATTTAACATACACATATAGAAACAATATCTATCATGACCTAACAATATACACATCAACATATAAATAAAGTACATTAACATGAACATGAAAAATGCACTATATATATATATATATATATTAAACTCATGATACACGAGGTCAAATATACATCTCAAGTAAAATATATGCTATAGCATATATATTTGCTCAACGTCCAGAACCAAAGGCATTAGTACCTCCACCAATAGAACCAAAGGCATTGGTACCTCCATTAGGCAGATGCATCTTGTCTAGAATAGTTGAGGTTGTGTCTATAGTAGAAGATGATGGATGGTCATCTGTCCATAGAGGAGAGGGTTTTCGGCCAGCGTGCAGTGGAGTCAACGAATATAGTGTTGGGTGGGTTGTGTGTGGAGGAGAGATTGTTCATTAACCAACCAGTGTAGGAAGAGATGGTGGTCGATTAACTCGGTGAGGTGAAGGAGGAGGTTGAGGAGGATCTATATGAGATGGTGGTTGGTCAACTTAGTGAGGTCAAGGAGGAGGAGGAGAATCTGGATGAGATGGTGGTTAGTAAGCTAGTAAGGTAAAGGAGGAGGTGGAGGAGGATCTGGATGATATGGTGGTTGGTCAACTCAGTGAGGTGATGGAGGAGGATTTGGATGAGATGGTGGCTAGTCAACTTGGTGAGGTGAAGGAGCAGGTGGAGGAGGAACTGGATGAGATGGTGGTTTGTTAACTTGGTGAGGTGATGGAGGAAGTGCAGGAGGAGATAAATGAGATGGTGTCTGGTCAACTCAATGAGGTGATGGAGGAGGTGGAGGAGGTGAAGGAGGAGGTGAAGAAGGAGGATGACCACCCCTATCGAATGGAGTAGAAAAAGTCTCGGTGTCATGTCCATCCCTCAACGTTGTTATAAGGATAATAGCTCATATGATGTGATGCGTAAGAAGCATCATATCACCATGAAGGTCCCTCCACAAACCCACAAGCTTGGGGTGTCATGTGATGCATTGAAATGGTATAGGGTAGACTCCCTACCCAACCATTAATACAGACAATCGTTCCATCAAACATTTCTTGTCTCTAATATCAGACTTGCATCACATACCAGGTCTCAACAGTTCAAGAAACTTACTCTTCGTCCCAACCTCAACCATATCAACATCATCATGTTGGGGATGTCGGTCCCCAACAAAGGTATCAAAATATGTGAAATATGTAGTACACAACAATAATTAAACAAGATCAAAAAAAAAATTTAAAAAATTAAAGAAAGTGTTAGAAAATTTTTTATTTGCATTAAGTAAGACAATAAAATTAAACTATATTAATTTAAAAATAAGAATAATATTACCTTGATAATTTGGTGGCTCGTTTAGGGTGAAGAATATGTTCAGACGTTCTCTCCAATCCAACCTTGCATAAGGAAATGGCACCATGTCTAAATCATGCTCATCCTCACTGGCTAGTAGGTCCACTGTCTCGGATGTGATCCTCGTAGGGAACATCGATTGACCCCTATTGGGAAGCATCTGGCCCCATATACGCATACATGCCTCAGTCATTAGCATAGGATGGAGATGGTCAAACAAAGGCCTCGTGGATGGAAACCTCTCAAAAAATAAACAAAACAACTATGAAGCAAAAGGGAAGTTGGCCCTTCCCTCGAACTATGCATGAAATCTATTAAGGGGAAAACAAAACTTCCATAGTAAAATGGCAGACCACTAAATGCATCTCGGCCTCTGCACTAAAGAATCAACATAATATTATAGAGGAAAACTAGTTCCCAACCCATTAGTGATGCAGTGCGCAATTGTTGTCACCAACAATGAAAGACACCTAACCTCCTCTCTACCAAAAGAAGAGATGCATATCTATCCATTGAAAGCCTAAATTTTTTTTGGATCAATGACATCATCATTAATATATCTTAGAGTAGGCAAGTTTACTCTATGGTGCTCCTACGTCAGTTGGGAGTTCAAGGAAGTAGGGAATATCCTCCCCTCTCCTAGATATTCCTACGATTAAATATATATCCTCCTTTGTGGGTTGGAACCACTGATCGGGACCAATGTGGAAGGCTTGTCTTGGGTGATCCCACCGATGGATCAACTGCGCCAAAAATTTTCAGTTCCCCTTCAAGGATATATCCTCTTCATAGAACTTAAGGAGGCCTACTTCCCTCAAGAGGACTCGTATATGTGCAATAATGGGGTGAGACTACAATTCTCTCTCTCTCTCTCTGACATGCCTATAAAGCATTGTATGGGTCAACTCATTGTTTTTGTTGTCGATGCTCCTCTCTGCACTAACATCTTTGTTAACATATAAAATACATTAGTTTATTATATAAAACATAATAAAATTTAAATGATAATTTTATTTATAAAATGAAATAATATTTTTTCTAAATACACTTGAATTTCCAAACCGGTGCACCTAAAAAATAGTCAAACACCGCATGCAGTGTGTTGTAATACATACACATCGGCAATTGTGTGCCACCTATATGTAGCGCACTGATTACACTAATTATTTTTAATATAAAATCGACACGGTACACTGTATACACATAAGGCACCAACACGTTTATAACATGACTAACACCAACACAGTGTGTATATAATAATATACACACCACCAGAACACTAATAGAGAATCTTAATACAGTATCAGTGCTTCCCTAGGAAATGGAAGCACCAATGCATGTGTTAAATGTTTCAGCACTAATAGCAGTGCACACAAAAATCGACAACACACCGCTATTGGCACGTGCAGAGTTGAAATTTGACATCCTACATTGTACATGAAGAAATTTTTATATGACGGTTTACTTTTAACATTGCATTTCATTTGAGGTTTAAATCTTAATTTTATTCATCATAATAATAATTGATTTTTTTAATAACATTTATAATAAATATATGAAACATTGAATTCTCATATCTTGTCTCATATAATACAAAAATAAATAATTTACATAAATATAATAAATAAATAAAACATAGTGATTAAACCAAGCACACACATAATGACAAAGAAGGTTTATCTTAAAACCCTTTAAATAGGCTTCTTCACAAGCAATACGATGGGAAATTACCATGAGCCACCAAATACCATGTTGATATATTTGTAACTTTGCAAGATATTTTGATGTATATTATCATTGTATGTTGTTGTTCCCCCTTATGAGATGTGTTTTCCTCCTTTCGGGATGTCATTATTGTGTATAGACCTTGACATACAACCTCCATTGTAAGTCGAGGTAATAGTCCCCAGTGAAACATCATGTAATGTATTTTTGGAGTCTCTCTAGGAGAATTTGGCCCTGTTAGGGTAAGAGGTTAGCCCCAATCATGTAATAGGTCAGTCACTTGATTAGTATAAATAGGGAAGTGCCTTCCCTCATTTATACACACCACACACTTACTCAAGTTCGCATGAGAGAGAGAGAGAGTGACAAGGAGGAGAGATAGATAGCTGTTGAAGACTTCTTATTACTGGGTTTGTTCATCTTATGACACAATCTTTGTGACTGTAGTATTCTAAGGAATTTTGTGGGGTTTTCTCCTTTATGGTTTTCCTCATGAAAATCTTTGTCCCTTGTGTATATGTTCTATCTTATGCATATTGGTATACTTGTTATTATTTCAGATAAAGATCCTAACTAAGCTAATAAGATCTAAGAAAAACTAACATGGTATCAGAGCTCCTCTTAAAGAAGGTATTGTGCAGTGGCAGAAACTAGGGCTTCCTAGATTAAGGTATTCTCTCCATAGATCATCAAGAAAAGAGGTCTAGGCTAACTCGCCTTAGTAGGGCACATCTTTTAGTGGAAGTGACTTCTGATTTGAAGAAGTTTCAATTTTTACCCTCTCATTAGTGTCGAGATAAACCAGGGCATCAATTTTCGGAGTCTCCCCACCTCAATTTCAAGAAAGGATCCTGTTGAGCAACTCACCTCAAGGAGGCGCATCTTTCTATCCAAATAAAATTTCTAAACTCCCAGTTTGGAAAATTAGGGTTTCTTTAACAAAACCTAGGTCGGCGAGCTCTGGAATCAGGTTATAGACCTCAAATCGGTAATATCTAAATATTTGTTATTTCCATTTGAGGTCCTAATTTTAAAAGATGACTCACCATACTCAGCTTGAGGATAAGCTTGGAGGGGTTGATAACTTTCGAGCATGGAAGTACAGAATCTCCGTGATCCTTGAAGAAATTGATTTGGGTTAGTACATCAATGGAGAAGTTCCATAGCCAGAGAGAGATGAGGCTAAGGCTACTCATAAGAATAACATGGTTAAAGACAAGAGAATAATTGCAGTTTCAATCAAGAATCACCTCATACCCCATGTGTCATCATTCAAGACACCGAAGGAAGTATTTTATGCTTTGACAAAGATGTTCAAACGAAAGAACATCAATCGAAAGATGACTTTGAGGAACCAGTTGAAGAATGTGAAGATACATAGAGTCAGAGACAATACAGTCTTACTTCACAAGGGTTTCTCAAATCTAATAACAACTTGAAGCAATTGAAGAGAATGTTGAAGAAGGAGAAATTGTGATGACTACCTTGAATGGTCTCCCTAAATCATAGCACTCATTCATTCAAGGAATCTATGCAAGAAGGAAGTTGATCTCTTTCATCTGAATCCAAGAATAATTCACACAAGAAGAAGCTCGACTCGTAACAAGAGAAGAGAAGATGGGAGGAACTAAAGATCCAAATTTCACAATTCACACCAGGAAGAACTACAAAAAGAAGGAGAAGAAGGAGAACCATCATCAAAACAAGAAGAAGGACAAGAAACAAAATAAGATCAAGAGAGCTCCTTCCAATGTTAGATGTTACACTTGTGATGAAAAGGGACACTTTGCGAGAGACTGCCCCATGAGGAAAAAGAGACACGATGCTCATATTTCCAAAGACGATGAACCAACAATTTAGAAGAGAGAAGGATGATTCAAATGAAGTGTATGTGCTAATATAAGCACTTACTGGAACTATCTCACATGGAAGAAATGATTGGCTTATGGATAGTGAGGAATCTAAACACATGATGCGATATAAAGAAACATTCGTCAATATATCTGAGCATGAGTCACCTCACAAGGTGAAACTTGGGGATGATTATCAATACCCCTTGAAAGGGAGTGGAGAATATTCATACAAGATAGACTCCAGGAAATCTTTAAAGATGAAGGATGTGTTATATGTTCCAGGATTGAAGAAGAATCATCTCTCCGTCTCTGCACTAAATTAAAAGGGAATGATGGTTGCATTTATCGATGGAAAAGTCCTAATGTGGCCTAAAGACAATAGACGATGCAACAGTGATTGGAGAATAATACAGTGGCTTGTACAAACTAAATGGACAGCCTGAACAAGCATTGGTTCATGAGTCAATTGAACCAAGTGAACTATGGCACTGAATGCTTGCACATGTGCATTATAGATCACTACTAATGGCGAGCAAAGTAGTCTTTGGACTTCCAGAGATACAGGAAAATCATAAAGGCATTTGCAAAGGATGTGCACAAGGAAAGAATGCAAAGAAGAAATTTCCCACCAGTGAAAGCAAGGCTAAAGGAATACTGGAGAGAGTACACTCAGATGTATGTGGAATTATGTATTCTAGCTTATTAAGTGGGTATGTGTACTATGTTTCCTTTATAGATGATTTCTCACGTAATACTTGGATATATTTCTTGAAAGGGAAAAATTAAGCATTCAGTAAGTTCAAGGAATATAAATCCTTGGTCAAGAACCACACTGAAAGGAAGATCAAGACTCTGCAGTCATATACTGGCGGAGAATTCACCTTGGAATAATTCAAGAAATTCTGTAGAGATTTTTGGATTAAGAGGGAGTTGAGAACTTCATATACTCCTCAGCAGAATGGATTTGTGGAACGAAAGAACCGAACCATAATGGAAGCAGCGAAAGAAATGTTACATGAACAGGATATTCCTATGCACCTTTGGCTGGAAGCAGCAAGGACAACTGTGTATGTACAGAATTGTACTCCTCGTCGAGTACTTGACAACAAAACTATGGAAGAATCTTTCTCGGGAGAGAAACCAAAAGTTGGCCATCTTAGAATATTTGGTTTCCCGATGTACATACATATCCCAAAGGAGAAGAGGACCAAGCTTGATCCTTCTAGGAGGAAGGGTATATTCGTAGGATACAGTGATACATCAAAGTCCTACCGAATATTGTTCCTAGGATTCAAGAAGATCGACATTAGCAGAGATGTAACCTTTGATTAAGACTCAACATACTTCAAATCCAAGAGGCTACCTATTTAAGAGTTCTAGGAAACTGAAGAAACAAGACTCTGAGACATGGAAATTGGAGAAGCAATTCCAGAAGACCATGAATATCATGACATGGAAGAACCACAAGAGCTAGTAGAGACACTTCTTGATAAGGACTCCCATAAGAGGAAACCAACATGAGCACATAAGCTCATACAAGAAGCAGAAAGGTATGGTTCTCTAGAAGGAATGCATGGAGAAAGGAAAATGCCAAAGCCTTACAATTGCTATGTGGCCCTTTTGTGTGACATCATTGACAAGGAACCTTCTACCTATGAAGAGGTTGAAAAATAGAAAGAATGGAAGGATTCCATGATTGAGGAGTATTAGTCGATCATGAAGAATGATTCCTAGGAGATAGTTCTGAGACTAGAAAAGAAGTTTGTTGTGACTTCGAAGTGGATCTATAAGATCAATCATACTACATATGGAAGCATCAAGAAATACAAGGAAATATTTGTAGCATGAGGATTCTCACATAAAGAAAGCATAGAATACGAAGAGACATTTTCACCCATGGTGAGGTACACTTCCATCGAGACCATACTTGCATTGGCTTCCAATTATAAAATGGAATATACACCAGATGGATGTCAAGACAACATTCTTGAATGGTGTAGTCGAGGAGGAAGTGTACGTGTAACAACCACTGGGATTCGAGACACATGATAGGAAGACTCATGTGTGAAAATTGAAGAAGGCCTTGTATGGATTGAAAGAGGCACCAAGGACATGGTACGACAGGATGGATAGCTTCCAAATGAGCCAATGCTTTACCAAGAGTAAAGTGGATTCCAACCTTTACTTCAAGGTTGAAGGCAGAAGAACAGTGATGCTCCTGCTATAAGTCGATGACTTGTTTGTGACAGATGGGGATGAAATCATTAATTATGCAAGGAGGAGACTCACTACAGAGTTAGAGATGAAATACCTAGGGATTATGCACTACTTGGTAGGCATGATGGTGTGGTACAGTGCAGATGTGCTTCATCAGATTCGGTTGATGTCACGATGTATCTGATGAATATGAGACCTAACCTATGCTTTGTTGTGAACACCCTAAGCCAGTTCCTGACGAATCTAAGACATGTTCACCTGATAGCTGCAAAGCATGTATTGAGATACCTAAAAGGTATAGTGGATTATGGTCTCAAGTATGATGTGAATCAAAAGATTAACCTACATGGTTATGTTGATTCAGATTGGGTAGGTAGCACCACTGATAGGAAGAGCACTTTGGGTTGTTGCTTCATTTTGGTATTTGACATGATCTCCTAGTTTAGCAGGAAGCAGTCTTGTGTGGCATTGAGTACAACCGAGGAAAAGTATGTTGTCGCTTACTCGGCTAGTTGCGAGGCAGTGTGGCTGTGGAAGCTATTATTTGATTTGTTTGATCTTCGGTTATATGTGACTTGTATATTTTGCAACAATCAGAGTTGTGTGAAGCTGTCGGAGAGCCCTTTGTTTTGTGACAATTCGAAGCACATAGAGATCAAGTTCCACTATATCATGGATATTGTGCAGAGAGGAGCAGTGAAGCCCAATACGTGGCAATGAATGAGTAGATATTCGATGTGTTGACCAAGCCTCTAGCCATAGTGAAGTTTGAGTACTTTATAGAAAGACTTGGTGTGATCCAAAATGAGACCCCTCGAAAGAGGGAAGGATGATTTCTAGCGTATCTCGGGAGACAGGTTGTCTGAGTGTAAAATCCTAGTGAAGATCGTAGGTTTCTCATACATAATCAATCTTGTAGGTTTTCCTTGGATGTAATAACTCTTGGTGAAGCTCGTAGGTTATCCTTGGATCTAATCCATCCTGATATGTTTCTATGCTAGAAATAGTGAGAGACCAAAAGACGCAGATGTAGGATATCTCACATGAGAAATGAGGCAAGTTGTCCGAGCAGAAAAGACCCTAGTGTAGTAGGTTTATCGAACGTAATCAATCATGTAGGTTGTCTAAGTGTAAATACAATCCCTGGCATGATATGCAGGTTACTAAGACATAATCAGTCCTGAGACAGGTTATTCGAATGTAAATATGAGCCTTGGCATGGGCGCAATTTATTCGGATGTAATAAGTCCTGTGGGTTGTCTGAGTGTAAAAAGGAGCCTTGGCATGGTATGTAGGTTACTAGTAATACACCCTTAAGGTTGTATAAACAAAAAATATACTAGATGCAGGTTGTTCAGATGTAATAGTCCTTGAGGTTGACCTGGAACATAAAAGCCCTGGTGTAGCAGGTTGTTCGGTCGTAATCACTCCTTACATATATATCTATATATGTGTGTGTTCCCATGTTGGAGATGATAAGGTCACAAGGCACTTGAGGTGCACCTAGGCATTTCTTCTATGTTGATAGAACGTATGTTAACCGTGGAGAGACGTAATCCTGGCATACTACTATGGTGATAGAACGCAGGTGGTCTGCATCTGGGTTGTGCTCTATGTGCTTTGTGTGTTTTGTTTTGTTTTGTGCAGGAAAAAAGAGATGATCTGGATACGACGAGATAAATGTAGGAGACGCGAGTTATTGTTGCAACAATGTAAATAAGGTCTTGGAATGTTCCTACGTGATGGATTTCTCGTAGATGTGATGAATACTCGGGTGAGGAATAAGAATACACCCAACATGAAAAAGGGTTGGCTCTGTATAAACTTTCGATGACAGATACTATCATTCGATGATTGATAAGAAGATGATGATGGTAGTAGCTATGATGATGAATTTGTGATGATGACTAGACCAGATGTGTTGATGACTATGGAAGAGAGAGAATACCTTCCTAGTTAAGAGGGAGTGTTGATGTATTTGTAACTTTGGAAGATATTATGATGTATATTATCATTGTATGTTGTTGTACCCCCATCGGAGATGTGTTTTCCTCCTTTCGGGATGTCATTATTGTGTATATACCTTGAGGTACAACCTTCGTTGTAAGTTGAGGCAATAGTCCCATGTGAAACATCATGCAATGCATTTTTGGAGTCTCTCTAAGAGAATTCAGCTATGTTAGGGTAAGAGGTCGGCCTCAGTCATGTAATAGGTCAGTCACTTGATTAGTATAAATAGGGAGCTTCATTCCTTCATTTATACACACCACACACTCACTCAAGTTCGCATGAGAGAGAGAGAGAGAGAGTGACAAGGAGGAGAGATAGATAGCTGTTGAAGAATTTTTATTACTGGGAATGTTCATCTTATGACACAGTCTTTGTGATTGTACTATTTTGAGGAATTGTCCAAGGTTTTCTCCTTTATGGTTTTCCCGGTGAAAATCTTTGTCTTGTGTATATGTTCTATCTTATGCATATTGTTGTACTTGTTATTCTTTCAGATAAAGATCCTAACTAATATAATAAGATATAAGAATAACTAAAATACCATGGGCCCAAAAAACTATGACCGAGTCAATTTTACTTAACAAGGGGAGACACCATAAATATCAAATAACTGTGCAGTCTAAATATTCTACGTTTTCAACCTTTTCCAATCATATTTTTTGTCTTATTTTGTTTGGAAATCATTAAAAATTATTAGAATCACATAAAATAGCTGTGAAAATTGCATAGATTAGATATTATGGGGGTAATCAAGGGTTCTAAATCCATTTATAGATTCAAAAACAAAATTTAAACACTTCCAAATTTGGATTTTATGAGAAAAAAAATGACTGAATTTTCGAATTAGGGGAGTTTTGAGGTCAAAATGAGTCTCAAATTTTTTTTGTGCCATTAAAATTCATTGTATAAGAACCAATAGGACTCAAGAGGATGATGTCAACCATAAGGGTAAAATTTGTAATAAAAATGGAGGGAAAAAAGAAAAAAAAATTCTTATAGTATTTTTGGCATATCTCCTTATGGGTTCACCCAAATTTCAAGTTTGGGTACTCATTGGATGCAGAATTTAATGTTGCATCCAACACATACCCATATTGCATACTTTTGAGGTACCCAAGGCACCCAAAAATGAATATTTGAATAAATAAAAAAACATATTTTAATATTAAAATACAATACGTTTTTTTATTGAAATTTTAATTTTTGGGTGTCTTGGGTATCTCAAAAGTATGCAGTGTGGGTGCGGGTTGGATGCGGAATTCAATCCCCATCCAACGAGTCCCCAAACTTGAAATTTGGGTGAATCAATACGGAGATATGTCAAAAGTACAATAAGAAAAATGTAGTTTTTATTTTTCCCCTCCAAAATTTAGAACTTTTATTTAATTATTATAACTCTTATTTTATTATTTCCCTTATGAGGCCCATTTTAGACCTCAAAACTCCCCTAATGACCAAAACCAACAATAAAGTGGAAAACGTAGAATAAATAGAATGCTCCATAAATAACATCTCTCTCTCTATATGGGCTTGGTATATAGATATTAATGATGAGTAAAAATAAAAATACACTTTAAAATGAGGAGTGAAATAAAAATTCACACTTCATTATTGACATTTAATTTTATAAAGTGGTAGTTTTTCTATGTGTAAAATGTCAAATGACGGCTATTTACCTGTCAAATTTCAACACTAGGCACATGCATTTGTAAATTAATAACGAGGAGCACCAACGTTTTTCCAAGTTTCTTAATGCGTTTAACTAAAAAAAGCAATATTAGTGGTGTGTGTCGACCAATACAACACACCAGTGCGTTGTAATGTTAACACATTGAAATGAAGATTTTAAATTTAATTAATATTTTTTGGTGTGCTTGGATAAAGTAGCGCACTGTAATGGTGCATTATGATTTAGGTTAAAACGACACACACGTATATGTGTGCCTCAGGAAATCAAGCACACCGGTGCACTCTATACCATGAACATGCCAGTTAGTTTTTATTTTTTTAAGATTAATGTGTGGCAGCACCCTATAATTTACTGCATCGTCTTAATGGTGTGTTTGGTGTATCAGTGTTGAGAGACATTGTTTGCACTACTAGAAATGGAAAGCGCCGATGTTTTTCTATAAATTAACGCATCGTTTTGAGATTTTTAATTTTTAATTAAAATGGATTTGTGCCCTATATATTATAGCGCATTATATAAAGAGTGTGCTAAGTTGCCAGGTTAGTAGCGCACCGTAGCCTGTGCACCCTGTAAATTTATAGGGTGCATCGAGGTGCAATGCGATCTTAAGCATGGGAATGCACCATGCAATTTTTTTTTAATAGTGAAAATTCAAGCTTAATTCAAATTTTAATCTGCCAAAATTTTAAGTTATAAGAAAACAAAGAGATTACCTAGATATTTGCTGGTCGAGGAGGCATGGTTGCCATGTAGTCGAAAAAATGAAATTTTCCCACCATTTGGAAAAGTTCAAAAAGCACAACAATGGACAGAGAAATGCAGGTAAGAGGAGCACTGATGGTAGGGAGCTTTAGGGAGGAAAAGGTGGCACCAATGCTTGAGATCTCAAGAGCATTGTGGAATAGTAAAAATGAATAGTCCAACCGCAAGTTTTTTAACTAAATCCTGATTTAGTGTGCATGATAACAAGACACACCAGGGTATTTTGTTATGAGGCGCACCTGTGCTTCTGTGGAATACAAGTGCACCATTATGTTATAGAAAAATATTAAAAAAAAGGTGGGCGTGGCATTTTAAATAAAACATAAATAATTTTTTAACTTACCCCTAATATAGTGCAGTTCTATTTTTAACGCATCGGTGCTTTATCTTGGTTTGTGCACCAATGTTGTAGGTATTTTTAGAATATTAAAAACCCACTCCATACTTAGGATATGATAATTATTCATCTTTGATTAATTTCCTAGGTGTTGACTAGGCAGTTGGCCACCTTTTGCCACTGCTGGCCCATACTTGCCATCATTATCCACATGAGCTCACTTGGATAGATTTTGGATAAGACTATTTTAGACTGTTTTGACTGTTTTCGCTGCTTTCCTGCTTTAGACTGTTTTTTCCTACTTTTTTTTGTTTTTAGTGATTAAGGATAAAGCTAGTTGACTTGGAAACTGTCTTATTTTTCTCTAACTCATCCTCCATGTTTTCCTCTCCAAAATCCACAATCTTATTGCTTTTCCATCACTCATCACCTACCATAATTTCTTTATCCAATTCTTGAGCCTTGAGTGATTTAGCCACCTTGGGTTTTTTTTTTGCATATTTAATAAGCATGCTTTTGTGAGAATTTCAAATACCTTCTTTGGATTTCAAATATTTGATGTAATTATATATTTGGGTAGGCATTACATAGCCTAAGATTTTTTTGTTGATGTACTCTTATTCAATAGATGTTTATTGTGTGCATCAATTCAGTGTCTCTTTTGAGTGATCTATGCTAGTTTTTGCTTAACAATTTTTGCTTTGCAAGATTAGCATGTGAAATGATTTTCACATGGTATCAAAGCACATTTAGAAGCAGTATTCTCCTATTTTTTGTTCAGTATCTTTTGCAGGATCGAATTCAAACTCATAGGGGCGCAATCAATGAGTCCATCGAGTAGTCTTAATCAATCATTGTGACTCCTTTCAACTACTTTGATTGGAAGCTGCAGATGGAGATTCTGTTGAAGAGCAAGGACCTCTACATAGTGACTATGGCTATTGAGAATGAGCCTAGTGTAGCAATAGAAAAGGCCAAGTGACGTAACATAAAATATGAAAATTATGTTCTCTTGTGTCTCAACACTTCTAGAGATCTTCTTTTCCATATGGATGGTCTTACAACACTTAATGAAGTTTGGGTTAAACTTCAAGCTTTGTTCAGAAATACAAATTAATTGAGGGGTCATCAACTAGAGAATAAATTAATTTCACTTGAGTCCAATCAATTTCAATACCCTACAAGACTACTTATCTAAGTTTAAATCTTTAGTTCTTCAATTGAAACCATGTGGGATTAGTAAGAAAGATGAGCAGTTGATCTTGGCCATTGTTTCAAAATTGGGACTAGATTATTATATCTTTATTTTGACCTTCCATGCTACCAAACTCATAGTTCGAAACTGGAAGATTCCTTCTCTAGAAAAATTCATGGAATCACTCACTCAGGAGCAAGACAAGTTAGTCTTGATGGGTACCATAAATCCATCTAAAGATCATGCTTTGGCTACTGGAGATTCAAAGAATTCAAAAGGAAAGAACTAATCCCAAAAATCTACCACATCAGAAGAAAGAAAAGCAAAGGACACAAGAGGATTCCTTAATCTCCAAGAAGAATCCATGGAAAAATAAGGAGAAAATCAAGTGCACATACTATAGTAGGGGATTTCATCCTGAGATTTCATGTATGAAGAATAACATTGACATGATGGCTTGAGTTCTTGAGAAGAACAACGTCCCTCTTCCAGATGGCGCAAGGAGGAAGGAAGGAGGTTCAAATTTTGAAAATAAGGAGATAGTTTATGCTTTAACAGCCAACACATCAAAATATTTCTCTTTTATCATTGATTCTGGGGCATCTAGACATATGGTGTCCACAAGGGAGTATTTTTACTCTATTGATTCTTCTGGTGGTCCAACAATTATGTTGGGAGATGACTCCTAAACCGCATCCAAATGGAACGGTAGAATAGATATTGACTATGGTTCTTTCATTAATGATTTTTTTTGTCTCGGGTCTTGTTTCCAATCTCTTGTTAGTATATCAGATGACTCATACTAGGTCTCCTAAAAAGGTAATCTTTACTCCCAATAATGTGGAAATTTTTGAGAGATTTGGCCACCTTAACTACAAGCACTTATCTTATTTTACTGATAATAACATGTTTATAGGGATGGCCAATATCAAAATTTCCAAAGGAATCTGTTAAGGGTGCATCCTTAGAAAACACCCTAAGGGAAAGTATGAGAGAGCTAGATCTGAAGGAATCTCTGAACCCCTTGAGCTTATTCATAGTGGTATATCAGTTCCATTCCCCGGTTTGTCTTTGAGTAATTCCAAATATGTCCTTATTTTCATTTATTACTTTTCTATATTATGTTGGGCCTTCTTTCTCCAATTCAAGTCAGAAGTCTTTGGTTTTTTCAATATTTTTAAAGCCTCTGTAGAGAATCTATCTGGTAGGAATATCAAATCCATCAGAAATGATAATGGTGGGGGGTAAATATAACGTTATTTTGAACAAACTTGTGTTGATTTTGGAATTCATATGTAGCATATAGTCCCCTACACACCTCAACAAAATGGTGGTTCTGAGAGGAAGACAATATCTCTCAAGGAGATGGTTAGTTGCATGTTGGAGTCGAAGTCTTTATCTCCAATAGTTTGGGTTGAAGACATAGAATGTAAATCATGTTTTCAAAATAGGGTGCCACATAAATCATTGAAATGAATCACTCCTTTTGAGTCTTGGAGTGGACACAAGCCTAATGTGCCTCATTTCAAAAATTTTGGCTCAAAGCATGTGTTAGAATACCTCCTGAGAAGAGAATGGATTTATAGCTCCAAATCCAACCATGCATTTTTTTTGGCTCTCCAAAAGAATCCAAGGGTTACAAGTTTCTCAATATGAACAGTAAAAAATATTTCATTGAAAGAACTGTTGAATTTGAAGAAGAGCCGTTGCAAGCAGTTAAAATTGGAGAATCCTCTGAACCACCACCTGTTGGAAAGTGAAGCTTCTAATGAACTTTCTGATTCTTATTTTTTTATGATGAAAACCACATGATTATAGATCTAAGTTCACCTTCAATTTCTAAGTGGGATGCAAAAATAATTCAAGAAGTTATAGAACTTACAGGTGATCCTCAAGATCCTAGGAGGACTAGATCTCAGTTTGAGAATGCTCTTTCTGTCAGAGATCCACATCTTCCTAAAAAGTGTCTTTTTGATGATTGAATCTGATCCTTAATCATATGAATAATCCTCACATGACCTAATATGGCAGCATGCCATGGATTAATAATTTCATTATCTTCAAAAGAATGGAACTTGGGAGCTAGCCTCTCTCCCACCTGGAAGAAATATAGTCAAGTGTAAGTGGATTTTCCAGACAAATTTTGTTGTTGATGGTGAAACAATGAAGTACAAAGAAATGTTGGTGGCTAAGGGATTCTCAAAATTCCAAGGCCTTTTATACAATCAGACATTCGCACCAGTTGCAGAGATGGATTCCATAAGACTAGTTCTGTAGATTGCATCATCCAAACACTAGGTAGTGCATCATATGGATGTAAAAAGCGCTTTCCTCCATGGATATATTGAGGATTAGATCTATATGAAGCAACCATAAGGATGTGTTGTAATCTTTAAACCTATGTATAAAATAAAATTGTACATATTATTTGAAGCAAAATAGAGATTACACCACAATATTCACACATAAAACACGAATATTTACCCTGGAAACGCTTAACCGAGAAAACAAACAAACCTTGGAGCCACACCTCTTATTTTCTCATTATCATTATGAATCACTCACAATACAATATAGGTATTTTGTGGCCTCCAATACCCTAATCTGTTAACCCATATTAGAAATAGAACCCAATCCCTTAACCGAGATTAAATTACATATTTTTAGAAAATTCCCAAAATAGCCGAAAACATACTCGGTGAAGGGATTGTCAAGCTCGCCACTAAAAGGAACACCCCCCCCCCCCCCCCCCCCCCCCCCCCCCCCCCCCCCCCCCCCCCCCCNCAATGAGTCAAGCACTCATAGGGTCACAACTTTTGAGCATCAATGCCCATAGATTCTCTACACTAAGAGAAATTCTTTGTACTGAAAAACTTTGTTAATGAGTCTGCAACATTATTCACGGTTTCAACCTTCTCTAACATCACCTTCTTGTCTTCAACCATATCTCTCACAAAGTGATATTGCACATCAATGTGCTTTGTCTTAGCATGATAAGCAGAGTGCAACTACAACCTCTCTCTTTCTCATCCAACTAATAGCTCCTCTAAATAAGTTAAATACATACCCAATTGTAGATCTTCTACGACCAATATCTCTAGCCCAGTCTGCATCAACAAATCAATGTACATATATTACTCAAGCTGGTCTAAGTCTTCCTTGGTGACATATTGCATAATATGTGGTGCCACGCAAATATCTAAATACCCTCTGTACAACTGTCCAATGTTATTCCCCTAGTTTTGACATATGTCTGCTCAAAAATCCCACTGCATGAGCAATGTATGGTCTGGTAGAGACCATTGCATACATAAAACTTTCAATTGCACTGGAATATGGAACTCATGACATATATTCTTCCTTTTACTGTGTATTGGGACACTACTCTACAGATAAATTTACACGAACATGAATACAGACCTTCATCGGATTACTTTCCTGCATGTTAAATCTATGCAGTACCATCTTAACATATTTTCTTTGATTTAACTAGATCTTCTTGTTTGCATGATCTCTTCTTATCTCCATTCCCATAATGAAGTTTGCAGCACCGATATCCTTCATGTCAAATTTGGAGGACAACTGAGACTTCACCTCCTTTATAACATATTTTTTGTTTCCAATCAACAACATGTCATCAACATATAATATTATGTTAATGAATTGATCACCAATATATTTTGACTATACACAGTGGTCAATCTTGCTTCTCACAAAACCCAATCCAAGTGCGTATGTGTCAAACTTTTGGTACCACATCCTTGTATATTGCTTTATACCATAAAGGGACTTCTTTAGTTTACACACCAACTCTTTCTTTCCATTTATTATGAACCCTTATGGTTGCTTTATGTAGATTTCATCTTCCAGATCCCCATGTAAGAATGTTTTCTTCACATCCATCTTCTCTACTTCAAGATCAAAAGTAGCCGCAATAGCAAGAATAAATCTAATAGAAGTTAATTTTGCGACTGGAAAAAATATTTCACCAAAATCAATCCCCTCTACCTGAGAATATCCCTTTGCTACCAAGCGGGATTTGTACTTCTCCACTTTACCTTCTGCATTCAACTTCTTTTTAAACAACCATTTGTTTTTAATGGATTCCTTCCGGATAGTAACTGAACTAGATCCCAAGCTTTATTTTTGTCTAAGGCATCCATTTCTTCAACCATGGCCTTCTTCCAAGGATCACTAGCCTCTGAATCAACAACTCCCTTCACATTTCTAGGACCATCATCAGTAATATATACAGAAAAATTAGACCAAAATTTGGGAGGGGAATACCATTTTGGTTTCCTTTTTTCTCGAGATGATCTACTCAAAACTGGGGTATGAGGTTCTTCCTCTTCTGATTCGGGTTCTTCTGTTGAGCCAAATTCTTCACCTTCTAAATTAAAATCTATCTTCTCTGGTTCCTTTTCCATTGGATTCACTTCCTATCTGGGGACTTCTTTGACCTCTCTAAACACAACATCTCGACTATAAACAATATTTTTACTTACATGATTCCAAAGTTGATAACCCTTTCATACCATCTTTACAGCTAATAAACATACATTTTTCAGCTTTGTTATCCAACTTGCTCCTTTTCTCCTTTGGAATATGTACATAAGCATCACAGCCAAAAAATTTAGATGCTTAATGGAGTTTTTCTTACCAATCCATACCTCTTGTGGAATAACATTTTGTCTCCACTACCTCTGCCCAGAATTATTGTCCTATCTCGACATTGATTAGCATGCTCCTTGCCTTTTCCATCATCGTCCTATTCATCCTTTTTGGAAACTCCATTCTGTTGAGGTGTGTATGGATTAGGCTTCTAATTTTCTATACTGTACTGTTTATATAATTCCTCAAATTCACTCCCACAAAACTCTCCACCATTATCTATTCTCAACACTTTTATTTTATTTTTTGTATGGTTCTCTACAAAAGCCTTAAACTCTTTAAACATAGCAAATACTTCATATTTCTTTCGAAGGAAATAAATCCATGTGTTCCTTGAGAAATCATTTATAAATGACACATAATACACATATTTTCCTAATGTTGGAACAGGAACAAGTCCAAACACATCATTGTGTATTAACTCTAAAATTCCTTTTGCTCGTGTAGCACCAAATGCAAATCTTACTCGATTTTGTTTTCCATATATGCAATGTTCACAAAAATAAAAATCTAGAGTGCAATTGATCATACCTTCAACCATACCTTTACCTTGTAATGCTCAAATGCCCTTTTCTCATATGCCCTGATCTTTGATGCCATAACATTGTCTTCCATCCTAATGCGATCAGGGTTATGGCATCTTTACCTCCTTCCTCAAGCACGATAGAATTGTTACGTTCATTGATGATGGTGCTTCCCTATAGTTTGTACTGAGTTCTATACCAAACTCCCCGCATCAATACCATTGATCATCAAACCATTTTGCAACCACCATCTCCACACACAGTCTATACACCTGCATCATCCATCTTTTCAACAGATATCAAGTTTCTCGTTAGATTTGGAATATGTAGTACTCCAGGGAGAGTTATAATCATTCCATCCTTGAGTTTCAACATGACTCTACCACGTCCAACAATATTGGCTAGTGAATCATCTCCCAAGTACACATCTCCTCCATTGTACTTTTCTTATTCACATAAACACTCCCTATGAGGGATCATAAGACATTATGCACATGAGCCAATCGGTTATATATCATGTTCTGAATGATTACTCGCGGAAGATAGGTACACATACGCTCCTTGTTTTGAGTAGGTATTCACCTTTATGGAAGATGTATCCTTGTATCCCTTTTCTTTCTCAACATGCTTAGATCTACAATCCTTTTTATAGCGCCCAATTTTACCACATTTCCAACACTTCCTTATACCTTTTCTTGGGGATTTAGATCTACCCTTAGGTTTAGATCTCCCCCTATATCCCTTTTTTTGTTTCACTCATGGGGAAAACCTCTCACATACAAGGAATACATGCTATGAGTATCCATGGTTTTCCACCCCATCTCTTATGATAGTATGGATGATACTATCGTATCAAATTTTAAGGTCATTTGACTAGCACTACCTATTTCCACAATTAGGTTGTCCTAAGAATCCAACAAAGAACACAGTAAGGTAATACATTTATCTTCTTCAACCATTTTAATGCCACAGAGGTTATTATATTTACCAGATTATTGTAGACATTTGGATGCTTTGTCACTATGTCATTATCATCCATTATGAGATGATATAGTTTCTTTTGTAGAAACAACTTGTTTACAAGGGATTTTGATTGATACAAAATCCCTAACTTCATCGACAAATTTTCCGCACTATATTCTCTAGATACGTTCAACAACACATAGTATGATAAACAGTGGTGTATTGTACTCCTCTCCCTTCTTTCTAATTTCTCTCATTCTTCTTTTTACATTCCAATGGGTTATGTACCCATATCCACAACAATCCATTGTTCCTGATATACAAGAAGATCCTCCATTTTGAGCTTCCATAGCTCAAAGTTATGGCCATTAAATTTCTCGATCCCAATTCTCAAACTACTCTCCATTCCATTCTCTTTAAATGCACAGATCCATGTTGCAAAGCTCCCACTAAACCCAAGTTTATCACAGACCCAAGATCGATCAATCATGTCAAACCCTCAGCAACATAGGAATCCCCCTGATGCCAATAATCAACTTATGATGCCACATGTAAGTTTTAAACCTACGTAGAGAAGCAAAGCATACAAATTATTTTAAGAAAAATAAATATTACAACACAACATTCACACATAAAACACGGATATTTACCTTGAAAACCCTTAACTGGGAAAACCAACAAACCTTAGAGCCACCTCCTATTTTCTCATTATCATTATGAATCACTCACAATACAATATAGGTATTCCAAAACCTATAATACCCTAATCCATTAACCTGGATTAGAAATATAACACATAGCCAACATATGTTACTAACCCCTCTCTTGTGTGCATGTTGAAAAAGTCATTGTATGGGCTTAAGCAATCTCTAGAGCTTGGTATGCCAAGATGGATAGTTTTCCCCTATCACAAAGCTTCAGCAGATGAAAATATGATCCAAATGTGTACATGAAGCTAATAAATGGTTCTATTTTAATTATTGTGTTATATGTTGACAACTTTTTTTATCACTGGAAGCTCCATTGATGAGATTGCTTCATTGAAGACTGCTTTGCATTATGCTTTTTCCATGACTGACTTGGGAATACTTAAACAATTATGGGACTTGAGATCTCTCAACCCAACTCAGGAATTAAAGTATATTAGTCAAAATATGCATTAGATCTACTACATAAATTCAGAATGGAAGAATCTATGCCAACTAAGACTCCTTTCCTTTCAAGAGTAAGACTTGAATATGTAGAATCTACTTCTTTGGTGAACAAAACCGTGTATAGACAACTAGTTGGCATTTTGTTGTATCTTATACACGCTCGACCCGATATTGCAAATGCAGTGAGTGTGGCACTTAGAGAAACCACATGAGCTTCATTGGAGGGTATCCAAAAGGATCTTGCACTATGTGCAAGAAACCAAGTCTCATGGGATTTATTATATTGCTAGTTCTTCCTTGGATTTTCATGGTTTTTCGAACTTTGATTGAGATGGTAATAGCTCATACCAAAAATCAACTTCCATATTTGTTTTCATGCTTGGAGGAGGACCAATTTACTAGTCAATTAAAAAGAAAATTCCCATTGCACTCTCTTCAACAGAGGTTGAGTACAGAGGAGTTGTGAATGCAACTACTCATAGTGTATTATTGCAAGGTATACTTTCAGAGTTTGGGATTGACTTTAGCGCTCCCACAATCATCTTTTATGACAATAAAAGTGCTATCAGGATCTAAAATGACTGAATACAAAGGAAAATAACCAAGCATATAGAGATTCATATGCACTAAACCCGAGGTCTATTGCATGATCATATCATTGCTCTGTAGTTTTTCCTATCTTATAATCAAGTTGCAGACATTTTCACCAAAGAATTCCCAGAGAAGACTTTCCACCATCTAAGATCATTACTTGGGATGGGTGAATACATGGTGAAGAAGGATTGAAAAGAAAGTTTTTCAATTTTGTTCATGTCCATGTTTTGACGAGAGGTTTTTTCCCATGAGGTTTTACTTCTTTCCTTGTTTTGTGGACAAGTAGTATGTAAAAAGGGTGAACAAGCCTTATTGTTGGGCCCTATATTTCTGATTTATTCACATAAATTCAAGCTTAAGGGGTGGTGTTAGAATATTAAAAACCTACTCCATACTTAGGATATGGTCATTATTCATCTTTGATTGATTCCCTAGGTGTTGACTAGGTAATTGGCCACCTTTTGCCACTTTTGGCCCACACTTCCCATCACTATCCACAGGAGCGCTCTTGGATAGATTCTGGATAATATTATATCTACTTTTAAGACTATATAGGAATAGTAAGAGCGCTTTCCTACTTTAGACCATTGTGTCCTGCTTTGTCTTCTTTTTAGTAGATAAGGATAAAGCTAGTTGACTTGGCAACGGTCTTCTTTTTGGTCAACTCATCCTCCATGTTTTTCTCTGCAAAATCCATGATCTGATTGATTTTCCATCACTCATCACCTACCATAATTTCTTTATCCAATTCGTGAGCCTTTTGAGTGATTTGGAAAGTGATTTAGCCACCTTGGTATTTTTTTGCATATTTAGTAAGCCTACTTTTGTGAGGATTTTGAATGCCTTCTTTGGCTTTCAAATATCTGATGTAATTATATATTTGGACAGCCATAACATAGTCGAAGTTTTTTTGGCTGATGTACTCTTATTCAATAGATATTTATTGTGTGCATCAATTCAGTGTCTATTTTGAGTGATCTATGCTAGTTTTGATTAATAATTTTTGTGAGGATAATGATTGTTTTGCAAGATCAGCATCTCGATTGATCTTCACACGTATATCTAAATAGATTGTATTTGTTGAAAAATATTGAAATTTTTTACACGCCTTTTTTTTTAAATTTTACTCGATTCATTGTTGTAATACACATAACACGCCAGTGATTTTGTTGGTATCTAGCACACCGTTTATGGTTTTTTTAAATATATTATTCTTGTCTTATGTTTTTTGGGCCATCTACATGTGTTAAATGTATGTACATACCAATACATTTGTTGGTATCCAATGCACTAGTTATGATTTTTTAGTTTTTTATAATTTTAATAAGTTTGATGTTATTTTTTTGCCAGCGACAGTGTGTTCAATGTACATACACATCAGGGTGTATCCTATGTTTAACGCACCAATATTTCAAGCTTTTTAAATGCAACAATATTTTTTTCCTGTATCGAAAGGGGATTTTCGTGATCGGTGCATTAAATTTTTTTCAACACTGGTGCACATACACATGAACTACATAAGTG
Source organism: Pseudotsuga menziesii (assembly GCA_001517045.1). Classification (NCBI taxonomy): domain Eukaryota; kingdom Viridiplantae; phylum Streptophyta; class Pinopsida; order Pinales; family Pinaceae; genus Pseudotsuga; species Pseudotsuga menziesii. The sequence continues at coordinate 331,624 of LPNX010713085.1, forward strand.
CGTTTTACATTTACAAAAGCACCGATTAAAAACCTCTGCTAAAACATCTGCCCACTTTCCTCCACTAGATACCTCCGCTATAAATGGATATTTGGGCTCTTTTTTATGGGATTTCGTTATAGGTTGTTCTCCGTGTAGTGTGTGTAGTATCAGGAATAAGTTGAGCAAATATATTATGCTTTGTAGTTAGCCTCTCAATTTGGGTGGCTTACATTTCCATGTTCATTTCCAACTCTTCATTATTTTCCCTCAAATATTTAACCTTAGTATGCATATTAACATTCAGAAATGAGATTGCTTCTCCATGGTCTTCAATCAGTATAGCTAATGTTTTTACCACTCTTTTATATTCAACTAATTCACGTGAACTACAATTATAGGGATTTGTCATATTATATGCCACTAAATACCATGGGGTGGATATGTTCCAATGGCTCAAACCATCAATAATGTTAATCAACCAAAACTTTGGAAAGATGCCACACATAATTATGCTCTTCCTTTTTATCCCAAGCCAAAAATATTCATAATTACTCCACCCCTGAAGTTGAGAAGCACCTTTAACTTTGTAAATCCCTTATAGAAAGGAGCCATAGCAATTTAGCCTAAAATGAGAGAAGAAAAAATACTTGAGTGGATTTGATTCCTATGGACCTCCTCCTATGCCCATACCCAAGCGTAAGATCAAAAAATTTGCGTATTTCTCTCAAAATAAAGGATATACCAACTATAAGTTTGAATTAAATCACTTGCGTTTCACTATATGTAAATCGATGCCATAAATTCTTTCTTTGTTAAAGCACGGGTAAGTGTTTTTACTATGTGTGAGTGGGAGGAGAGATTTGATATGCCTCATTTCATGCTTTAAGGCATGTCACCACCTATTCAATTTGCTTGAGGAGCTAATAAACCTTGGATTCTTGGTTGTCACATTCATGGAAGATGTAGAAATGTTGGAACCACCTCAATTTTCCTAATTAGACATTTTTCCAATAACGATTCTTGAATAACCATAATGTCCAAATACATTTTTCTATCAAGAATATGATAAAATTCTAATATATTCAAATTGCATGGAGACCCTTTTAATTTGATCAATTAGTCTATCAAGAGGAGTGAAAGTGGTTGTAATACTTCTCATTTTTTTGATGGTTAGAAATGAATCACCAATGATGATGATATACCTCACTTACCTCTCCTACAATAAATTAATCCCTTGGTACAATGCTAGTGCTTCTACTTGGTCATTAGAAGAATCCCCCAATCCCCAAAAAAATGTCAATTCACAATGTCCTTCATGTTAAATACAAACTCCCCCCGCACCTTCCACCCTTGGTACCATTTTTTTATATTATTAATAGATGAGAAGCTAAATTACAAAACTAAAAACATTAAGTCATACATTTTCACACCAATAATTACAGTACTTCATCTTTGACTATGCCACAATACTAATATTTTAATGCATAACTGCACATACAAGAGTATTTATGTTGTTCAATATTTCATCAATTATCAGGCTTTACTTGTCATTTTTATATGGGGAGTGTGGATCTCTAGGAATAATGCCATTTTTAAGGATATGTATATTTCTCCCTAGATTGCTACTACAAAAGGTCTTGTCGGTCACTTTCCTCAGGTAGTAGAAAAGAAAAATGAGAGGAGGATTGTACAGGGGATAGTTGATAGAGTTGGTTGTTGGCTCTACTTTGATGGGGCTTCTCAGGGTAATTTTGCATAGGGAGGGGTTGGTGGAATCCTCTACCTCAATGGTGATCATTGGATAAAGTTTGTTACAGGCTTAGGATGTCGCACAAACAATAAAGTAGAAATGATGGCAATTAAGTTATCTATGGGCCTAACAGTTATGAGAAATGTTCAGAGGTTACAAATATTCGAGTATTCAAACATTGGCATAGACCGATTGAGCCATAAGAGACCCACGAGAAATATTCTACTTCTATCCATTTATGAAGAAATATACAGGATGATATGACTCTTTCAAGCTATAAATTTTGTTCATATATATAGGTAGAGGAACATAGAAGCAGGTCTACTATCCAAGGGAGGTATACAAGTAGGAGTGGGCACATGGAATGGGTGGGAAATGGTGAACGACACTTTGACAGATCTAGACCCAAGACCATTTTTGGGCTAAAACTAAATTTTTTGGGAGGATCTATAGGTTTTTTATTATCTCAAGTGTTTTTTCTTGCTTCAAATGACATGATATCAGTTAAGGATTTTTTTTACCCATAAAAAATGCGCAATTTTATTGTATTAATGTCATGTCCCCTCCCCTCTACATTGGCATATAAGGGAGGAGCGTGACTTTCCTGCTTGCTCTGATACCACACTATCACATCCCCTCCCCTCTACATTGGCATATAAGGGAGGAGCGTGACTTTCCTTCTCGCTCTGATACCACACTATCCATGTACCCAAGTGCCCATACACTTGACTGATATGCATAATAATTTAAAAGTTATATTTACTATCTCTTTAAACATAGTCATGGGTCATGTTCATCCTTTAACATTCATGCTTAAGCATAAACACCGCTGTAATAGTCGTTTTGCAATGGACAAATCCACTCTGCAACCAGAAAAGTCATTTTTGCACTGAAACTGACTTTTTGACTTCCACCTTACAACTTTCGGTTTCTAACTTCGGGTAGTGGAAATCCCGAAACTTGGTGTGCTCACTTGTCACTTTTCCACTTTTCGACTTCCAACTTCCTGAATTCCGATTTCCAACTTCAGGCTTCAGACTTTGGAAATACTGAGATACAATACCTTTACTCATTCACTTTCCACTTTTCTACTTATGACTTTCCACTTTCTGACTTCCAACCTTCCGCTTTCAACTTTCTATTGCAGAATCTGGGAATTAGAAACTAAAAAAAACGACACCTTTACTTGTCACTTTCTGCTTTCTGCCTTCTGCCTTCCACATTCCGCAGGTGGACTCCAGATCATGGAAATCCAACACTTGGCCTCATTTATCTTTCTATTTTTCGATTTTCGCCTTCCGCAGCGGGCTTGGGGGGCAGAAATCCAACTTTTGCCTTATCTTTTTCCCATTTTTCCCTCCTTGCAACTTTCTAATTCCTCCTTCCGCAAGTAGATCCCGGAGTGTGGAAAAACACATCTTACCTTAAGATAGTCGCATTTCTGACTCTTTGGCAAGGTATCCAACCTCCATGATATAAGAAAAAATGCAGTGGAAAATACAAGGCATATACAGATGCAAAATGGAGGTATATTAACAACTATAAACTCTACTCAAATCATTAATAAGAATTCAACATATTAAGTACATTCACAAGAAAATACGTTGTAGAAATAAGAATAACCAAAGAATACTTATCTTGAATATGAAGTTGTCCTGCAACTAGCTATGTCGTTGCAACGTTCCACCCAACCATAGGCCAGTTGTGTTCATCAATATCTCAACACGACTGACACCCCTGAGATGGGCATGATTTCCACAAGCAACTAGGGAACAACAGGCTCACACATATATATAACATATCAAACATAGTCAAGCCAACCTACAGTTGGGTTTATTAGACTATCCATCCAATCCAATACACAATTGGTTTTATCAGGATGCAAGCAAACAAGCCAATACACTGATGGGTTTATCAAGTTGCTCATCCAAGCCAGCTAACAGTTGGGTTTATCATACTGCAAGAATTCAAGCCAACATTCACATTGAGGACCAGCCAATCCAACTAACAGATCGGTTTATCAAGCTACTCATCCAATCCATCTCACTGCTGGTTTATCAGGCTACTCAACCAAGCCAACTAACAGTTGGGTTTATCAGGTTGTCCAACTAAGGATCACACATGGCCAAATGCACATCAAGACACACCCAAGCCAACACACATTTGGATTTATCAGGCTGCTCATCCAAGCCAATATACGAATGGGTTTATCGGGATGCCCATCCAATCCAATATACCATTGGGTTTATCAGGCTATCAGCCAATCCAATCTACATTTGAGTTTATCAAGATGCTAAGGAAATGGAAAGGTAGAATGGATAAGCTAGTGGCTCATTCATAGAGCTAGGGACACCTCCATAAGATCTATATGGCCTGGAATCGATAATACCTACACACCCAACACAAGGAAGTATCCCCTTCTTTGCTACACAGTCCCTCGGGCTATACCTTCCCTTCCAGTGCTCTTCAGGATGTGCATAGAAGATTCACCAGCCACTCTTATATTTTTGTGAGGTTCCTCTCTTCACTAGGTTTATCAAGCCAATTCGGTGTCTATTCCATTCCTAAGTCTTGCATACTGTTTGGACCCAAACCAGGGCACACATAACAGCAAACCACATGGAGACACAACAACACAAGGCTTCACTATGTAACACAGACAACCAAGGTTCCATACTACTCTGTAACACAGGAGAAACAAGGTTTCACTTGTACACAAGAGACCATGGTTTCATACCACTCTGTAACACAGAAAAGCACTGCTGCAACTTGTCCTTTATCTGCACATACACTTCATCCTCGGTAGTATGATTAATAATTTGTTGTCTCAAATATGGTTGGTAAGTAGTAAGAGATGCCACATGCATTTCATGCACCTTCCTGCTGAGTGCATCAACCACTTTATTTTCTTTTCCTTTTATGTGTTTGATTTCAAAATTAAACTCACACAAAAACTCCAGCCATCTAGCTTACCTAGCATTTAAAGTTGGTTGATCAAACAAGTATTTCATACCACAATGGTATGTCCTTAGCTCAAATTTCCTTCCCATTAAGTAATGTATCCACATCTTGAGAGCATGTACTATGGATGCAAGTTCTAGATCATGAGTAGCATAGTTATTCTCATGCTCCTTCAACTTTCTGTACTCATAGCATACCACATGGTTGTCTTGCATAAGAACTCCTCCAAGTCCTTGATTACATGCATCAGTACACGCCACAAAGTCTTTTTCTGGGTCTGCAATCTTCAGAATTGGTGAACTTATAAGAAGATTCTTCAACTGCTAGAAGCTTTCTTCACATCTTCATGTCCATTCAAAATTTATCCCCTTCTTTTGCAATGAAGTGATTGAATGTGAAACCCTAAAGAATCCTTTAATGAACCTCATGTAGTATCCCACAAGTCCCATAAAAGATATTACATCTACCACATTTCTTAGGGTTGGCCAATTCATGATGGCCTCAATCTTTTTAGGGTCCACATATATGCCCTCCTCTGAGATAATGTGACCCAAATAATGAATTTTATCTTTATAAAAGTCGCATTTTCTCAAATTTGCATACAGCTTATGCTCCCTTAGCAATTTCAATACCATTCTCAAATGTTCTTCATGCTCTTCTTCATACATAGAATAAATAAGAATGTCATCTAGGAAGACAAGAACAAACTTGTCTAGATACTTGCTGAAAACACTATTCACGAGACACATGAATGTAGTTGGCGCATTTGTGAGACCATATGGTACCACAACAAACTCATAGTGCCCATACCTTGTTCTAAATATTTTCTTATGAATATCTTCCTCTTTGATTCTTACCTGATGGTAACCAGACCTCAAGTCAATCTTTGAAAATACCTTTTCTCCTCTCATTTGATCAAAAAGGTCATCAATTCGAGGTAAGGGGTATTTATTTTTTGCAGTGACTGTGTTCAAGTGTATGTAGTCAATACATAATCTGAGTGTCGCATCTTTCCTTTTCACAAACTGAACTGGTGCTGCATTTTCAGCTCTAGCAATTCTGGTGTGCTCATCCTATAGGGTGTCTTGGACACTGGTGCTGCTCCAGGCACAAGATCAATTGTAAAATCAATGTCTCTCTTTGGAGGAATTCTTGGAATCTCATAAGGGAAAACATCCATGGATTCCTACAATACATGAAAGTCCTCCAACCTAGGAATTTCATTCTCCATTGCCTACAAAACATGGGCTGCATATAATCTATAATATTTCGTACATAACTTCTTCAACTGCATTGTTGAAATCTACCTAATAGAGATCACCTTTGGAATGCCTCTTACAACCCTTGGGTTTCCTTCTTCATCCATGCATTCAAAAGTATTATTGTAACAATCAAGCTTAATTCTGTGTGCTTCTAACCAGTCCATTCCAATTAGAATATCATAGGAACTAAGAGGTAGAACATTCAAGTCTGCATAAGTGACTAACCAATCCATGACTAATGGACATCTTTCTACCACTTCACTAACTTTTTTCTTGGTTCCAGTGGCTAGTTGAACTAACCATGGTTTGCTATGATTTAATTTATTAAAAGCACAAATCTCAACAATTTTGGGAGTGATATAACTATGAGTAGATCCAGGTTCAATCAAAACAGAAACAGATTGCTTAGCAATCTTACCTTCAACTTCAACCACCATTGACTGGTGATCTTCCTGGTGGTCCTCTAGCACTACATAAATTATAGGGACAGTCCTTGCTACTTGGCCCACTGTTCCATCTCCTTGGATGTTATGAGATTTCCTTACATACCCATTCTCATGTGGACAGTTCTTGCGTATATGGTTTCCTCCACATCCCCAACATTGGAGTGGTTCTCTTAGATCCTTTTAATCTCTTCGCTTCTCTCTCACCATTCTAGATGGCTTCATTTGCTGATTTTGGAAGTGAAAAGGTTTGAAACCTTTCTTCCTTTGGTCAAACTTCTCATTCTTCTTGTCCTTCCATGCCTTATGGGAATCAGGTTTGCTTTTGTTCTAATCGTAGCGATACTTGGCCTTCCTTATAGCCTCTTCTAGAGTTCGAGGTTCATCAAACTCAATCCTATCTTTATATGAATGAGGTAGCCCACTTAGAAAACGCTGAATTTTCACTTTATCATCCCGAATATATCTGACATACCTTAGCATTTCCAAGAATTTATTTGCATATTCTTCCATGGTCAGCTATCCCAATTTCAGCTCATGGAATTCTTTGATCTTATCATCATAGTACCTATCCGAGAGGTATTTCTACTTGAAATATTTCTTGAACTATTTCCTCACAATTTTTCTGTCATTGATCTTCTTCACTTTCCTGAGGTGCTCCCACCATATATATGCTCTTCCATTCATATTGAAGATGGCTACCCTTCCCTTCATATTTCCCAAGTAGTCTTGGACTTGGAAATACTTTTTCATCCCAAGAAGCCAAGCTTCCGCTTCTTGACCATACTTTACTTCACCATTAAAGGTAGGGGTCCTTTCCTTCTTAAATTCATCACATGAACTATTCCAGTAACGCCTCTTTCTCTTATTCATGTGAGCTGAAGAGCTTGAACCCCCGTTGGATTCTTCAGAGTCAGATGATCCACTAGAAGACCTTTTTCTTCTTCTAGCACTGCTCCTACTTCCTTCTGGATTTACTTCCTGATGCCTAGAGTTCATCTACCTTTGGATGTTTGTCAAACTCTGCAGCATGGATGCGTTCAGCTGATTCTACTCTTCCCGAGCTCTAATTATTCTCTCATTGTCTTATATGCAGCTTTTCAATCCCATCCTTAGGCTTCTCATGGCAGCTACAATATCTGGGAAAGTCTCTTGATATCTTCTTCCATTGGATTATGTTTCAACATTTCCAACTCGAATGTTTTCCCCCATGGCATCTGCCTCGAGCCCATAGGGATCTTGTGCATCATTCATGTTGTTTATTCTCATGGTTGATCCAAAAGCAACTTTTCCAACTGCACTATGACTATGCAAAATGTGTTAATAAACACTATTGTTAGCTGCGTGACAATCTCATAATTTAGAAACCACTTATCGATTGTTCACTGCATTTTTCTCTCTACAAAAATATTCAACTTAGCCCATTTAGGCCCAATGTTGTAACCAATAGCTCTAAAAACTATTCACTTGGCCCATTTAGGCCCAATGTTGAAACCGGTAGCTTTGAAAACTATTCACTTGGCCCATCTAGGCACAATGTTGAAACCAATAGCTCTGATACCACACTGGCACGTCCCCTCCCCTCAACATTGGCATATATGGGAAGAGCACGACTTTCCTGCTCGCTCTCATACCACACTGTCCATGTACCCAAGTGCCCATACACCTAATTGATATGCATAATAATTTAAAATTTATCTTTACTATCTCTTTAAACACAGTCATGGGTCATGTTCATCCTTTAACATTCATTCTTAAGCATAAACACCAATGTAATAGTCGTTTTGCAGCGGACAAATCCACTCTGCAACTAGAAAAGTCATTTCCACATTGAAACTGACTTTTCCGACTTTCGCCTTCCTCCTTCTGGTTTCCGATTTCAGGTAGCGGAAATCCCAAAATGCGGTGTGCTTACTTGTCACTTTTCTGCTTTCCGACTTCTGACTTCCTGACTTCCTATTTCTGACTTGAGAAATCTCGAGATACAATACCTTTACTCATTCACTTTCCAATTTTTGACTTTCGGCTTTCTTCTTTTCAACTTCTGGCCTTCTGCTTTCCGTTGTGGACTTTGGGAATCAAAAACTCAACAAAAAAACACCTTTACTTGTTAACCTTTCGCTTTCCACTTTCCTCCTTCCGCATTCCACGAGCGAACTCCGGATCATGGAAAACCAACACTTGGCCTCATTTCTCTTTCTATTTTGTCGATTTCTACCTTCTGCAGCAGGCTCGAGGGGCAGAAATCCAACTTTTGCCTTATCTTTTTCCCATTTTTCCCTCCTTCTGTCTTCCTACTTCCACCTTCCGCAGGCAGATCCTAGAGTGCGGAAAAATACATCTTACCTTAAGATAGCTGCATTTCTAACTCTTTGGCCAGGAATCCAACCTCCATGATCATAAGCAAAAGTGCAATGGAAAATACAAGGCATATATAGATGTAAAATGCAGGTACATTTAACAACAGTAAACTCTACTCAAATCATTAATAATCATTCAACATATTCAATGCATTCATAAGCAAATATGTTGCAGAAATACGAATAACTAGAGAATACTTATCTTGAAGATGAATTTGTCCCACAACAAGCTATGTCGTTGCAATGTTCCACCCAACCATACGCCAGTTGTGTTCATCAATCTCTCAACACAACTTCCACCCCTAAGTTGGGCATGATTTTCACAAGGAACTAGGGAACAGTAGGCTCACACATAGCCATAACATATCAAACACAGTCAAGCCAACCTACAGTTGGGTTTATCAAACTATCCAGCCAATCCAATACACAATTGGGTTTATCAAGATGCATGCAAACAAGCCAATACACTGCTGGGTTTATAAGATTGCTCATCCAATCTAGCTAACAGTTGGGTTTATCATACTGCATGCATTCAATCCAACATTCACATTGAGGACCATCCAACCCAACTAATAGATGGGTTTATAAGGCTACTCATCCAAGCCATCTCACTGTTGGGTTTATCAAGCTACTCAACCAAGCCAGCTAATAGTTGCATTTATCAGGTTGTCCAACCAACGATCACACATGGCCAAATGCACATCAAGACACAGCCAAGCCAGCACACAGTTGGATTTATCAAGTTGCTCAGCCAAGCCAATATACCATTGGGTTTATCAGGCTGCCCATCCAAGCCAATATACCATTGGGTTTATCAGGTTGTTAGCCAATCCAATCTACATTTTGGTTTATCAGGCTGCTAAGGCACTGGAAAGGTAGAATGGCTAAGCTAGGAGCTCATTCAAAGAGCTAGGGACACCTCCATAAGATCTATTTGGCTTGGAATCCATAACACCTACACACCCAACACAAGGAAGTATCCCCTTTTTGGCTACACAATCCCTTGGGCTATACCTTCTCTTTCAGTGCTCTTCAGGATGTGCATAGAAGATTCACCAGCCACTCTTATGTTTTTGTGAGGTTCCTCTCTTCAATAGGTTTATCAAGCCAATTCGGCGCCTCTTCCACTCCTAATTCTTGCATACAGTTCATACCCAAACTAGGGAACACATAACAACAAACCACAAGGAGACACGGAAACACAGGGCTCCACTCTATAACACAGAAAGCCAAGGTTCCATACCACTATGTAACACAGGAGAAACAAGGTTTCACTTGTACACAAGAGACCAAGGTTCCATATAACTCTATAACATAGAAAAACATTATAGAACCATGTAGCAATACTCTGTTATCTCTCGCTATGCAAGGAGGAAGAACTCTGTTGAACCACCCATTCCCCGACTCTGGATAGTGAATAACATAATCAATCGAAGGGAAAGGAAGAATGACCAAAATGTTCTGGGTGACTCAGGCATTCACGTGATTCCTTGCTTCAGAAGCAAGAATGTGGATTCCCCCAGGCTACAGGTTTGCTCAGAATGCAAGTTGGCTCAGTCACGAAACTGACTACCATGCCTTTCTCTGCCCAAGGCATTAACTGCCTCAATCAACTTATGGAAGAATTGAATGATTGGGTGCAGAGGACAAAAAGGTAGCTGAGGGTTTATGGGTTCTCCCATCAACATCTAGCCTCACCCTATGGCTCAGGGGTTTGACCAACTCCCATCCCTATTCCCTGTGAAATCATGCCCCCGTCTCTTTCATTGCAATGCATAGATAGTTGTGGTATTTTATTAAATTTCATATTTACATGATATCCTCAAAATATAATGTACCTGACTTAGCACTATAACCATCGGCATCAACCTTGATCGCCGATACACAAAACACCAAATCAATGGTAGGGGCTTGGCCTTGAGCTCCTTGCCATGATTCAATAACAATATTTACATCATGTACAATTTTAATACCATGGGGTCAAAACCGGGGTGTTACAATTAATAGTAAAACCACATTTGCCCAAGCATATCCCTACATAAAAGGAAGCAATGTGTAGACTGCAAAGCCAAAAATACCACTAAGTAGCGACATCTTGTAGTTGAATATCAATCAATGTCCAAAGGTGATCCGGATTTATGCAGGAACGCAATAGAATACACAAATAACCATAGAAAAAAATATGCAGCGAAAATAACACTTCATTTCATTAATCAATAACTGAAACTTGTTTACATACAGAGTGGAAATAAACTACCTAGAGTGCTGGTAGCTTATCTCTGAGAAGAGATGTAGTGGCTACATGCCTCTGAACTCTGTGTTACAATGAGGCTCGAAGGCCTATATATTATTGAGAAACAATGGAAACCCTACACATCCAAAAACCTAACCCTAGGAGGTGAAACGCCTTAATGTTGGCCCCGTTGGGTAACTTGGTACATCAATTTCCCGGGGTCGTAACTTTAGCATACGACCTCCGTTTGATGCGCATGATACATCGTTAGAAAGATCTATTTAAGGACTACATCCAAAAATAGCAAATTTCAAGTCTAGAATGGACTCATATTTTCTTGACCATTCGATGCCAAAAAAATGTCGTTTAGGGCCTCAAAACGGCTCCGAAAGTTTAGGACCCGAAAACTGCCAAAAATAGTAAATTGTGCTACAATTAAGGAAACTGGAAAACTAAAAGAAACAGTGGTGGGGTTCCAAGAGGAATAGGTGGGTGGCCACCAATATCCTCCTGGATCATTCCTCCCCCCTTAGGAAGCAATGGTCCCCATTGCGTTGAGTTCCTCCATGAGATGAGGAAACTTCTATTGAACTTGGTCCCTAGTGAGCCACTTTCCCTCGTGAAGGAGTTGGCCTGCTTTGAAAACTTGATATAGCTGGATCTTCTGCTGGTGGGTGTTCTTGATCTATGTGTCCATAATCTGATCATTTGTGGCTTGTTCCATGCAGTCGGGGTTTAACTCTATTGGTGTGAGTTGTTCTACCATGTCTGATGTGTCCAGTAGAGGTGGAAAGTAGGGTCGAAGGCGGTCCACATTGAACACTAGGTGCAGACCAAGGAATGGTGGAATACTGAGCTCGAAGGCATTGTCCTCAACAACCTTGGTGATGGTGTATGGCCCATATCAGAGCGGGCAAAGCTTGTGGTGGGGTCCAACGAGGCACTCCTTCTGTAAATGTAGCCACACTTTGTCGCCCACCTGGAAGTTGTGTTGCACCCAATGCTGATCATGTCGCTACTTGTACTTAGCATTGGATCTGTCCAATATGTCATGAACTTGTTGGTGAATGTGCTGAATGCGCTCAATGAAGTTGTTTTCCTTGGAAACTTCAGATTGGATATGAGCTAAATCAACTTGAGTAGCTGCAAATGGCATGGCTACATCAATGGGACATAGTGGCTGGAATCCCAAGCCCACCTGAAAGAGGCTGTGGTTGGTTGAGCTATGGAGGGCCCAGTTATAGCTGTGTTGTACATAGGGGAGGCTCTCATCCCATGTGCATGGATGCTTTGATTTGTACATGCGCAAAATCTGTATGATCATCCTATTGATGACCTCTGTCTGGCCATCAGTCTGGGGATGGAAAGCTGTGGACTTTGTGAGCTTGGTGTCTAGCATTGACCATAGGATAGACCAGAATGTACTAAGGAACTTGCTATCTCGGTCTAATATTATAGGTTGTGGGATACCAAAGTGTACCCACACTCGTTCAAAGAAGAGTTTAGCAGTGGCTTCTGTTGTGATATTCTTCTTGCAAGCCGCCATTATGGCCATCTTTGAGAATATGTCAACGACCACAAACACACAGTCGTTGCCGTGCTTACTAGAAGGAAGGCCTGACATGTAATCCATGGAGATGGATTCCCAAGGTCGACTAGGGGTAGGCAACGGAGTATAGAGGCCTTGCTTCTTGATGGATGGTTTGGCAATGGCGCAGGCAGTGCAGGATCGGATGTACTTCCCGACGTCCTGTCGAAGGTTCGGCCAATAGAAATACTTCTGCAGTACTGCCACTATTTTCTCGACCCCGAAATGTCCACCGACCCAACTGTAGTGCGCTTCCCAAATCATCTTGGCATGCTCACTGGAAGGAACACAAAGGTGTCCCATGTGACACAGTAGTACATCCTGGAGGTGAAATTTTGGAACTTGGTTTCCCTCCAAGAGCATCTGGTATGTGTGGCTGAATTTTGGATCGCTCTTGTAGAGAAGTGGCCAATCATAAGTCTCATGCCCACAAGAGTTGAGCACGGTCATTATCGCCATGATTGGTGGTCGGCTGAGGCAGTCTGCAACATTATTGGTGCTTCCCTTCTTGCACTTGATGTTCAAATGAAACAGTTGTAGATATGTGGACCACTTCTAATGGCGATCGTTCTGTAACTTCCCTTGTGTCTGCATGAATTGCAGGGGTCGGTGGTCTGTGTGGATGATCGTTTCCTTCCCCAAAATGTAATGCTTCCATTGCCGGCAAGCCTGTACCATGGAATACATCTCTTTGTCATAAGTGGGATATTTGCGGACAGTGTCTCACTGTGATATGCCACTGGATGCCCTTGTTGAGTAAGGACTGCCCCAATAGCATAGTCAGAGGCATCTATCTCGATCTCAAATGGTTGTTGCAAGTCTGGTAATGTGAGCACTAGGGCACAACAGAAGCAATGTTTCAATTCTGCAAATGCCTTCTGCTGAGTTTCTAACCAAAATAATTTTGCTTTTGCTCATCCCTTGGTGACTTGACTCAAGGGCCAAGTGATATGAGAGAATCCCAACACAAACCTACGGTAGAAATTAGCAAGGCCCAAAAAGTTCCGAAGCTCTATTAGAGTAGTTGGGGCTGGCCAATCCCGAATGACTTGGATTTTGGTTGGATCCACATGTACCCCATAGTCATCAATAATGTATCCCAGATACTGAATCTGGGTCATGCCAAAAGTGCACTTGTCGAAATCGGCACACAACTTGTGCTGCCGCAATGTTTGGAGGACTCGTTGGATGTGGTGGAGGTGCTCTTCCCAAGTCTGGCTAAAGACCAGGATGTCATCCAAGTACACTACTACAAATGAGTTGGTGAATGGCCACAAGATGTCATCCATCAGTCTCATGAAGGTTGTAGGAGCATTCGTCAGCCCGAAAGGCATGACCAACCATTCGAAAAGGCCCTCCTTGGCTTTGAAGGCAGTCTTCCACACATCGGTCAGCTCGATCGGTACCTAGTGATACCCGGACTTTAAGTCGATCTTGATAAAATATTTTTCCCCTTTAAGCTAGTCCAGGAGGTCATCAATCTATGGGATCAGGTACCTATTCCAGACAGTGATCTTATTCAGCGCCCGATAGTCAATACAGAGTCTCCAAGTCCCATCCTTTTTCTGTACCAACACGATTGGGCTCCCACAGGGTGATGAACTTGGCCGGATGTGACCCTTCTATAGCAGCTCTTGAATTTGCCTCTTGATTTCATCATTCTCCGTAACAAAGCGGCGATAGATCGGTCCATTAGGCAGCAGCGCACCTGGGGTCAGATCGATGGGGTGCTTGACCTGACAGTGGAGAGGCACCCCGGTGGGTGAGGTGAATATGTCCCGGTACTCCTCCACGACCTTGTCCATTTGTTGTTTTCGTGCGGAGGGGCCCTGTCTGGAGGTTGTGGCCACGATATTCTTCTTTCCCTGAGGGCAGATCATAAAGAAAACAAACTTCTCGTTTTGGAAATGAGCTTACTACATTGTTGTGTAGTAACCAAAGAGATAGCAGTAGGGGGTGGTACCTCTGGTATCCTGTACAAATTATTTCCCAACGTAATAATAACAGTGTGAGGCTGGGACTCATACACAGCATGTCACTTCCATAAGTATGGTTGACCTAATAATACATCACAAACATCAAGAGGAGCAATATCACATAATACCTCATCGGTGAAGGGCTTGATGTTGTAGGGAAGGCGACACTGCTGGCTGACGCGAAGATCTCGTCCTTGGTGAAGCCACCCGATGGTGTACGGTTGTGGGTGTGGTCTGGTCGTCAAACCCAACCACTTCACGACCTCTGCTGAAATCAAGTTCTTTTGGCTCCCACTGTCGACGATGAATTATAGCGGGGAACCCTTTACCCACATCTGGGAGTGGAAAAGACTCTCCTCCTCCTCTAAACCTTCTGGTTCTTCCTTTTGGATCTTCGTGGTGGCAACGGTGGCATTGGGCTCTGCATCGATAATCTTCTTCCCTCTATCATTCCCCTTCTCGAGTTCAGATTCAGTGTCAAAGTATGCATCTGATTCAGAAGCCTTTATCTCAGCCACCAGTGACTGCTTAGCCCGACACTCACTTGTGTTGTGAGTGGGGCTCTTATGGAACTCGCACCACTTTCCCGCTTCCTTCTTCGGCTTTGCAGTGTTGCTCTTTGCTTGCGGCTTTGGAAAGTTTTCTTGAGTCGTCATGCCTTGGCTGTGTCCTTGGTTCTATGGTTTGGGGGCACCTTTCCCTTACTTCTGATTCGCAGATCCAAAGTCTCACTTTTTCTGTTTGAATTTTTGCTCAATTTTGGCAGCATACCGATATGTCATACCAAGTGAGGAGATGTTGAGGAACTCCATTTCCTCCTAAATGTATCTGTGCAGACAACTGCGGTACTTCAGCACCAAATGTTTCTCTGAATCTTTGATACCCAACTTGGTGCACAGGGTATGGAATAGATTCATCAACTCATGCACATCTTGATCTCTTTCCTGCCGCAGCATAGTCCATTGGATGTACTTGTCCTCATAGCTCCCCACCGGATAATATTGTCCCGTTATGACATCTTGGAAAGAGTTCCAAGTGGGTACGGCTGAGAACAGAGAGGGTTCCTCCTCATCCTTTCTTTCACAGTAGGTTTCCCACCAGTCCTTGACATGGGGGGCGGCTTTGAGTAGAGAAAAAGTAATCTTTTCTCGGTCAAAAAAGTCATGAACTGAGAAATATCCTTCTAATAGATTCAACCATTTATCTACGGCGTCTGCATCTATTCGACCATCAAATATGGGAATGTTGAAGTTTACTTGTACCTTAAAAGGAATTGCACCTCCAGAGTGGTTGCTAGATGCAGATGCGTCGTCAGTGGGAATTCGTTGAAGGATCTAGGCGAAGTTATCCATCATCGCGTTCCTTTGTTTTTTAAGGGCCTCCTCGAGCAACATTTTGATAGGATCTTCTGCACCCTTGTCTTTCTTTTCGTCCCCCATGGGTGGTCGTTGGGATTTGCGAGGCTAATCTTACAAAGGTTCAACCAGATTGAGCCCTAACTCTCTATACCCCGCCCTCATTGGGGACATGCAAAGAAGGATCGAGAAAGAGCAGATTGCTCTGATATCACTGATCCGGATTTATGCAAGAACGCAACAGAATACACAAATAACCATAGAAACAAATATGCAGCAGAAATAACACTTCATTTCATTAATCAATAACTGAAACTTGTTTACATACAGAATGGAAATAAACTAGCTAGAGTGCTGGTAGCTTATCTCTAAGACGAGATGTGGCGGCTACATGCCTCTGAACTCCGTGTTACAATGAGGCTCGAAGGCCTATATATTATTGAGAAACAATGGAAACCCTACACATCCAAAAACCTAACCCTAGGAAGTGAAACGCCTTAATGTGGGCCCCGTTGGGTAACTTGGTACATCAATTTCTCGGGGTCGTAACTTTAGCATACTACCTCCGTTTGACGCGCATGATACATTGTTAGAAATATCTTCTTAAGGACTACATCCATTATCAACAAATAGTTAGTCTGAAACGAACTCATATTTTCCCGACCATTCGATGCCAAAAAAACATCGTTTAGGGCCTCAAAACGGCTCCGGAAGTTTAGGACCTGAAAACTGCCAAAAATAGTAAATTGTGCTACAATTAAGGAAACTGAAAAACTGAAAGAAACAGTGGTGGGGGTGCAAGAGGAATAGGTGGGTGGCCATCAATATCCTCCTGGATTAAAATGGATTGTCTAACTTCAACAATACCAAAAATACTTCATAGCATCATAACTTTAAAACACTAGATCTCAAAAAACCACAGAGTTGTATCCCAGCAAAAACTAGCCTAAGGGATGTCTTTTGTGGGGCATCCCCAAGGACCAAATTGATCCTCTGTCATATGGGTGGAGCTCTCGAGAACCGAGCGCGAAGGGAAGCCTTCATAGGTCTATGACGACTAGATTTTACTTGTCGAACCATCCACTCTCTAGTTAAAGCCAAAGTTGAGAAACAACCTCTTAAATGATGAGAACCAATAAAATAACCCTATAGAATTCCACCAAAAAAAAACAATCCATGAACCTTGTAGATATTAATCAAGCCTTATAAATACACTATTACTTTTCTTTATGTATGAAAGAAAGAGAAGAGATATCTCATTAGTACCTTATGATTTTTTCTACAATTTACATTAAATGTGTTTCTATTCTATCCAAAACTATGGAAGAAAGGTCTTTACGGTTTTTTTAATTATAGTTTATTCTGCAATATAAATAAACCGCGTAGGTACTGTACTCATTAACATTATACTTTAAAATCTCTTAATATATGAATATGAATGATGTTTTAATTGTGAGGTTGGATATTGTTTAATATTTGAAGGTTTGAAGTCCTTTTAATGAGTTTATATAATTATAATTTTATTCCTTTAATGAGTTTTAAAAAAAGCACGACGTATTGGAGGATAAACTTATATTTATTTTGGCTATTGGAATGAAAAATAAATAAATAAATTTTAGCAATGCTACACATTCATCGTCACACTATATCTTTCACGATTATATTAAAACCAGCATAGATCCAAATCCTAGGTTCTATCAACCGTCGAGAGGGATCAAATCTCTCGAGGTGCAAAACTCTTCTTAACTATTGCACTCAAGGAGTTATCAGCTTTGGTGTGTCCTATATATATCCATTGATTTGATTCAAACCAAAAGACACATCTTTTTATTTAAGGTCGACATATAATATTTTTATTATTAATATTTGATAGTATTTATGGCCAACGTATAATATTATTTTTTATTTTTTATTTTGTTAGGAACGAACATTACAATCTACCCCATGCATGGTTTTAAAACCATGTGCAAGACCCTCCTAAAACCATGGGTTGTTTAGGAGGCCTTGCACATGGTCTTAAAACCATTTGCAAGGCCCTCCTAAACCATGTACAATAAAACCATGGGTTGTATAGGAGGCCTTGCACATGGTTTTAAAATCATTTGCAAAGCCCTCCTAATCCATGTACAATAAAACCATGGGTTGTTTAGGAGGCCTTGCACATGGTTGACAACATTTTTTTTTTGCGGATAATTCAATTTTTGTATTTTTTATTATTTTGTTAGGTAGGAACATTACAACATCTCCCCCATATTGTGTTGTTTTTCGATCAACAATTTTTTTGGCGGATAATTAAATTTTTTATTTTTTATTGTTTTGTTAGGTAGGAACATTACAACGTCTCCCCATATTAGGTTGTTTTTGTGGCCGACATTTATTTTGGAGGATAATTAAAATTTTTATTTTTTATTATTTTGTTAGTAGCAAAAGTTACTCGACAAAAGTAACAAGATATCCCCATATTAGGTTTTTTTTTGCCGACATTTATTTTGGCTGATAACAAATTTTTTTATTTTTTTATTTTTTTATTATTTTGTTAGTAACAAACGTTACAAGATCTCCCTCATATTAGGTTGTATTTTTGGTCGACATTTACTTTGGCGGATAATTAATTTTGTTTTTTTTTTAATTATTTTGTTAGTAACAAACTTGACAAGATCTCTCTCATACTGGGTTGTAGAGCGCCTCTCGGCGCAAAATAACTTTTTCATGTAATATTTCTTACTTTTCCATTATTAATTTTTTTCAATATGATACATTTTCTCATGTAATCGGCATACTAGTATATTTACTGCAAATCCAGCTTATCAATCGACCTTTGAAGCTCAATCCTCTCTGGCAGACAACTCCAAATGGTGGTACAAGAAATGGAAATAGCGTTGTTCATTTGGCTCACTCTTGAGAACCGTCCCTTCACTTGGGACAATTTATCTCTCATATATTTGTCTGGTTTGTGTTTTTTTATGTGGTTAGTAATGAAGAATTGATTTTTTATATATTTGCTACGTATAAATTCATCAAATCGGTGTGGAATGTTGTTTTGAAACAATGTTATTTTACTGATATTTGTGAATAAAATTCATTGGTTAATTGCTTCATCAATTGGTTGCAGTTAGATTCCTTCTGGATGACTCTTACATGCTTTCTTTGCTAGGAAATATGGAAAGATAGAAATAAATGGATATTTGAAGATAAAAAGCTAGACATATCCTCAACTACATCCAGGAGTGTAGTTTCTTTCTATGAAAGCATGTCTCTACAAGATCATCCCCCTTTAGTTTCCCAAGTGGCTCATCAAGTTATGGTTTTGAACCATGATAAAAGATTATATTTTTTTATGGTTCTTCTCAACATGAACAATCTATATGTGGTGTTGGAGTTGTTCTCTGGATTGATAAATAAAGATATTATAAGATGCAGATGTGTTGTAGTTCTGGTTCAAACTTGAACGGTGAGATTATGGGATTATGGATGTCCTTATCCTTTTCCCGTCATCTCAATTTGGATAGCCTCAGTTTTTTTGGTGATTCAGAAGTCATCATTGAATGGGCTTAAAAAAACTGCATCAACATCCTTCACCTTTCTTCATGACTGGGACATACTAGATTGTTGATTAGCCAGTTTAATGGCATCTCCTTCACTCACATATACAAAGAACATAATCAGTTTGTTGACACGTTGTCCAAGGTAGCTTTGCTAGTGGAGGAAGGATACTTTTTAGTAAGCTTTGGGAAGATGTTGAGATGCTCTCTAAAGGGAGACTTCAAATTTTCTTCTCCTAGTCTTTATTTTCAGGGGTAGTCTCCCCTCTTTTTTGTTTACATCGGGCTCCCCTAGGGTTTTTTATCTATTTTCTACTCCATGCTCATGTTGGGGGCTTATGTCCATGCTCCTTGTTATTCAACTTGGGATCTAAAAGTTGATAAAGATGTTCATCTCATCTTTCTTTTTTGTATTTTAACAATATTTTATATATAGTTTTTTTAGGGATCTAAAAGTTGACAAAAATGTTCATCTCATCTTGCTTTTTCATATTTTATATATATAGCTTTTTTTGTTTTAGAGGCCTAAGAAAACAAAAACAAAAAAAAAACATTTTCTCTGCACACATTCTTATTCTTATCGGATCGGGATTTTTTTCCAATAACTATCATAGGATAGGATGGGGGTTGTAGACAATGCTCTCATATTAATATTTTAAATATTAGTGAGCAAAACTTGTTTATTAGTCCCTTCCTTCGGCTAGCAGGGACTCAATGAATCGGTTTTTCGTCGTTCTATTAATCTTGACGTAGAAATTCGTGAATTCATATAATTATTTCCCTAAGTTTTCAATCAAGTATTTACTCGACCTTTATTTTAATCAAAAGTTTTCAATTAAGTATTTACATCACCGATGTCTCAACCAATCATCAACTTGGACTCTTACAACACCTTTTTGTCCAGCAATCAATAACTTTGGCCTCTTATTTGGCCTCAAATCGAGATGAGGGGAAACTCCAAAGGAAAAATAATCCAATCTTATGTTCAAAAGATTATAACATATGGAAAATTGGATATAACATATTGAAAGGTGAACTAATGTTAAGGAAAACAATAACATTAGATCGCTAACATTAAATGTTTAAGCTCTATTTTTTCAAAATCTTCCAATGTTACGTATGGATTCTAAGCATCTATGCATGCATTAAGTGCACATGCCACTATTTCTACATTACCTTGTCTTGACACCACAATCGTTAGCATTTGGCATCGTCTAGCCTTGACACAATGGTTAGCATTTGGCATTTTCTATACCACCGCCTCTGTCTCTGAGTTTGGTTAGTATTCATGCATAAAATGGTAGTTCTTGTAATCCAAAGAAAATGCATGCCTTACCTGTTGTATGGTCACGTTGGTTCAACTACTGCACCTGGTGATCCTTTTGTTTCTACCGGTACTACTCTTTTAACGGCTCCTGGAACTGGTAATGCTGCTTCAACTGCTAGTGGTGATGCTGTTGAAAATGATCTTGGTACTTCTAGGGTAACTGTTGATTCAACTGCTAGAAATAATGATGATGTCAAGAATGCTCTTAGAACTAATGCTAGGAATGCTCTAACTACAACCACTAGTTTAATTGATGTTGATTAAACTAGTGCCGCTACTGTTTATTGCCAATCTTATGTTGTTTATTGTCAATCTTTTGCCATAGTCTTTCACAAAGCATGACATAAGAATCGACACAAAGAAAAAGATGCATATTTTTCAAACACAATTTGAGACCAGAGTTAAGCCTTTTGAATTGTGAAGTGCCCTATTTTGTTTTTTCTGAAATAGATTTTCAAGCAAATGCCTAAATGCAAAGGAAATCAAGGCTCCTTACCTTTATAGAGTCTTCACCTATGCAATTATCTGATTTATCTCGAAGAGACTTTAGTACACATGCATACTTAACTTAAACTCAAAATACACAATATACCTATTGGAGGTGCATGACCCAAGAGAGCAAGCGGACCTCCAAAAAGGGAAGCATAGACTCGAAGTAATGACCGATAGGAGGGCTTTCCTATATTATCCTGTAGTACTACGGGACTTTTAGGGTACTACGGGATTTTTAGCAAAAATTTTCGTGCTAGTTTACCAACATCCAAATCAAAACAAATCATAATCATTGGTTCGTATTAATCCCACATATCAGACCATGCGCCTACAGATTCAGATAAATATAAAATTTTATAAATAAAATTGTGCTTCTCACGTTTCATACTATAGGGCAACCATCAAAAGTTTTGCACAGATTTTATTTTCAAAATTAAATTCTATATTCTTTGAACAGAGAGCCAACTGCAAGAATACTGGAAAGTTAGGTTTATGAGCACCAGAAAATGGTCTTAAAGATGCTCATTGCTTTGTAAATTCATTTCATCTTAAAGGAAATTGCTTGAGCCTTTCCTTATTAATGGATTCGGTCCTTTGTTTATTGATGATGGATTGAGTTGGATTCAGTCCTTTGTTTAACTTCTCACAGTTAAACATATAAATCAAAGTTTTTGTGTCACATGAAACACTTAATCAAACTCCCCACCGGGGGCTCATGGCGTCCTTGGTATCAAAATGAAACAGGCGAGAAATTGTTAACCCTGACAGTGTTTCACAAAAATGCAATATTAGCCTTTAACATATATTAATCTAAGACTCAAGATCTTAGAAGGCTCAAAGCTAAATAAAAACACAATTACAATTGACTATTCTATAGATCTTCTACTTTTAAAGGCATATGACTATTCAATAGATGTTCATTTTCTAAAGGCAAGGACTTGCTGCCTTTAGCAACTCTCCTTGTTGAAATATGTTACATGATGGTAGATTGTATAGATGATACTTATAAGTCAAGAAAGAAAAATAAGAAATAATATGATATAATTTTATTGTTAATATCATAGTAAGTGAAATGTGATTACATCCATATATAATTTGGATATTAAATTAATTTTCAAATTGATAAAGTTTTAATAAAAACCATGTGGCATGAATTCTTATTAAGATAATTTGGATATTAAATTAATTTTTAAATTATTAAAGTTTTAATAAAAAATTATGTGATATGAATTTTTATTAAAAAAAATTATGTAAAAAAGTATAAAATATTAGATTATAAGAAAAGTTGATTGATTGTTAATATGTTTCATGTTGAAAATTTATTAATTCCTTTTAAGGCTAGGGTACTATTGTTTTCGATATGCTTTGATTTTGCATTAATTGTTTTTTGACTTTACATATGTTTCTATATATACCAAATTTTTTTGCTCAAGTTCTTTTTTTGACTATTTATTATTACATTGTATATTATTTTTCTCTAATGTTATTGGACTATACTTTTAAGCATTATTGTCGGGCTAGCAGTGTAGATCTTGGAAGACGGATTGTGTAATTAAGGCAGAGTTTAATGCAGGGTGTTGTTGGCATAATTCTTGGAAATTTGGAGTGCTTAGTCAATGCATGTTTTAATGCAGTTGGTTATGTGTAAGTTTCAGGATTAACGTCACCTTGAATTGCTCAGTTTCGTTCATCGTTTGATGTTCATCTTCGCTTTCTTTTTAAGGGGTTATTAGTTTTTACATTGTTGCTATTGTTGGTATGTACATTGGAGATATTTGCTTATGCATTTTAAGGTATGTTGTCAAATTCTGTTTAGCTTGAATTTGTGCTTGATTCAAAGTCAGTGACTATTTTTCATAGTTTGTTTTAAGAGGCTTTTTGTTGTTTGCAATTTGTGTAGTCTATTTGACTTCGATATCTTAAATGTGTTGGGTTTTTAATACTTTTTACCTTTAGTAAAATTTAGATGTTACATATGTTCTTATACATCATTTACAGTGTGCTGTTGGAGGAAATATTATCTTGCTAGAGGGAATACCGACAAATTACAGTGAAGTTTTAATGTTATTGAAATCAGTTCTTGTATTGTTTTTCATTGTTGATTATACCTTCCTTTATATACATCGTGTTTTCTATCAGAGATGCTATGTAAGAAAAATATTGGCTTTGAACCCTATTTTTGTGAGAGAGAATTACATCGTGTTTTCTGTCATATATGTTATGTAGGGACAACACCTTATTTGAATCCTACTCTACAAAACAATTGCAATCCTTCTTCCATGGATATGGATAACCTATTCTCTATCATTGTTAATTACTTTATTTTTTTCTTTATATACTTTGAACCCTATTTCGGTGAAAGATAATTACATTGTGTTTTCTATCAGGGATGTTATGTAGGAACAACACTGGCTTTGAACCATTCTTTGCAAAACAACAACAATTATTCAAAAAAAAATTGAATAGATTACAAATGGAGATAGAGACATAGCTTACCCTATGAATTAGTCATTTGTCCAATAAGTTGTAGGATTTGTTACAGGTCCTGCATTTTTCTTTGCTAGAAAGTTGCAGGTTGTTTAGTTCTAAATTCATCATAAACATCTCCACTAAAAGTCTCACTTTCGTCACTTAAAGATTCTTTAACCACTTTCTTTTTTTTCATCTCTAATGTAGTCTCCTCTACAATTTGTGGTCGTTCCGGTCTAGACATACCCTATGAAAATTTATTGGAGATTAGATTAGGATGTTTAAAAGCACTCATAAAAAAGAAGCATAATTAATGTCAACTTGTGGCCAAAATGTTTCTTAACTATATATTAATTCTCATTTGGAATTGTTCTCGTCATTTTCTTTGCATATTCCAAACCCACTAACCTTTAAAGAAATGTCAATTTGAATCCCTTACCGATACACATGCAACTCCTTTTGTATACACTACTACTTAAAATTTGATAGTGAACTCATATGCATAGAAATCCAACATAAATACGATGAAATCAACCTAGATGAAACCTGATGAAAACCTTATACACTTGAAACACTGAGTCAATGAGGATGAATTTACCAGTTTGATAGGATTTGTTGACTTCATATTCTCTATCATTTGGATACGCCACCTTTGATTACCAAATTTACCACCTCTTGGTCCATTTCAGTGGACAAACCACCCTTGAGTACTGAAATTCCCACTTTAAGGAAGGCTAGGTTTGAACTAGTTCATTTGCTAGTTCTAACGCGCGACCAAGGATGCCACCAAATCAAGCCATCTAACCATTGTTTCATCGACTAGCAAGTGTGAAAAAAAAACGAGTTCTTTCCTCAATTAGCCATCCCATGTTTGTCTAGTGAGCAAGCCATCCTGCTAGTAAGATAATTCGGTAAGGAGCAATCTCGACAAATCCTATCTTTAGCATATGACCTATATGTGTCAAACATTGTAAAAGGCCATTTTTCAAAAATAAAAAAATCAATTTCAAATGTTAGTTGGGCTAAGATCTTTGTCTTCCCTAAAAATTCAATCTTACTAATGAATAGTGAATGAAGAAAGTTTTTTAAAAATCTGGACAAAGCAAACTTCTTGCCTCACCCAACTCAGTAGACCAACCAATGTTGGTTTAGACATTACAAACCAATAATTAACAAATATTTAGTGGACTTATTAACCAATAAATAGTTATTAAAGACATTTATTCAAAACTTAAATCACATTTAATCAAACTCAAAACTAATGTGAATGACTTCTTTAGAAAAACTATGAATACAGAGATGTATGTTTGTTGTGGAAATGCCATATAGATATGAATGTTCTGACTGCTAATTATCCATGTCTGTATAGACCAACGACTGAGATCTATGAAATTGAGTCGAGCTTGTAAGAAGAATAGATGGATCAAATTCATATTTCAAGGTGAGCTGTAAATTGATATGTCATCGTATAAATATGCACAGATACCTAGACTACTTAGATATACAAATATGTATATATCTATAGATTATAGACTACACTATGGGCTTGAAAGGTAACCTAATCACATTAGGGACTATGCTACCTGTACTACTTTTCCATGAAGATGTATATATTTATATACCTTAGTGGCAAGTATTTATATATGCAGGGACTACTCTATCAAATTATTGATCGGTGCTCCACCTTGAAAGCCTCGTAATGACCTAGTACTTTGTTTGTTGGAAAAGAGAGAAGTACACCACATACAGTTTGGTTGTCCTTTATTAATCAACAACCAATTTAAAAAAATTATTTAAAACTTGATGGAGTTTGCAATGATATGGAGTAATCTCCATGACTTTGCTTCTACAGTTGCATAAATTTAAATTCTAAAATCACGTTCAAATGGTTGGTTTTCCCTTCACAAACTCTTCCAAAAAACTATGATCTAATATACTCTTTTAATCATCTCCTTTTATTTTTTGTTTAATGTACTGATGTGTTCCTGTGTTGTGTAGCATGCATGGAAACCAAAAAGCGAAGGCTCATCAATTTTAATTATATCTTAGTTAATTCAAGATCGAGACCACGATAAAACTTAATTAAAAAGAAGAATATAGACAAGTGTTCATCGCATACTAGTTTTTCTCAATTGAAGAACAAACCGTGACAAGTATCAATTGCTTGAGCAGTCACGTCCCTCCCATCCGAGAGGACGCGACTACGACACTGCTGCTATGGCATTTAAGTGGGGAAACAATCCCCATATACATAAACAAAAAATTGCATCGAAAATAAAAACATGCACAAAATCATAATGCATGCAATCTACAGTGGAAGCAATACATTTTATACTAAGCATTCATCTATTCATAATTCATAAAACAAGCAGCATTCATCATGTTCAACCATTCAACATGTTCATGATAAATTATCAATTAAATACATTGCAGAGATTAAACACACAAGAATAATTATCTTGAAAAAGAGTTGTCCTGCAACCAGTTATGTCGCTGCAACGTTCCACCCAACCATAGGCCAGTGTGCTCATCAATATCTTAGCACCACTACCACCCCCAAGCTAGGTATGATTCCCACAAGGAATAAGGGAACAACAGACTTACACACAACAAGACATACATCCACAGTTAAGCCAACACACAGTTGGGTTTCACAAATTGCTAAGGCAACAAGCCAACCACATAGGGGTTCCTTGGACTTACTCAGCCAAGCCACAATCACACCCAAACACAGTCAACCATCTAACAGATGGATTCCTTGTACTTTCTCTGCCAATCCAACACCAAGATGAATTTCACATCCAAATACAAGTTCTGTGTATGGACAAAAACGTCCTGGGGACCAAAATCAAGAAATGGCAATTGGGGAAAAATGACCAAGGTGAGCAAATTGTTTCAGGAAACGTTTAATGGCTTCACAGAGGCAAAAATGACCTCTACAACCCCCCAGTTTATGGATTCGAGTTCAAAAAAATCTATGGGCTTCGCGTGGGCGAAAACGGCCTCTTCCAAAACCCTAAAACGTGGATCTCTGCTTCACATTCACTCAGCAACATAGAAAACGAATTCTGGGCATGGAGAAATAAAGAAATAGCAGGAAAATCGTGAGGGGAAAACGCCCAGCAGTCTCAGCTACATGGAGACAATACAGCCTCTTAAAACCCCCAAAACATGAATCCATGCTGCACATGCACACAACAACACAAAAACGATTTCCCAGCCATGGAGAAAAATGGTAAAATTGCAGAAAACGTGAAAGAGAGAGCTTTGCAAGCTTCAGCTACGTGAGAGAGCCAAACGTGAATGAGAATGGGTGAGGAATGAAATAAATGAGTGAATAATGGCTTGGGCATGCATTTCCAAGCATTTACTTTCCTAAGAAGTCAAAAACACATTTTCCAAAAATGGGTGGCTTCCCAAATTTGAATTTGACTCCCATACTCTTCCCATCCCCATGCATTAACTTTCCCCAACCAATTTCTAGATGATTGGGCACAAACGACAAAATGGGTAGTCAACAACTTTATGGGTTCTCCCTTAGGCATTTGGATTTTCCCCTTTGTCTCAAAGTTTTGAATATTCCCCCCTCCCTATTCCTTGTGAAATCATGCCCCCGTCTCTTTAATGTTGCAGCGCATAGCTAGTTGTGGTATTTGTATTAATTGCATAGTTACATGATGTCTCAAAACATATTGTGCCTGGGTAGCACATAAACCATCGGCATCGATTTTAATTGTTGATACCTAAGACACTAAATCCATGGTGGGGCCTTTGCCTTGAGCTCCACACCATGATCAAATAAAAATATTTACATAATGTGCAATTCAATACCATGGGGTCAAAACCGGGGTGTTACATGAACCCAGAGATGCATGCATGCAATGTGGTAGAGCAAATTCAAACCCCAAACAAGAGTACATGTATGCAAACTGGAGTGCATAAATGCAACGTGATCTCTATACAATTACATGGTTTTTTTGTGCAACCTATACAATTGCATGTCCAGTTTTATACCACTTCGACAATCGGTTTCTTCATACCATTTTTAGACGTGGCATTTGTCACCTCTCCTGCTCCTACAACTTCTCTTTCGAGAGTAGTTCGATGGTGGCCTCGATATATCTTCCAATTTGCATCCAACCCAACGTGGAAAACCAACCCAACCCAACATGTGTAGCATTATAAACCCTCCAATTCCCTTGAATAATTATATTATACATATATTTTCACTTTGCATTGGGTTATAAACTACAATTTTAGAACTTTGGATAACCAAATCAATTATCAACTAATTTGTGTCGTGTTGCATGTTTGGTAAACTTTGTTATTTTATTACACTGAAGGTGTTATTAAGGGGACGGTTCTACTCAATATTTCGTCGACTGTCGATGGCGAATGAGGAACCTCCCCCTATCAATTTTTACGTGCCCAAATGCATCATCAGAAGAAGATCCATGTCATAATCATTCAACACAGGCTCTACCCCACCCCATCGATTATCACTGGCAGCCCCCCATGATGAATACAAAAATGCTCAAAGGCCTTCTTGAAATTGGGTGTCCTGAGTTTCGATTCCTTACCCTCCAACTTCACCTTGAGCATATTGTACACATACAAGATCTTATTAGACAGGGGAAGGCTCTTAGTGCCAAGGGTCGTTATGTTTTTTCTTTAGCGTATTTGTTGCATAATCGATGAGATGATTGCTCAAAGAATACCCAACAATCCCATCATCATCTTTCCCCTGTTGGACACAAGAATACCCTTCTGGGTTCAAGCCGATGTGGGTTTGAATTGTGCAGAGGAGCTTGAATTTCACAGGTCTCATGTAGCTCTGCTTGTTGGTCAACATAATTTCCACGCCCCCAACCCTGAACAGACAATTAGTTACCATCATGGATCTCTCATTCTTGGCATACCGACTCTGTGAAATGTTGGTTTAATACTGCAAACTCACGAATTAGATAGCAATTGTGGTCCTCCTTGTTCACTCCAATTGATATCCCAGTACCTACATCGGTTTTAGGAAGACATTAAATGAGAAATACAAGTCCTTTAATTAAGAGAAAATCTAGTTGAAATAAGAACTTTTTGATGATTTGGACAATGATGGACATACCCTCGGTGAGTTCCAAATTTAGAGTCTCCAACATGATGTCTTGCGACCATTTTCAATTTTGGTCACAGTTACTTGGGGTTTTGATAACGTGACCGTAACAATACCATTGTCCAGAACTACTTGTAAAAAAAAAAACCAAAATCTCTGCTTCGTAATTCCACAAAAAATCAATCAAAGAAATGTAAATGCATATCATCAATGTAAGAGATATAAGTACTCAAATAAAAGGAGTTATGAAAACTGCAAAAGATCAACATAAACAAGGAGTTAACTCCAAAAAATCATGTATTCTAATGGCATTCCTATATCTCATAGCTAAAAGTTAAGAGTATACGACACAGGCAGCGAAAGTGGGGAAATAATTAGGGCGTGTTAGAAGCATAAGCTTAATTTTGAGCAAACCACTCTTTTCTAAGTAAATCATCCATTTTTTTCACAAACTTAGCCTAATTTTGGAGTTCATTTTATTAATTTAGTTTTTGTAGAATAAAATTTAACAAAATTTATGTGAATGAGAATGATCGATAAAAAATTAAAACAAACTTGTACGTGATTGAAGATGATCTGTCTCGGTTAAAATTATGAATGCATTTGCAATTTAATGAGATATGAGCTTTGATCCCATTAATGGTGTTTCTGACAGAGCAATAACTTAGTTTCCATGGAGACAGAGCAATGCGTTAGTTTCCATGGAGACTTTCAAATGATTATCACTACCCCATAAAATATGACCTTACTGAAACAGTTGAACTCCCATATAACGAAACTTATTTATTTTTCTCTATATTGGGTAAGCCATCTAGAATAGACATGAATTCTTTTGTGATTTTTTCACATGAAGTATGACCTTATTGGAAACTAGCCTTCCCATATAAGAAATTGATTTGTCTTTTTCTGTATTGGGGTAGCTTTTCCGATCAGGACAACATTTTCTTAGGCTATTTTTCCATATTCAAAATACCAATGTTGTTTTTATGTGGTTTATCATTGTCAACCTCTGAATACAGGGCTTCTCACTTGATAATTTTATTGGGATCTTTCCTGTTCAAAAGTAGTTTTGTAAATTTATGGAATTGGCTTGGCTTTATTTATTGTCATTCACATGGTGCTATTGCATCTTTTAAATAAGGCGTCAATCCTTGAACACATTAATTGAGCAAGCAATCTATTTGTTTTGGTGCTAAGTTATCAACCTTTTTTCAGCAAAAAAGTGTTGTTCTAGATAGATATCTTGTGATCCCAAGTCTTGTTCGTACCTCAAGTAGTAATTTTATCATGGTATGGAGAACATTATGTTATATTTCAAGGCCATAATTTTGTAGAGTAAGCTCATGAAAGACTTGAAAATAGAGATATCAAAATTGAGAGTCGTGATGAAGGGGTAGGGATACTTAAAAAGCATCTCTCATTTGTCACGCCCTTATAGTGTTAGAAGATATAGATAACTCCTCTCAATTGGAAGCACTTTTTCCAATTAGGGATATCCTTAGCCCTGATAGCTTGATTTTGGCTACCTCTCAGGATCAGCATGTCCTCAAAGCTCAGTAGTTTTAAAGTCCTCAATTTATAATCTAGAGGAACTGAGTAAACCACACTTGGAAGAGATCCTCTGCTCCTATGCCTTCAATCAGCCACATCCACCACTGAGATTTGCATATCTGGTAGATCAATTTGTATGAGCATGCGATGGGTTGCCATTGTCATCGGTGTTTCATGTTGTGGTGAGCTTTCATGCCCAACAAGCATATGTTCTGCAACTTTGGATGCATTCACTATTGTTATAAGTAGTAGGAGCACGGTCCTTGATGGAGATGATACGGTCGATGCCAATGTTAAAGACATTAAAGATGATTCCTTTTCCTTTTCATTTTAAGGTAAGGAGCTTCTGAAGAATGCCTTTGGGAAAATTTCTCATGGAAAGTGTTATGGGCTTATTGATTGAAGCGTTATTTCTTTGTTGAAACTTTTTGCATGGAGGAAGATACCTGTACCCACAAACATTGATGTTTTATTAGTTGAACAAGAGGTTGTGGGCGATGATAGAACTGTCTTAGAAGAGGTCATCTTAGCAAATGAGGATTTGGTGAAACTATGGTAACATGCTCAACAGTTGCAAGATTTGTTTCTGGAAGATTGTGTGGATGATGAGATGGATAATGGTGAAAAGATTGCTGATTTTTATGAGAAATTGCAAGAGATTGGATCTGATTTGGTAGGGGAACAAGCTAAGAATATCTTGGCTGGTTTGTGGTTCATGAAATCTATGCAGGGACTCCTGACAAAATCTTTTAGTGAAGGTTGGTGTATGAGGATCTCCTTGGAAAGAGATTTGTTTATTCAGTCAATCCTTTTGTTATTGTATGAACCCACTAACCATCTGGATCTTAGAGTCGTTTTATGGCCAGAATAATATTTGGGTAGGTGGAAGAAAACACTTGTTTTCATGTCACATAATCTTGACTTCTTGAACTTTGTTTCAACTGATATCATTCATTTCCATGATGAGAAACTTCATTTATACAAAGGTAATTTTGACGTTTTTTAGAGCATATACAAGCAAAAATGCAAGGAGACCAATAAGATGTTTCAGGTATATGAGAAACAACTAAAAGCTGCTAAGTGTACTGGAACTAGGGATCAACAGAAAAAATTCAAGGATCGAGCAAATTTTGTTGCAAACAAAGAGACAACAAAGAGTAATGGGAAGGGGAAAATGGTAGATAATGATGAACAGTTGGTAGAATCATAAAAAATTGGAGAGATTGTAGTGTGGAGTTTCACTTTTCAGAACCTACTAAACTCATGCCACCTCTTCTTTATCTTATTGAAGTTACTTTCAGCTATCGTGGGAGAGAGGTTTTTCAACTTAGTAATGTCAATGTGGGTATTGACATAGGAACATGAGTTGCAACTATTGAGCCCAATAAAGCAGATAAATCTAATTTAATTAATCTTATTGATGGTGATTTGCAACCTTTAGCGGGAGAGGTAAGGAGGAGTGAAAAACTGAGAATTGGAAGGCATTTTGAACTCTTGATTGACTTATTAACCACAGAGGAAACACATGTTCAATATCTTCTTAGGTTACATCTAGAACAAGAGGGTTTTAGTAAGAAGGAGGTTGTATGTGCAAAACTAGGAAAGTTTGGACTACCCAACCATAATCATCTCACCCCAATTGTAAGGCTTTCAAGAGGTTAGAAGGAACATGTTGTTTTCACGTCAATTTCAATCGCTAAACCCCATGTTATTTTGTTGGATGAACCCATAAAGTTTAAGTTGTCATCTTATGTTCGTGTTATTTGATAATCACAACTCACATATAACCAAGTAATAATTAGTTGTATGAGCTAAGATCGAGACATTAATTTAATTGGTACAAAGAAAATTCATAGAACAAAAGGTTTTTTTTACAATACTACCTTTAAAAAAAATCTCCACAAGTCTAGAACAAGAAGCTACTAAATTTATTCATTTGCCTCATACTTCATAGACGAATTTATTTAGAAATACTCAATTGAGAAGCACAAAATTGGCCTTTACTTTTCAAAGGGTCCTCTACCATTATCACAATAATGTTATGTGAGCATTAATGAAAAATGGCCATTAATATGGTTTTAGGCATTTAAATAATCTCAATGACTGGCCTAATGCGTAAGGCTTGGATAAACCCTGTGGCCCCCATGTGAGAGAGTTAGGATGGTGTAAGATAGAATAGCTTAGAAATATCTAAGTCTAATTGGGCCCTTTTCTTAGGTAAGCCTATCTATTTGATGAAGGGAATTTTGCTCACATCGACACATGGCCACATTGGCTACACAAAAATTTTAGTCACATTTGATTATGATTATAAATCAATGGATCGATTGTCAATATTTAAGCATGCATGTCTCTAACACTGGGATTTTATTGTTGTCAAATGATGAAGATGTGGTTAGTGACATAACTTAGCGGAGAACCTATCAAGCTTATACACAAAATAATTCTCATAATCCTCGATGATGTATGGGATGCATAAGAAGTAATTTAGTATGTTGCTTCTGAATGACAAAAAAGGAATGTGCTAAATCCTACATAAAAAACACTCCAAGGATTATCTTGGTGTATCTAATAACGATAAAATTATCTTTCAAGGTATAATTGCACTAGGATGTCATATGGTTCCCTAAAGCCTCTAGGGCATTCCTAGAGACAAAAAAAATGGGGTCGCATGTTGCTTTTTGACATGGGATTGTTTAGTGATCAATACAACCAATCGATTAACTTGGTGACAATCATTGCTTCATTATACATCACTCTAAGTTGAATGATATATTAGTTGGTGACAAATATTAAGATCAACATCGCATTATTAAAATCGATTGTATTATAGTTTAATATGTAATTTCATTATAATCATTAATTTTTTATGAAAATTAGAATGCTAACTTTATATGTAATTAAATATACAAAGAAAAGAAAATGGTAAATTGTAAAGAGTATAACGTTTTACATATTTATTTTAATTAATAGAAAGTAGAGTTGTGGGATAGAAAGTAGAGTTGTGGGATATAAAGTAGAGTTGTTAGAGGTTGTTATAGAGAGGGTGGAGAACAAAATTGATAAATTGATAATGGAACTTTTGGTTTTGCCTTCCAAGTTTTACGTATGAAAGAAGATCTTGGCAATTACTTATGTTTACTACTCTTCTTTTTGGGTTTCATTGAAAGTGGCTTACAAAGTGGCTTATTACTCAACTACTATGACTACATAAATTAGTTAGACTTGCTTTCAACACATAACATTATATTATGTACATACACACAACTTTCTCTCATTTTGCAACATATTGAAGTTTTCTCGGTGTTTCATTTCCCCTGTTTTGGGGGTATACTAGTATTATCATATGCATATGAGTATGCAGTCCGTTGAACATTGGCCACATGTGTATATCATGGTCTTCCATCGCATCACTACGGTCTTTTCAACCCGAAATTGGTCTCTGAAGTCGCTTCCCTCATAGATATTTGAAGGTCCCAAAGACTTCCAAATTTGAGAGCGATTGCATGGAGTTCGAGTTTCATAAATGGATCTAAAAGGCCTTTTCCATGTAGGCCCAACTCCCACGTTCGTTCTAACTACAAACCTAGGCAGGACTATTCATGGCAGAGAGGTGGCATTGACATTATCTCTTGCGAGATCAATAGTTTCTCCTAAAAGGAAACTTCTTAGGAAAGGTGCAATCAATGGTTCGATGGTAACTTACACTTAACCAACCTAGCTAGGTCCATTGGCCCAATTTTTTTAGAAAGACATAGTTAATGGTTTCTTTGTTGGTAGATTACTAAAGCATTGACATGACCATTGTCCAAATCTTAAGGCCAATTTATTATTATTACAAGGAAATTCGTGTTTGAAAACAAGTGGAAGCTCAAAGCAATAACGAGTACATATTTTTGATATTGGTAGAGGAAGAAACATCAACTGTACATAACTCCTTGGTTCATTAAGAATTATGATTCTATTGTGCTCTTGTTGGTATTGACTATATCCTTGATTGACTTTCGAAATTGGTTATTGCTCGAACATTCATTTCCAATTTACTTTCAATGGTATTCTATAAACTTAAGAAGATAAAAGTTGTATATT
Source organism: Pseudotsuga menziesii (assembly GCA_001517045.1). NCBI lineage: Eukaryota > Viridiplantae > Streptophyta > Pinopsida > Pinales > Pinaceae > Pseudotsuga > Pseudotsuga menziesii. Next base: position 366,111 of record LPNX010713085.1, read on the forward strand.
GACTTCTTACTCTTGGTTGTATAAAATAACTTTGTGCAAAACTTATTTTCAAAATAAGCCTTCAACTTATCTAAATTAAAAAATGCAAGTGCATCAATTTTATAGAAATGTTTTACAATTTGTTTTTTTGAGAACAATTTTTAAGATGACAAGTCACTTTTTTAGTTTTAATTCTAGAGTTGAACCATTGGATTATGAGAAGCTAAAATTTTATTTTGTGTTTATCATGCAGGAGAGGTAGGAAAGAAAACCATCTATGGAGATTGAAGGAGAAAGTTGGAAAACCTAAAGGAGTTCTACGCTTATTTGACTTAATCATTGTTCAGAGTCTTAAATAAGCAATCTATGTTGCATTGGGAAATACTATTGTACCAAAATATTTAAACCAAGTACTACCTACAACAATTTTTTATTTACAATTTTTCTATCGGCAAGTATTAGTCTGATAAGAGGTCTTATGTCTGTTGATGTATTTGTAACTTCAGAATGTATTCACTTATATATCTTATATTGTATTTTATTGTACCCCGATGTTCATATATGGAGAATCATTAATATAATAAAGTCATGTAAAGTCATAGAGGTTAACCCTCCGTTGTAAGTCGGGGAAATAGTACCCACAGTTGAGGGGTACTAGGGTTATTAGACTCTCCTAGAGAAGTCGTCCCTGGTGAGTAATTTTCAAGTGGAAAACTAGTATAGATAGAGAGTGAGACTCTCTATTTGAAACACACACACTCACTCAACTATAGCGCATGAGTGAGAGAGGAGGAGCTCGCACAAGTGAGAGAGAGAACAACTATTGGAGATCATCTTTGTGTTTTTGGGTTTTACTTTTTCTATTGGTGCTCATTCTATCTCTGAGGAAGTTGCAGGGTTTTCTCCTTTATGGTTTCCCTGAGGAAAACTCTTTGTGTCTCTTGTCTCTTGTGATTATTGATGTGCATGTTATTCTCTTAGATAAGATCCTTGATCATATTGATTATGTTAGACTTTTAATGATTATACAAGGTCTAAAACATTTAGCATCATAGCATCATAACCATAAGCAGAGGATCACTGAAAGAAAGACAAATGCAACAACACAAGAGAACACAAATATTTTCCTTGGGGAAACCACAAGGGAGAAAACCTCGCAAAACTTCCTCAGTATAGAATTCAACCAAGACAGTGTAAAACCCCAGCAACAAGAATATTTGCTCATCTTCCACAATAGACTCTCTCTCTCTCTCTCTCTCTCTCTCTCTCTCTCTCTCTCTCTCTCTCTCTCTCTCTCTCTCTC
>LPNX010713085.1:367449-380614 GCA_001517045.1 Pseudotsuga menziesii
ACAGGTGCCTCACCTATTTATATTCATTAGGTGAGTGCCTCAAATAACTAACTATGTCGGCCAGGTTTCCTAATTTGGGCCGACTTACCTTGGGATACTCAAAATACATTTTATATATTACTTTTGTGGGTACTATTGCCCCGACTTACAATGGAGGGTTTACCTCATGACTTTTACATGACCAATTACATCAAGGACATCTCTGAATGGAGTAATAACGTCTCTAGAGGAAAACACAACAAAAGTACAATAGGATATCTTCCGAAGTTACAATATTTTAACACTCCCTCTTAACTAGGAAGGTATTCTACATCAACAACAACCATCATTACAACTATACGATTGACTGGTGAATCTCTATATGTCATAGGAATTTTTGGAACATCTTCATCGTCGATATCATCTGGATCATCTTCTAGCATCTCAGTATGTAAATGTTGAATCATCTTCTGTACATGTTGAATCATCTTCTATCAGTATATGAATAGTGAATCATCTTCTGTAGTATCAGTATGTGGATATTGAATCATATGAATCATCTTCTGGATCATATTCTTGTAGCATTAGTATGTGAATACTAAATCATCTTATGTTTACTGAACCTTCTTCTATAACATCAGTATGTGAATACTGAATCATCTTCTGAACCTTCTTCTGTAACATCAGTATGTGAACACTGAATCTTCTTCTGAATCATCTACTTGCTAACATCAGTGTGTAATCATTGAATCATCATCTGTAACATCATCATCTGAACCATCATCATCTGCATATTCAGTATGTGAATACTGAACTATCATCATTTGAACCATCTTCATCTATATCTTCAGTATGTGAATACTGAACTATCATCATCTGTATATCCAGTATGTGAATACTGAAAGAATCATCATCTGCATCATAAGTATCATCATCTGCATCTTTAGTATGGGAATAATGAAACATTATCATCTGTATCTTCAGTATAGAAATACCGAATCACCATCATCTGCATCTTAAGTATGTAAATACTAAAACATCATCTGTATCTTCAGTATGGGAATACTGAAACATCATCATCTGCATCAACAGTATATAAATACTAAAACAATCAATAATATCATTAGTATGTTAGTGCTAAGAACCAAATCATCTGTAGTTCTTGATCATCATCTCCATTACCAACATAGAGATGTTGGGACAACATCATCACCATCAACATAGAAATGTTGAAACAAACTCATCATCATCAAAACAAAGTGTTGGGACCATAACCACATCATCAACATCATCATACAAATGTTGAAGCAGCATTATCATTAATATCAGTATAGGAATACTGAAATTACCTCACCATCATCAGTATGGATATACTGAAACTATCTCATCAACATCAGTATTAAAATACTAAGCTTGCTACATCAATAGAGGAATACTGAAGCTATCAATCAAAAAACTCAACAATCAACCATCATCAGTGTGATAACACTGAAACAATCATCTCAACAATCAATGTAACAACACTGAAACTATCATCTCAACTATCAGTATAAAAATATTGAAGCACACATCTCATCAGTCATCAGTATAACAATACTATAGAAACCATCTCAACAATAATTAGTATAACAATACTGAAGCACACATATCAGCAATAATCAGTATAACAATATTGAAGCATGCATCTCAATCAGTCATCAGTATAAAAATACTGAATCAACCATATCAACAATCAGCATATCAATGCTAAACCAATCATCTTAGTAGCCATCAGTATAACAATACTGATTTCATCGGTATAACAATACTGAACTACACATCTCAGCATATCAATGTTGAACCAATCATCTCAACAGTCATCAGTATAATAATACTGAGCTAAACAACCATCAATACAAAACTACAGAGCTAAATAGTCATTAATATGATAATACTGAACTACACATCTCAACAATCAGCATATCAACACTGAATCAATCATCTCAACAACCATCAGTATAATAATATTGAGCTAAACAACCATCAGTATAAAAATACTGAGCTAAACAGTCATACATCTCAACAGTATAGAAATATTGTAACAACCATCCTACCCTCTAACTATCTCGGAGCAGCATCACGGTGATTTCTCTAGTAGATCCACTCGGGCATTTTGTCTAACTTACTAACTCTTTCGAGCCAACAAGCCTAGTTAGATAGATGGATCTTCCTGGGGACCAACAAGCCTTGTCCTGACTTACAAACCCACTTGGGTTACATTGATCTAGTCAGACATACTAATCCCCCTAGGATCAACATGACTCGTCTCACTAACCCTTTCGGGCGAAATTGTCCTAGTCAGACTTCCCCTACTCTAGACTGAGCTACTCACCACTGCATCCTTCTTCCATCTACCATCACTCCCTCTTTCGAGAGAGGTCCTTTTGGACTACACCAATCATGTCTCAAAAGTATTCAAACTTTACACGAGCCAGAGGCTTAGTCAACACATTTGCCACTTGTTCCTTTGTAGGAACATACTTGAGCTTTACAGCTCCTTTCTGCAACTTGTTCTTTAACAATCTCTTTGTGTACATTCGCAACTGCATCGTAAGTTTACAACTTGCATCATTATTCGTTTGTGCATCTGTAGCTGCATCATTCTTCTCTTGTACATCCTCAATGGTATCATACATTCACAACTTGCATCATTCTTCTTTTGTGGGTGATTGCATACAATCCTTCCTATAAATCACACACAATTGTATGATTAGAAGCATTTCGTAACATGTGACATACATAAAGATATATGTCATATAGTTATGCAACTATTTCTACTAATGCAACAAACATGTATGTACAATAGCTTTCTATATGTCTTCCATCTTTTAAAGACATTATTTCATAAGTAGTAATTGAACATTGTACAACAACATAAGCCACTTACCCATCACTTGCATCTTAGTAGTATACTACAAACATTCTAATATGCATAATACATTTATTGAATCTAGAAACATATCTATGTACACATCTTAAACAACTAGATATAAAGGAAATGCCAATTCAAATACTTATCTTTGTTTGTTTGGTAGACTCCATCTTGATCTGTCTTCTTGAATTGCTAGAGTCTCTGCCAAATGTGTTCAACTTCATCGTCTGATTATGAGGACATGTTCCTATCTTGCTCATGATCAGAAATACTGAACAAGTCTTCTTACACCACAGATCACATAGAACTGTGTATGTGTGTCCTACCAGTGCGCCCCTTCTTATCCAATGATGGAATGGATAAGAGTATAATCTTCATCTTCATCGATATAATTCTTCTGAATGTTACTTGAGGAATATTTACTTGCTTTCTTCTTAACTGCAATATATTCATCCTTGGTTGCATTGAGAGAAACACTCTGCTTTCTGCAATATGTTGGAGTACATAGTACTACCAACTCAATCATAGTCATCATACCTTTGCAGTGCCCTTTAGGTACAATACTATTTGCTTTGCATCTTTTACTTGGATAAGTAAAATGTCTTTTGGATTTCATCATGCTTCTAATCTCAAGAATCATGTCAAGATTCTCAAACTTTGATATCTACCGTAGTCACTCCCTCTTAGGTGGAGCACCATCCTCCCTTTGCATATGTATAAGGACACTGGGGTGACAGGTAGTATCCTTTGTTGTTAGTCTTCTTTGTATCCATCTATGTCACTTGTCGAGGACACTAGATATCAGGATCCTTCATCTCAAACTGTGTTGCCAATTTTGTCTTGTCCTTTATAGGATTCTATCTTCAACCTTGTAGTAAAGGTTGGGATCTTCATCACTCTAGTTGATCCCCAAGCTTCTCATATGACTACATGTGTTGTCCCATGGGTGCCTATTGAGCTTATACAAATCCTTCTGTGCATAGGTGGTTCTTGTAGAGAGTCTCAAACCATATAGGTTGTTTTATTTGTTCTTCTACTTTGATTACACCAATTGTCTAGTGTAATATCCACTACTGAAGAGGTGTGTCTAGTTCCTAGATCATTTTCTTGCCATAATAGACTCCCTCTGTTGATAGAAACCATGAAAATTACTTTGTATCTTTTGATACTTCGATCGATCGTATACTCAATCTTGTAGATCTTCTTGGAAGACTTCATAAAACTTCCCTTCATGTATTGAGCTCATATCCAAACATCATTATGTATGATCGACTGGTACTTCTAGAACATATCATCCTTTCATTCTTCCTTCTTGGGACATTGTTTCGCAAAGTGTCATTTCACATCGCAACTGACTTATTGAGTTGTGAGATGTCCTTCTATTCTTGTTCTTTCAATCAATCGTACATTTTCCCATATGTGATATTCCTACTAGACCCTACTAGACCAACTCTCTTGACTGAATTCGAAAGACCATTATGCTTCTTCTTTTTTGACATTATCTTCAACATCTTCTAATTGCTCCTTGAGATGATATCTTCTTGTGAAGTAGTCATTGAATGTTTTATGACATTGCACCTTCACATTCTTGAGCTGAGTTCTCAAGGTCATCTTCGTACATACTTTTCATTGCATCGAACACATCCTTGGGAGTCTTCAAGGATGTTATATGTGAGATCCAATGGAGATGGAAATACTCATCTTTGTTTTGACTATGTAATTCTTTTGATTTGCTTTGACTTCATCATTTTTTGGATCTGCAGCTCTTTCTTTAGAACAGGTCTTCATGCTTATTCCACTATGGTAAGCACTTTATAATTCATGCTTAGAATTTCTCGAATCTTTCAAGCTTATCCTCAAGCTTGGTACTATTTTTCATTATGATAAAAATGAGAACCTCAAATCGAAATAGAAAGGATGAAACTTACCAGTGAGAATGCTTCAAATTGATGCTTGCTTGAAGGATCTTTTGAAATACTGTTTCTGGTGGACCTAAGGTTTGATAGAGAAACCCTAATTTTTCAACCTAGGTATCTTTCATATCTGATTGGATAGAAATATGCACCTCCTCAAGGAAAGCTAAGAAGTATACTTATTTTCCCAAAACTGTGGACAGAACTGTAAAATATCTGATGCCCTAGTTTTATTCGGTAGTAGTGTTAGATCAAAAATGAAATTTCACGGAATGAGAAACTTCTTACATATAGATATGCACCTTCCTAGGGTGAATTTGATGGTCCTCCTTATCCAACTGATTGGTGGATGGAAGTGCCCGGAACAGGAAGCCCTAGTTCTTTTTCTAGTTTCTTCTGCAAAAATGACTCATCATGTTTCTATGACATATCCAAAATTACTACTCCTCTATGTCTAAAACTTTGTACTAAGGTAGCCTCGCCTATCCTCTTTCTAGCACCATAGGTTTGAGCAGAATTGGTTTCACAAATTGGGACTTATGCTAATTTTTCCAAGGTGACTTATTTAAGGACTGTTCATCATAGCAAACTTGTACAGACTGACACATGTCACTCGTTCATATTCGGAGTCTGAAATTTTTACCATAGAAACTGTAGTCTGTTCCCTTTTTGGAACATCTTATGAAATCTCATTTGGACCTTCCTAGCCCGATATATAGATATTATCCCTAGGTCACCTGTTTAACATTGAAATCTGGGAGAGGTTGGAACCCTCAGTTGGAGGAATAATATCTCCTAAATTATAGCAAAAATGAGGCTGAAATGTTTACACAAGGTACATCAAGAATTTATCTTCGGCCTATAAAATTTTTAGCTCCTGAGGATTCTCCAATCTCGATATGTGGCGAAAGTCCCAAAATTACTAGTTTTGGTCTTTTAGGGTTTTCAAGCTTGAAACCCTAATCTTCAATAGTTGTAGCTGTAGCACTATTTCGGCTGCATAAAGACTTCTTTTAGGGTAGCTCTGATACCATTTTAGATTTTTAATGGTTATACAAGATCTAAAACATTTAGCATAATAGCATCATAACCATAAGCAAAGGATCACTGAAAGAAAGACAAATGCAGCAACACAAGAGAACACAAAGATTTTCCTCGGGGAAACTACAAGGGAGAAAACCCCACAAAACTTCATTAGTATAGAATTCAATGTAAAACCCCAGCAACAAGAATAGTTGCTCATCTTCCACAGTAGACTCTTTCTCTCTCTCTCTCTCTCTCCAGTGCAATACTTGAGTGTGAGATATGTCCAAATGAGAGAGGTGCCTCACCTATTTATATTCATTAGGTGAGTGCCTCAAATAACTAACTATGTTGGCCAAGTTCCCTAATTAGGGCCGACTTACATTGGGATACTCAAAATACATTTTATATATTACTTTTTTGGGTACTATTGCCCTGACTTACAATGGAGGTTTTACCTCATGACTTTTACATGACCAATTACATCAAGGACATCTCTGAATGGAGGAATAACATCTCTAGAGGAGAACACAACAAAAGTACAATATAATATCTTCTGAAGTTACAATATTTTAACAGATTAAATGATAAAAATCTAACATGGTATCAGAGCTAACCTAAGAATAAGACATTGTATAGCTACAGAAGCTAGGGCTTCTAACTTTTTGGGTCTCTCTCCACAGATTATCAGCAAAAGGAAGCTAGGCTAACTCTCCATTGAAGGGTGCATCTTTATGTCAAAGCAGAATCTGATTACGAGCATTTTCAGTTTTTGACCTATCACTACTGCGAGAAATTAGGACTTTTCACAGAAGAGGAATTTTTGGGTGATCCCAACATAGGATTGCTCTCCTCATCAAAATTGAAGTTTATAGACCAAGATCGATTTTTTTGGTTGGGTAGAACTCCAGGAAAGTCAAACCCTAATTTGACTCTAGACCAAAAAATCAGCACTGCAAAAGATCAGCTCCAGATCCAGTTCAAGCATCTCAAATTGGTAAGATCTAAATCTTTTGTATTTCCATTTGAGGTTCTCATTAAGTATGTCTCATCACACCAAGCTTGATGCAAAGCTTGAAGGAGCTGATAACTTCCAAGCTGGAAGTATAGGATTTCACTTGTTCTTGAAGAGAATGAATTGGACACCTACATAAGTGGAGAGGTTCCAGTTCCAGAGGGAGATGAGGCTAAGGCCTTATACAAGAAGAACTTGGTCAAGGCCAAGAGGATCATTTATGATTCCATCAAGGATCACCTTATACTACATGTGTCTTCCCTAAAGACACCTAAAGAGATGTTTGACACCTTGTCCAAGCTATTTGAAGGAAAGAATATAAATCAGAAGATGACTTTGAGAAATCAATTGAAGAATGTAAAGATCCAGAATGCAAAGACTATACAGTCATACTTTACAAGGGTCTCTCAAATCAAAGAAAAACTTGAAGTTGTGGAAGAAGAAGTAGAGAATGGAGAAATTGTGATGACCACCCGGAATGGTCTCCCTAGGTCATGGGACTCCTTCATTCAAGGGATTTGTGCTAGAAGAAAGTTAATCACTTTTAGTAGACAGTGGGAGGAATGCTCACAAGAAGAAGCTCGAATAGTAGCTCGAGAAGAAAATATGGGAAATGAAGATCAAGCTCTCACAGCACACACCAAGAAAATCAGAAGGGACTACTATCATCCCAATAAAGGTAAGCATTCACACCAGAATAGCCCTAGAAGAGATCTATCTAGTATCATATGCTTTACTGTGATGAGAAATGACACATCGCCAGAAACTGTCCCAGAAACAAAGGTGGCTCTCAAAAGAAGAAGAACAACAAAAGAAGACATCATGCTCACAATCCAGAGGATGATGAACCTCCAAGAAAGAGAGTCAAAGAAGAAGATTCTTCAAGTGATGAAGAATATGTTTGATTTATGCCCTCACAGGAATTGTTACACATGGAAGCAATGATTGGCTCATAGATAGTGGGGCTTCGAAACATATGTTGGGATTTAAATAATCCTTTGTAAAACTATATGAACATAAGTCACCCCATAAAGTGAAACTTGGGGATGACTACCAGTATCCCATAAAAGGTAGTGGTGAAGCTTCCTATAAGCTAGACTCTAGGAAATCTATGAAGATGAAGGATGTCTTATTCATACCAGGACTAAAGAAGAATCTTCTCTCCATATCTGCATTGGATGCAAAAGGTATGAGGGTTGCATTTGTAGATGGCCAAGTCTTTATGTGGCCAAAGGGAAAGACTATAGATGATGCAGTAGTGATTGGGGAGCAAGAGGGAGGCTTATACAAATTAAAGGGCCAACCAGAACAAGCCTTGGTCCATGACTCAGTAGAGCCAAGTGAACTTTGGCATAGAAGGCTTGCACATGTGCACTATAGGGCACTACCACTTGCAAGCAAAGTTGTTGAAGGTCTTCCAGAAATCCAGGCAAAGCATGAAGGTTTTTGCAAAGGATGTGCAAAAGGGAAGAATAAAAAGAATACATTTCCAAGTAGTTAGAGCAAGGCAAAAGGAATCTTGGAAATCATGCACTCCAATGTATGCGATTCAATGTCATCCAATTCACTGAGTGGGTATGTATATTATGTTTCTTTCATTGATGACTTTTCTAGAAAGACATGGATATATTTCTTGAAAATCAAGGATGAAGTATTCAATAAGTTCAAGGAATTCAAAGCCCTGATCGAGAACCACACAGAGAAGAAAATCAAGACCTTTCGATCAGACAATGGCAAAGAGTTCACATCAGATGAATTCAAGGAATTATGCAGAGAGTCAGGGATTAAGAGGGAGTTGACCACTCCATATAATCCACAACAGAATGGATTTGTAGAAAGGAAGAATAGAATGTTTATGGAAGAAGCAAGAACAATGCTTCATGATCAAGAGCTTCCTATGCATCTATGGGAAAAAGCTGCTAGGATAGCTGTGTATGTTTAGAACCGGACTCCACATAGAGTACTTGAGAACAAGACACAAGAAGAAGACTTCTCCGGCAAGAAACCAGAACTCAGTCATCTCAGAATATTTGGTTGTCTGGTATACATACACATTCCAAACGAAAAGAGGACGAAGTTGGATCCTTCAGAAAAGAAGGGTATATTTGTGGGATATAGTGAAAGCTCGAAGGCTTATAGAATATATTTCCCAGGATTCAACAAGATCAACATCAATAGGGACATGACATTTGACGAAGATTCAACTTACATCAAATCTAGAAAGAGATTTGTTGAAGACCCTGAAGAAACAAAAGTACCCAAGATCCGAGACATAACTATGAATGAAGCAACTCCAGAAGAAGATCGAGAAATGGAAGAACCTCAGGAACATGTGGATCCACCCCAAGAGAAGAATCCTTACAAGAGGAAACCAGCATGGGTACAAGAAGCTATCTAAGGTGTAGAAAGATATGGGGCTCCAGAAGAAATGCACAAAGAAAGGAAGAGAACTAGGTCCGACTCCAGTTATGTAGCCCTACTATGTGACATCATTGATAAAGAGACTTCCAACTATGAAGAAGCGGCATAAAAGAAATAATGGAAGGATGCTATGATCGAGGAGTACCAGTCGATCATGAAGAATGATGTCTGGGATGTGGTCTAGAGACCAGAAGGAAAGTCTGTTGTGACTTCCAAGGGGATCTACAAGATCAAGCATGTTGCAGATGGCAGCATAGAGAAGTATAAAGCGAGATTTGTGGCACGTGGCTTCTCCCAAAAGGAAGGGATAGATTATGAAGAAACCTTTGCACCTGTAGCCATATACACTTCCATCAGATCAATACTTGCTCTGGCTACAGTAATGAAATGGAAGATACACCAGATGGATGTCAAGACCGCATTCTTGAATGGTGTAGTGGAAGAGGAAGTGTATGTGGAGCAGCCAGTCATATTTGAGACACATTATAGGGTTACTCATGTGTGAAAATTGAATAAATCCCTGTATGGTTTGAAACAGGCACCCAGGACATGGTATGTCAGGATTGATAGCTTCCTGACTAGCTTGGGATTTACCAAGAGTAAAGCAGATTCCAACCTTTACTACAAGGTTGAGGAAGGGAACCCTATGATACTCCTACTATATGTAGATGACCTGTTTGTGATAGGTGAGGATGGTTTGATTGATGACATAAAGAGGAAGCTTGCTGCCGAGTACAAGATGAAGGACTTGGGTACGATGCACTATTTTCTAGGCATGGAGGTGTGGAAGAATGCAGATGGAATCTCGCTTGGACAAGGAAAGTATGCAGTGGAGATCCTGAAGAGGTTCGGCATGTTGGACTATAAGGCCATGGCCACACCTATGGCATCTAACCTGAATTTATTGAGTGATGCTTCATCAGATTCGGTTGATGCCACGATGTATCATCATATGATTGGGTCATTGATGTACCTGACGAACACGAGACCATATATTTTCTTTGTCGTGAACACATTGAGCCAGTTCCTGACGGATCTGAGACATGTTCACTTGATTGCTGCAAAGCATATTCTAAGATACCTAAAGGGTACAGTTGATTATGGGATTAAGTATGAGGCAAATCAGAGGATTGACCTAGAAGGTTATGTGGATTTGGATTGGGCAGGCAGTTCCATTGATAGGAAGAGCACTTCAGGGTGCTGCTTTAGTATGGCATCAGGTGTGATCTCTTGGTTTAGAAGGAAGAAGTCCTGCGTGGCATCGAGTACAGCAGAAGCAGAGTATGTCGGAGCCTGTTCGGCTAGTTGTGAGGCAGTATGGCTTAGGAAGCTACTGTCTGATTTGTTTGATCTTGAGTTAGATGTTACTTGTATATATTGTGACAACCAGAATTGTGTGAAGTTATCGGAGAATCGGTTGTTCCATGACAAGTCGAAGCCTATTGATATCGGGTATCACTATATCAGGGATATGGTGTAGAGAGGAGTAGTGAATCTCTAGTATGTTGCAATGGATGAGCAGATAGATGATGTGTTGACCAAGTCGTTGGCCAGAGTGAAGTTTGAGTAATTCAGAGAAAATCTTAGTGTTCTTCAGATCAAGGTTCCCTCCAAGGGAAAGTGATACACATGAGCCCTTCCTGGATGGTAGTAGGTGTGTCCTACCATGCTAGTGGATGTAAGTGTTGAAGCCCTTATCGAATGGTAGAAGGAGTGTCCTACCATGTCGGTGAATGTGGATGTTGTGTTATATGTATCTGGATTGTGCTCTGAGATGATCTGAAGTGAAAATCCTTGCAGAGGCAAGGTACTGAACCCAGCATGAAAAATGGATGACTCTGTAGTCGAAATCCTTGCAGAGGTAAGGTACTACACCCAGCATGAAAAAGGGTTGGCTCTATAGTGGAAATCCTTGCATAGGAAAGGTACTACATCCAGCATGAAAAAGGGTTGGCTCTGTAGTGGAAATCCTTGCAGAGGAAAGGTACTGCATTCAGCATGAAAAAGGGTTGGCTCTGTAGTGGAAATCCTTGCAGAGGCAAGGTACTGCATCCAGCATGAAAAAGGGTTGGCTTTGTAGTGGAAATACTTGCAGAGGCAAGTTGCTGCATCCACCATGAAAAAGGGCTGGCGCTATAGTGGAAATCCTTGCAGAGGCAAGGTACTACATCCAGCATGAAAAAGGGTTGGCTTTGTAGTGGAAATACTTACAGAGGCAAGGTACTACACCCAAAATGAAAAAGAGTTGGCTCTGTAGTGGAAATCCTTGCAGAGGCAAGGTACTGCATCCAGCATGAAAAAGGGTTGGATCTATAGTAGAAATCCTTGCAGAGGCAAGGTACTGCATCCAGCATGAAAAAGGGTTGGCTCTGTAGTGGAAATCCTTGCAGAGGCAAAATACTGCATCCAGCATGAAAAAGGGTTGGCTCTGTAGTGGAAATCCTTGCAAAGGCAAGGTACTGCATCCAGCATGAAAAAAGGTTGGCTCATCATTATGAAGACCTACATGGAGGCTAAGCCTACATCCAGCATGAAAAAGGGTTGGCTCTGTAGAACTTTCTATGACGAGTAGATTTGAGAGATAGCACCATTGCTCGAGATAACACAGAAGTGATATTGATGATCATCTAGCTTTGATGATGATCCAGTGATGAAGACTTGTGTTGATGACCTGTTTCAAGAGAATACCTTCCTAGTCGGAATGTATTCACTTTTATATCTTATATTGTATTTTATTGTACCTCGATGTTCCTATAGCGAGAATCATTAATATAATAAAGTCATGTAAATTCATAGAGGTTAACCCTCTGTTGTAAGTCGAGGCAATAGTCCCCACATCTTAGGGGTACTAGGGTTATTAGACTCTCCTAGAGAAGTCAGACCTGGTTAGTAATTGTCAAGTGGAAAACTAGTATAAATAGAGAGTGAGACTCTCTATTTGAAACACACACAGTCACTCAACTGTAATGCATGAGTGAGAGAGAGAGCAGTTGTTGGAGATCATCTTTGTTTTTTTGGGTTTTACTTTTGCTATTGGTGCTCATTCTATCTCTGAGGAAGTTGCGGGGTTTTCTCCTTTATGGTTTCCCCGAGGAAAACTCTTTGTGTCTCTTGTCTCTTGTGATTATTGTTGTGCATGTTATTCTCTAGATATGATCCTAGATCATATTGATTAAATGATAAAAATATAACAATGTCATGAATATATTTGCTTGTATCACTATTGTTTTTGTCTAAAAATAATGGGTAAGGATTGTTAACTACTATTTTTCCTTTTTATAAATTGCAATTTCTGAAATGGATTACAAAATATGCCTTTAATTATGCAACCTATTCATCATGTACTTGCAATTCCTATTATTAGAAATCAAAACATTTTTACTTATGTTCATTGCAAATCCATAATAATACTCTTGACTACTCTACGATGCAATTCCTATAGATTTTGCAAAAGAAAAATAAAACGTAAATGGAAATATTTGTTTCAACCAGGATTAGAAGGAGATTGTCAAAACCTAATTTATGGATTACAAAAACTGAAATTTCTTTACCATGATTAAATATGTAATACTTTTTTAAGTTTTGTATTCTGACGTTGCAAATTGCAAATACATAGGGTTAGGATCATAGGGCCTGGCACTCCTATTGGTGTGTTGGGCTAGAGACATAGAGTTATAAAAAAAATTGTTTCTTTTTTACTTTCATGCCCCAAGTACATAGAATCTTGGATGTCCCTATTGCAAAATTAGGACAAACCATATGATATGCTTTCTTTTCAACCTAAATGGAAACTAAACTTCCATCAATGGTTAGGTGAAAATAAAATTTTCAATGATAATTTTGACTATGCCTTTTTTTTTGGGGGGGGGGGGGGGGGGGGGGGGGGGGGGGGGGGGGGGGGGG